>CM053505.1:44770047-45080802 GCA_028627145.1 Eidolon dupreanum
GAGAGAGAGAGAGAGAGAGAGAGAGAGAGAGAGAGAGAGAGAGAGAGAGAGAGATATCTTCTTTATCCAGTCATCCAATACAGGACACTTAGGTTGTTTCCATGTCTTAGCTATTGTAAATAATGTTGCAATGAACAGAGGAACATACGGGTACATATATATTTATGAGTAAGTGTTTTCAAATTTTGTGGGTATGTGCCATGAAGAGGAATTGCTGGGATACATGGCAGTTCTATTTGTAATTTTTGAGGAAACTCCGGTTTTCCATAGTGGCTGTACCAATTTACATTCCCACTAGCAGTGTGAGAGGGTTCCCTTTTCTTCGCATCATCTTCAATACTTGTTATTTCTTTTCTTGTTGATGATAGTCCTTCTAACAGGCATTTTATTGTGGTTTTGATTTGCATTTCACTTATAACTAGTGATGTTGAGCATGTTTTCATATATCTATTGGACTTTTGTCTGTTTCCTTTGTAAAGGTTTCTATTCATGCCCACTTTTTAATTGGATTATTTGTTTTTGTTGTTGAGTTGTATGAGTTTTTATATGTTTAACCTTTTATCAGAGGTAGTATTTTCAAATATCATCTCCCATTTGGTTGGTTGCCTTTTTGTTTTGTTGATTGGGTTTTTGCTATGCAGAAGCTCTGCAGAAGCTTTTTAGTTTTATGTAGTTGCATTCATTTATTTCTTTTTTATCAAAATTATCAAAATTATTGAGGTGACATTGGTTAATAAAATCAAAGAGGTTTCAACTGTCCAATTCAATAATATGTCATATATATTGTGTTGTATGTTCACCACCCCAAGTTAAATTTTCTCCCCTTACCAAATATTTGACCACTTTTACTCCTACCTACATCCCACTTCACCCCCTTCTCTCTGGTAACCACTAATCTACTGTCCATGTCCAGGTGTCTCTGTTTGTTTGTCATGCTTGTTACTTTTACTTTTATATTCCACATATGAATGAAATCATATGGTTCTCAACTTTTTCTGTTTGACATATATTGCTTAGCATGAAAATCTCAAGATCCATCCATGTTCTTGCAAATGGCAGTATTTCATCTTTTTTTATGGCTGAGTAACACTCAATTATATATGTGTACCACATTTTCTTTATCCAGTCATCTCTCGTGGGATGCTTCAGTTGCCTCCATGTTTTTTATTTAACTTCTTTTGCCTTTGGGGTCAAGTTCACAAAGACCCCCTATGGGACCAAGGCCCATAGGTTTAGTGCCTATATTTTCTTTTATGTATTTTATTGTTTAAGGTCTTATATTCAAGTCTTTAAGACATTATGTGTTAATTTTTGTGTATAGTATCAGATAGCAGTCTAGGTTCATTCTTTTGTATGTGCATTTCCTGTTTTTTCAACACCATTTAGTGAAGAGACTTTCCTTTCTCCACTGTATTTTTTGGCTCTTTCTTCAAAAGTTAGTTGCCAATATACATGTGGGTTTATTTCTGGGATTTTAATTCTATTCCATTGATCTATGTGTCTGTTTTTCTACCAACATCTTACTGTTTGATTATTGTTTTATAGTATAGTTTGAAGTCAGGGAGTGTGATACCTCTGATTTTTTTTTTCTCATGACTGCCTTGGTTATTAAAGGTCTTTTGTTGTTCTATACAAACTTGAGGACTTTTTTATTCTATTTTTATGAAAAATACTATTGGGGTTTTTATGTGGATTGCATTATTGCTGTATACTGCTTTAGATAACATGGCCATTTTAACAATGTTAAATTTTCCAATCCATAAAGAGGGAATACTTTCCATTTCTTTGTGTCTTCTTTAATTACTTTCAATAATATCTTTTCTTTTCAGTGTACAGGTATTTCACTTCCTTCGTTAAGTCTATTTCTGAGTATTTTATCCTTTTGGTTACAACTGTAAATGTGGTTGTTTTCTTCATTTATTTCATTTTTTTTTTGCTAGTATATAGGAACACAATGTATTTTTCTACATTGAGTTTGTATCCTGCAACTTTACTGTATTTGTTGATTGTTTCTAATAGTCTTTTGGTGGAGTGTTTAGAGTTTTCTATATCTATAATCACATCATCTGCAAATAGTGACAATTTTACCTTTTCATTCCCTATTTGGATGCCTTTTATTTCTTTCTCTTGCTTGACTTTGCTGGCTGGATCTTCTATTACTATGTTGAATAACTATGGCAAGAGTGGGCATCCTTGTCTTGTTCTTAGGGGAAAAGCTTTCAGTTTTTCACTCTTCAGTATGATATTAGCTGAGAGTTTAGCATATATGCCCTTTATTATGTTGAAGTACTTTTCTATACTGGTTTCATTGAATGTTTTAATCATAAAAAGATGTTGTATCTTGTCAAATGATTTTTTTCTGCATCTATTGATATGATCGTGATTTTTAACTTTTGTTTATGTGGTGTATCACATTGATTGACTTGTGGGTATTAAACCATCCTTGCATACCTGGAATGAACCCCACTTGATCATGATGTATTATCTTTTTATTTTTTTATTTGATTTACTAGTATTTGTTTTTGCATATATGTTCATCAGAGATATTGCCCTGTTATTTTCATTTTATGGGATGTTTTCCTTGTCTGGTTTGGTGTCAGGGTAATGTTGGCTTCTCAAAATGGGTTAGTAAGCTTTTCATCCTCTTGAATTTTTTAGAAGAATTTCAGGATAGTTGTTAAATATTTGAGTGTTTGGTAGAATTCAACAGAGAATCCATTTGTTTCTAGACTTCTGTTTGTTGGGTGGTTTTTGATTACTGTTTTAATTTTCTTATTAGTGATTCTTCTATTTAGGTTTTTAAATTCCTAATGGTTATGAGTAGAAAGCTTGTATGATTCTAAGAATTTGTCATTTTTTTCTAGGCTGTTCAATTGGTGGCATGTAGCCTTTCATAATACTCTTGTATATGTCTTTGTATCTCCGTGGTGTATATGGTAACATCTCTTCATTTCTGATTTTATTTGAGTATTTTCTCTTTTTTTCTTAGGGAGTCAAGATAGAGGATTGTCAATTTTATTTATCTTTTCAAAGAACCATCTTTGTTTCATTTTTTTTCTATTGTCTTCTTGTTCTCTAATTCATTAATCTCCACTTATATTTTTATTATTTCTTCCTTCTGTTGACTTTGGACTTTGTTTGTTCTTCTTTTTCTAGTTCTTTAAGGTGTTATGTTGTTTGTTTCTTTGAGATTTTTCTTGCTTTTTTTTTAAAAAAGTAGTCTGTAATGGTATGAACTTCCCTCTTAGTACCATTGTTGCTGCATCCCCCAAATTTTGATATGTCATATTTTCATTTGTCTCTACCTATCTTTTGATCTCTTCTTTTATTTCTTCTTTCACCTAATAGTTTTTCAGTAGCATGTCATTTGATCTCCACATATTTGTTGATTTTTCATCTTTCTTCTTGGAATTAATTTCCAGTTTCATACTGGAAAATACGTTTGGTATAATTTCAGTCTTCTTAAAATTACTGAGACTAGTTTTGTGTCCCAGCATATGGTCGATCCTTGAGAATATTCTCTGTGCACTTGATATTGTATATTCTCTCATTTTTGGATGGAAAGTTTCATAAATAGTTTATTTTCATGTGCTCTAATGTGTCATTGATGACTGATACATCCTTGTCGACTTTCTCTTTGGATTATCTATCCATTGCTCTCAGTGAATTATTCAGTTCCCTTACTATGATTGTATTTTTTTCAGTTTTTTCCATTTAGGACTGTTAGTAATTGTTTTATATATTTTGGTGCTCCTAGATTTGGTGCAGATATATTGATATGTCCTCATGAAGAATTGTCTTCTTCATCAGTATAAAATGTCTGTGTCCCTTGTTACAGTTTTTATCTTGAAATCTATTTTGTCTGATATAAATATAGCTACAACTGCTAATCTCTGTATGCCATTTGTTGGAATATCAGTTTCCACCATTTCACTTTGAACCTATGTTTGTCTTTGTAACTGAGATAGGTCTCCTGAAAGAAACATATAGTTGGTTCTTGTTTTTAAATCAATCTTGCTACTCTGTGCCTTTTGATTGGTGAGTTTAGTTCATTTATAGTTAAGGTTATTATTGATATATAAGGATGTATTACAGCCATTTTATCTTTTGTTTTTTAGTTGCTCTGTGTCTCTATTGTTTCTTTTCCCTTGTATTTCTGTCTACTATTTAAGTTTGTTTTTCTATAATTTCAGGTGATTTTTTATGATTTTTCTATGACTTTATATGATTTTTTTCTGTTTCCTCTTTATGTTACATTTCTCAGCTCTAGATTTTTGTGTTGAGGTTACCATTAGGTTCATGTAAAAAAATATTTCATGCACACAATAGTCCTTTCTTATTGAATCTTATTTTCATTCACATGTTCAAGTTCAGTCCTTTTCTTCCCAAATTTTTGTTTTTGTTGTCATAAATTATCCCTTTTATGCTGTGCATTCATTTCCAAAATACAGAAGTTATAGTCTTTTTTAAATAAATGTTTTACCCTGTATCATTTATGTTATAATTCTTTAATATACTATTCAGAAATAGAGTTGTAGTTTCCTGCTTCTGTCTGTCTGTCTGTCTGTCTGTCTGTCTGTCTGTCATTTTACTCAAATACAAATCTTGTGGTGGTAAATTACCTCAGATTTTGTTTGTCTTGGAAAGTTTTTATATTTTATATCTAAAGGATTTCCTGGATATATTATTCTTGGCTGTTTATTTCTCTCAATATTTTGAATATGTCATTTCACTCCTTACAGTTTGTAAGATTTCTACAAAAAAATCTGATGAAAATCTAACATTTCCTTTGTAGGTTACAGTCTTTTTTTCCTGTCTTCCTTGAGAATTGTTTGTCATTAATTTTTGACAGTTTTAATATAATGTGTCTTGTAGAAGGTCCTTTTCCACTGAGATAATTAGTGTTCTGTTAGCTTTTTGAGAATTTGAGCATCCAGCTCTTTCCATGTTTGTGAACTAATCTCATCAATTATTTGTCTGAATGGACTCTGTTCCCTTTTCTCTCTTTTCCCCTATGGTATACTCATTATTCTTATGCTGTTCTTTCTAATGGAGTAAGATAGTTCTTGTAGAGTCCTTTCATTTTTTTTTTTTATACTCTCAGTTCTCTCTTCTTCCACCTGAGTCATTTTTAGGTTTCTATCTTTGAGCTTACTAATTCTGTCTTCGATCTCATCTGCTCAGTTGCCAATGCTTTCTAACATATTCTTCATCTCATTTCTTGAGTTCTTCAGCTCTAGAAATTCTGTTTAGTTCTTTTTTATAGTTCAATCTCTTTGATAAAGTACTTCCTTTGTTTTATTAATTTTATTCATGAGCTCATTGACAACTGCCTTTCTGAGTTTTCTTGTATCTCACTGAGTTCACTACTGAAATCTTGAATTCTCTGTCAATTAAATCACAGTCTTCCATGATTTCAAGTCTGATTTCTGGAGACTTCATTTTCTTTCTGAGCTACCTTGTTACTTTGGTTATTCATGACACTTAATGGATTATTTCTCTCCCTGAACATTTGGAATACTGAATTCTTTTCTTTTTTAAGTACTGTTTTGTTCTTAACAATTCATCGGTTTGCTGAGTAAAAGTCTTTCTTTTGTTTTCCAATAGATGGTGTGATAGCACAAGTTTTGTTTTTCTTACCTACATTACTGGCATCTCAGGGTCCTCGATGGGGCAGTGTCATCTCTCTTGTGGAAAATGCCCATATACACTGAGATGGTGGGTGTCCCTTATGTTTCTGGGTAGCATTAGTCTGAGGGCACCACCCCTGTGTTGGTATGTGTTAGGTGATAGGGATCTGGGCCTGCAAGCTCCTGACACTACCTCCTTGTAACCAGAGACTGTCAGTCATGCTTCTGCTATCTTAAATGTCTTTGCTGTATCTACCAATTCTGCATCTACTGGATTCTGCCACAATGGGTGGGGGAGGGATAAATAGGGGGAGAGGTAGAGGAGGGGTGGCAGGTTGGTGAGTCTGTGATTGCCTCCTTGCTAGTAATAATGGCTTCTATTCCATGGCTGCTATAACACTGTGCCAATCTCTGTCCAATCACAGATTTAGCCGAAAAGGATGCTGGTTACTCAGGCCATAATGCTGCTTCTGCCCCTCCTACCCTCCAGGCTGCCATGGGAGTGCTGCAGTCTGTTTCCTCCATCACTACTATGTAAGCTGGGGCTGCAGCAGGTTCTGGATTGCATCTGCAGCCGTCATCTCTGTCCTTCCCCCTATTCCACTTCCCCTGTTCATTCTGATATACCCACCTTCAGATGTTTCCATATATAGATCTTTCAGGCATGTTTTTGTGTTGAGTAGGGGGTCCTTTGTTGAATTATTGTTTTCCATTGTTGTGATTTTAAGTTGAGAATAAGAGAGCTTTTTATCACTCCACCATGATGCTAACCAACAATAAATTTTTATAAAGTAACTATCTAATAAAGATAGAAGCCCTTCACACAATATACAGTGAATCATAAAGATCAAATTTTTTACCCCAAAGGCCACATCAAATACCAAAGTATTTATTTTTGTTCACTTTCAAATCCTCAGACATTCCAGGATCTTAAAAAGAACAGATATTTTCTCTTTGAAGGAATAATAAAATTATGAATGTTAAGGCAGATTATTTTTCCACCTTTATTAAGATATGATTGAGAAATAGCATTGTGTAAGTTTAAGGTATACAATGTGATAATTTGATGCACATATATATTTGGAAATGTTTACCACATTGAGGTTAGTTAGCATATCCTTTATGTCACGTTATTACCATTTTGTTGTTTTTCTCGTTATGTTGAGGATATTGAAGCTCTATTCTCACAGCATCTTTCAAATATTCTATATAATATTTTTAATTATAGTCACCAAGCCATACATTAGATCTCCAGAAAGTATTTATCTTATAACTGAGAGTTTATACTCTTTGACAAACATCTCCCCTTTTTCCCACCCCTTAGCCCCTGGCAACCACCATTCTGCTCTGTTGCTCTGATTTCAATGTGTTTAGATTCCACATATAAACAAGATCATACAGTATTTGTCTGACATTTTTCACTAAGTATAACATCCTCAAGGTTCATCCATTTGTCACAAAAAGCAGAATTTTTTTATGGCTGAATAATATTAATATACAGTCATGTGTTGCTTAACAATGGAGATTTGTTCTGAGAAATACATCTTTAGGCTATTTCATCATAGAGTACACCTACACAAACCTAGATGGTACAGCCTACTACACATGTAGACTAAATGGTATAGCCTATTGCTCTTAGGCTATAAACCTCTACACCATGTTACTGCACTGAATACTTTAGGCAATTGTAACATAATGATACATAATTATGTACCTAACCATAACTAAACATAGAAAAGGTACAGTGAAAGTACAGTATAAAATTTAAGAAAAGGTACACCTGTATGAGGCAATTGCCATGAATGGAGTTTGCAGGACTGGAAGTTGCTCTGGGTGAGTCAGTGCTTAGCAAATGTAAAGGCTTAGGACATTACTGTATTCTATTATAGACTTTATAAACACTATCCACAAGCCCTCCCCCTGCTTCCTTCCAACAGGGTCAGAAATAGAACATGCCAGTAGAAACAGAAGCTGTCAGTGCTGCTCAGTGTACAGGGATGTGGGCTGGATTGATTGAAAATGTTGAAGAGAAACTGCATAAGGCATAAATCACCATAATAGTGACTGTCAGGAGGGAGTGAAAGTTAACTGAAGGGTCAGTAGGAATAAGAAATCAAGATGTAGAGATAAAAGAACATAGGGGAATATCATGGCAATGTGGTTTGGCTATTACATGTTGGAGTAGTAGTCAGATTAAGGAACTTTATAGTTTCATAAAAAAGAGGATATTTAACATGGAGAGAGTGTAGAACTGAGGACTCTTGGCTTTGGAAGTTTGTTTTTGGTTCCATTGATTCTATTTGGCACAAAGGCCTTTCTTTGGAAATCAACTGCTGGAAGAAATAAAACCTATGCATGCTTTACAACATTACAATCTAAAAATATTTTCAAAGTACAGGGGCAGGCTGGCTACAGACTACCACAGAACATTTTTACTAAAGTGGTAGTGGCACTTAATACTTGTTAAGGTAGCTCTTGTGTACATCTGTCCTTGTACAAGACCTTAGTTTCTCAGAAAACAATTTATAACAATGTACTTTGAAGACCATCAAACTATGCGATGGTGGTAGCACCCTCTGAATATGTAATGTTGGGGGATAGGCTCCTCTGTACTGAAACATGCCAGTGGCTGACTGATTGGGATGCAATCTGCATTCAGAATTAAGGGTCTGAGAGTGAGAGGGAACTTACTGTCAAGTCCCACAAATATTCTCATCAGAGAAAAAAATTCCTCTTGAAACACTTATTCTTCCATATCTTATAGGAAAGTGAGCTCCATTATAATTTATTGGGACCACCATCATATTTGTTGTACATTGTTGATTAAAATGTTGTTATGTGACACATGACTATATCCCTATCTGTCATTTATCTATCTATCATCCTCATCTATTTATCAATAAATATTACATTTTTAATTAATTCATCCATCGAGGGAAACTTATTTTGTTTCCATGTCTTGGCTAGTGTGAATAATGCTGCAATGAACATGGAAGTGTATACATTTCTTTGAGGACAGTGTTTTCATTTTGTCTTGTTGAATAGCCAGAAGTGGAATGAATGGATCACATCGTAATTCTATTATGAATTTTTTGAGAAACTTCCACAGTGTTTTCCATATTGGCTGTACCAATTTATATTTCCAAGAACAGGGTACAAGGGTTCTCTTTTCTGTATATCCTCACCAGGATTTATCTTTTGTCTTTTTTATAATAACCACGCTAAACAGGTATGATATGATATCTCACTGTGGTATTAATTCACATTTCCCTTATGGTTAACGATGATGAGTACCTTTTCAATTACTTGTTTTTTATTTGTAGGTTTTACTTGGAAAAATGTTTATTAATGTCCTCTGCCAATTTCTTAGCTGATTTTTGTTGTTGTTGTTGTTGTCATTTAATTCTATGTGCTCCTTATATATGTTGAATATTACCACTGTATCAGATATACAGTTAGCAAATATTTACCCCCATTCAGTGAAGTACCTTTTCATTGTGTTATTTCTTTACTCTGCAGAAGCTTTTTAGTTTCATGTAGTCCCATTTTTGATTTTTCCTTTTACCGCTTGTGTTTTGGTGTTATATCCAAAAAATTGTTGCCAAGACTGATGTCAAAGAGCTTTTTCTTTGTTTTCCTTTAAGAGTTTTGTGGTTTCAGTTCTTATTTTGAAGTCTTTAATCTATTTTGAGTTTATTTTTAAGTGGTATAAGATAGAAGTCCAATTTAATTCTTCTGCATGTATATATCCAGTTTTTCCAATGCTCTTTATTAAAGACACTATCTTTTCCCCATTTGAGTATTTTTGGCTCCCTTATCAAAGATTATTTGATTGTATATAAGAGGCTTTTTGTCAGCTCACAAATCTGCTCCATTGTTTAAACATCCTTTCATTCCAGAGGTAAATCCCATTTATTCATGTTTTCTAATCCTTTTAAGGTTCTGTTGAATTTAAATATTTTGTTAAGAATTTTTGCATCATAATTCATGAGAATTATTAGCCTATGGTTTTCCTTTCTTCTAATGTTCTTATCTGGCCTTGGTATCAGGGTAATGCTGTCCTCTTAAATTGAGTTTAGGAGTATTTCTTCTTTAATTTTGAGGATGAGTTTGGAATTAATTCTCTTTAAATGTTTAATTAAATTCTCCCTTAAAGCCATCCGGTCTTAGAATTTTCTTATTTAGGAAGTTTTTACTTACTGTTTTTATTGTTTTAATTGTTATTGGTCTATTTAGATTTTGTCTTTCTTTATTATTCAGTCTTGGTAGGTTGCATGTTTTTAGGAATGCATTTATTTATTCTGCTATCCAGTTTGTTGACATGTAATTGCTATTAGAAGCTTCTTATGATCATCTCTACTTCCATAGAATCAGTTGTACTGTCTCTTCTTTTGTTATCATTTTGTTTGAGTCATCTATTTTTCTTTGTTATTCTAGATAAAGTTTTGCCAATTTTGTTAAATTTAAAAAAACTTTTAAATAATTTTAATTTTCTAGTATCTAATTTTATTTTTTTTCTCTAGCCTTTATTATTTCCTTCTTTCTGCTAACTTTGGGCTTTGTTTGTTCTTGCTTTTCTAATTCCTTGAGTTTTAAAGTTAGGGTGTTTAGTTCGGATCATTCCTTTTTATTAAGACATCATTTTACAGTTCCTTCTTATTACTGCTTTTGCTGTATTCTATAAATTGTAGTATGTTGTATTTTCATTTTTATTGGTCTCAAAATACTTTCTGATTTACCTTTTGATTACTTCTTTCACCCATTGTCTGTTCAGGAGTATGTTTTTTTAATTTTTACATATTTTTTGAATTTTTCAGTTTTCTTTCTATTACTGATTTATAGTTTCATACAATTGTGGTTAGAAGAAATACTTGCTATGTTTTAAATCTTAAATTTGTTAATGCTTGCTTTGTAGTCTAACATATGATCTATTCTGGAAAATGTTCCATGTGCTCTTGTGAAGAATGTGTTTTCTGGTGCTGTAGGACAGAATATTCTGTATATGTCTGTTAGGTTCATTTACTCTATACTATTTTCAGGTCCTCTGTTTCCTTATTAATATTCTATCTGGGTAATATATCCAGTGTTGAAAGTAGAATATTGAAGCCCCTCCTATTATTCTATTGTCTTTTTCTCCATTCAGTTAAGTTAAAATTTGCTTTAAATATTTATGAGTTCCAATATTGGGCACATGTATATTTACAATTTTATATTCTCTTGTTCAATTGAAATTTTATCACTATGTAGTGTCCTTCTTTGTCACTTGTGACCAATTTCATCTGAAAGTATTTTATCTGATATAAGTATTGCCAGTCCTACTCTTTTTTGGTTACCTTTGCATGGATTACCTTTTTTCACCTCTTCAAGCTTTCATCCTATGCGTGTGTGGTATGTATCCTTAAAGTTACAGTAAGTCTCTTGTAGGTGTTAGATTATAAGATCTTATTTTTTAAATTCATTTAACTACTTTGTGTCTTTTGATTAGAGAATTTAGTAAATTAACATTTAAAGTAATTATTAATAGATAGAAACTTATTATTGCCATTTTGTTGTTGTCTGTTTTAATAGTTCCTTTGTTTCTTCCTTTCTTGTTGTCCACCTTTGTATTTATTTTTGTAGTGCTATGCTTGAATTACTTTATCTTTTCCGTATTCAATAATTATATTATAGATATAACAGTGTATTTTAAGCCAGTAACAACATATCTTCAATTGCACACAAAATCTGTATACTCTTACTTTTTCTCACCCCTTGTTTTATCGTATCGATGTCATACTTTACATCTTTTTATATTGTGCCTGCAGTAACAAAGTATTGTTGCTATTGTTTTTAGTATTATCATTTTTTAACTTCTGTACTAGAAACAAAAGTTATTTACATGCCACCATTACAGTATTAGGGTGTTCTGGCTATGAATTAATCTCCATGCTTGTGTGTAACAAGGGCATCCTCCACACTTGGTATTTACTTTGCTCTGGGGGTGCTTAGCTATTCCTGCCTGCCTCTTGACTTCATTACTGTTGGTTATACAGCTTCCAGGTATCCTTGCTAGACCTGGTTTGATGAGACTCAGGATCCACAGTGGGTAGGGCTATGTTTCAGCTCACTTGTCTTAGTGGGATGAGGAGGGATCACTCTAGGCAACTCCCCTTTTTTCAAGTAGGCTTTCCAGTTGGGAGGGGTTGGGAGCTACTATCAGCTTTGGTTATGATTTAATACCCCTGCCTGGGCATATCAGGGCAACCCTCCACGTCTAGTACTGGCTTTTCTCTTGAGGTAATCAACTCTGCCTGCCCACTTATCAGCCTGAATATTTTTAGGTTACACAGTTTCTAGGTACTTTTGCAAAATCCTCTGGCCAAATGGGGCTGGGAAATACTCTCCACATAAGGTGGGACTATGACTCAGCTCCATTTCTGGATGTAGGCAACTCACGCTGTAGGGCTGGCAAAACTCCTCATTTAAGGGCCCAAATCAGGTAGATTTACACCACAGTGTGTTCCCTGGTCAGAATGCGTCATTGACTTTGTTGTGCAGATGAGCAAAGATGCTAGTTAGAATTATTACTTGGGCACCGCAGGGATGAACTCAGTTTGCCAAGATCTGTGTGTGGGGTGTTACAAGCCCTTTCCTCCTTATTTGTCACAGTCAGATTCTCAGTGTTTAATCCCTACAGACTCCCCTTCAGGGTGAGATCAGAATAGGAGCTCCTACAAAGTGATCTTCAATGCTGTGAGGAAGATTGGTTGTCTCCCATCCTGGGCTCTCTTTTCCTACTGGGGGAATCAGAAGATCAAGGGAGATATCTCCATGTGATGTTGAATGGCCTGAGGGAGGGTCAATTCAGTCACTGTGTAGCCACTTCTCTTACCCTTCCAAATCAATCTGTCTTGGTCTTTATGGTACAGAAGTATGCTTCAGCCTCACTCCTATATTGAAGTATTCTCTAGATGGTGTCTTGTTCCTGAATAGTTGTTAGTTTTCCTTCATCTAAGGGAGAGCAATGTCATAAACAATTTCTGTCATCATCTTGGTAATGTCACTCAATTGACAGGGTATTCTGAATTTGACTATAGGCCTTTACCAGTGAATTTGATGCTTTCGTATGTTTTCATGATGTCACTTAGCATTCTCTTTCTCTTTTTTAACTTGAAAAATTCTCTTTAGCATTTATTTTAAGACAACTTTCATGGTGATAATCTCCCTTAGCTTTTGTTTGTCTGGGAATGACTTTATGTTCCATTCAGTTCTGAAACACAGTTTGGCCTGATATAATATTCTGGCTTATTAGTTTTATTTAAATATCAGCTATTTGAATATTTTCAACATTTTGAATATATATCACAATTTTTTCTGGCATAGAAGGTTTCTGTAGAGAAAGCTGCTGGTAACCTTATGATGGTTTCCTTTTATGTGATGAGTGGGTTTTCTCTTGATGCTATCAAAATTCTCTTTGTCTCTGACTTTTAACATTTTAATTATAATGTGTCTCAGTAATCTTTGGTAAGGCGATCTAGCTTAGGATTTTGAGGTTCTTGTACCTGGATATCCTTATATCTCACAAGATTTGAGAAGTTTTTGGTTATCATTTCTTTAAATAAGCCTTCTGCCCCTTTATCTCTCTTATCTTTCCAAGATTGCCATTATGTGAATATTTGGACACTTTATGGTATCCTATAAAATGTGTAGGTATTCTTCACTCCTTTTTCCTTGTTTCACTAGTTAATTTCAAATGGTTTGTCTTCAACTTCAGTGATTTTAAAAGATATTTTTTTATTTTTGAATTACAGTTGACATACAATATCATCTTAGTCTCAGGTGTACAACATGGTGATTAAACATTTATATAATTTACAAAGCAATTACCCCAATAAATCTAGTACATATATAATACCATTAATAATTATTATGATATTAATGA
Source organism: Eidolon dupreanum (assembly GCA_028627145.1). Taxonomy (NCBI): domain Eukaryota; kingdom Metazoa; phylum Chordata; class Mammalia; order Chiroptera; family Pteropodidae; genus Eidolon; species Eidolon dupreanum. The sequence continues at coordinate 44,783,599 of CM053505.1, forward strand.
CTATATTCCTTATGCCATACATTATATCCCACTGACCAGTTTGTAACTACCAATTTATACTTTTTAAAAAAATTATTATAGTGATACTGGTTAACAAAATACGATAAGTTTCAAGTGCACGATTTAACAGTAAGTAGTATATATATTGCATTGTGTGTTCACTGCTCATAGTTAGATTTATTTCTATCACCACATATTTAACCCCTTTTATCCCACCTACCTCCTGTTTCCCTCTATCTTCTGACAACCACTAGTCTGCTGTTCATGTCAATGAATCTCTGTCATGTTTATCATTGTTTTTAGATTTATATTCCACCTATAAGTGATGTTACATGGTTTTCAACTTTTTCTGTCTGTCTTATTTCGCTAAGCATGATTATCACAAGATCCATCCATGTTGTTTCAAATGACAATGTTTCCTATCTTCTTACAACTGAGTAATATTTCATTGAGAATATGTACCACATCTTTTTTATCCAATCATCTATTGTAGGACACATAGGTTATTTCTATGTCCTGGATAACTTGAATAATGCTGCTATGAACATCAGTGTGCATATATCTTTTAAGATGAATGATTTTAAGGCTCTGTGGTAAATACCCAGTAGAGGGATTGCTGGATCGATTCTTAGTGTTTTGAGGAAACTCCATACTGTTTTCCATAGTGGTTATACCAATTTGCAGTTCCACCAGCAGTGTATGAGGGTTCCTTTTTCTTCACATCCTCTTCAACACTTGTTATAACTTGTCCTATAGAGAATAGCCATTCTAACAGGTGTGAGATGGTATCTCATTGTGGTTTTGATTTTCATTTCCTTAATAGCTAGTGATGTTGAGCATCCTTTCATATGTCTGTTGACCATTTGTATATCTTCTTGGGAGAAGTGTCTGTTCACGTCCTATGCCCAGTTTTTTGATTGGGTTGTTTGTTTTTTTTGTTGTTGTTGCTATTATTGAGTTGTATGAGTTCTTTGCATATTTTGGATATGAGACCCTTATCTGAGATGTTGCTTGCAAATATATTTTCCCATTTCAATGGTTCTCTCTTTGGCTTGTTGACAGTTTATTTTGGGGTCTTTTGTGCTTCCATACAAATCTGATGATTTTTTTTGTTCTATTTCTTTGAAAAGTGCTGATGGTATTTTGCTGAGAATTGCATTATATCTATATAATGCTTTAGGTATTAAGGTCATTTTAACTATTTTGATTCTTCCAATCAAAGGACGCAGAATATTTTTCCATTTCCTTGTGTTTTCTTCATGTTATTTTAATAGGGTCTTAATTTTCATTATATAGGCTCTTCACATTTCATTGGGTTTATTCATAGGTATTCTTTTAGTTGCAATTGCAAAAGGAATTGTTTCTTTCTTCATTTCTTTTTTCTGACAATTCATTATTAGAGTACAGGAACACTATAGATTTTTGAACATTGATTTTGTATCCAGAAACTTTACTGTATTTTCTTATTTTTTCTAACAGTATTTTTATGGAGTTTCTAGGATTTTCTATATAGAGAATCATGTTATTCACGAATAGTGACAGTTTGACTTCATTTTCTATTTGGAGACGTTTTATTTCTCTCTCTTGCTTAATTGCCCTCACTGGGACCTCCAATGTTATACTGAATAACTGTGGTGATAATAGATAGCCTTGTCTTGTTCCTCATCTTAGAGGAAAGATTTTTAGTTTTTCACTATTCAGTATAATGTTGGCTGAGGGTTTGTCATATATGCCCTTTATTATATTGAGATACTTTAACTTCTATAACTATTTTATTAAGTGTTCTTATTGTAAATGGATGCTGTATCTTTTTGAAGGCTTTTTCTGCATCTATTGATATGATCATATGATTTTTATTCTTTATTTTGTTTCTGTAGTGCATCATATTAATTGATTTGCATATGTTAAATCATCAAATACCCCTAGGATGAAGCCTACTTGATCGTGGCGTTAAACCTTTTTAGTATGCTGTTGTATTTGGTTCGCTAGTATCTTATTCAGGATTTTTGCATTTGTGTTTGTGAGAGTTATTGGTCTGTTGTTTTCTTTTTCTGTGTGTAATTTTTATGAGGTTTTGGTATCAGGGTAACATTGGCCTCATAAAATCAGTTAGAAAGAATTGTCTCCTCTTCAATTGTTTGGAAGCGTTAGAGGAGAATAGGTATTATCTTCTTTGAAAGTTTGGTAGAATTCACTGATGAAGTCATCTGTTCCTGGACTTTTACTTTTTGGTAGGTTTTTTAATATTGTTTCAATTTCTACACTCCAGATCAGTCTATTTAGAATTTCCAGTTCTCTTGATTCAGTCTAGGAACATTGTATATTTCTAAGAATTTGTCCATTTCTTCGAGGTTATAAAAATTGGGTGTTATATACTTTTTCATAATAATCTTGTATGATTCTTTGTATTTCTGAAGTGTCTGTCATAACTCCTGTTTCTTTCCTGATGTTGTTAATTTGTACCTTTTCCATTTTTTCTTTAGTGAGTCTAGCCAGAGGTTTGTCAGTATTATTAAACTTCTCAAAGAACCAGCTTTTCGTTGCATTTATTTTTTCTGTTTTTATTTGGTTGTTGTTGTTGTTGTCAATTTCATTTAATTCTGCTCTAATTTTGATTATTTCTTTCCTTTAGCTGATTTTAGGCTTCATTTGTTCTTCTTTTTCTAGTTTTCTAAGATGAAGTGTTAGATTATTTGGGCTCATTTTCATTTTCTGGAAAAGACCTGTAATGATATGAACTTTCCTCTTATTACCACTTTTGCCATGTCCTAAAAGTTTTTATATGTTGTACTATCATTATCATTCATTTCTATGTATCTCTTGCTCTCTCTTTATCTTCTCTGACACAATCATTGTTCAGTAAGTAGTATGTTGTTTAATCTCCATGTATTTGTGGTTCTTTCCACTTTGTTTTTACAGTTGACCTCCAGCTTAAAAGCATTATGATCAGAGAATATAGTTGGTATAATTGCAATCTTATATTTGTTGAGGACTTGAGAATGGGTCCCCTGACCCTTCCTTAGAAGTAAATGAGCATGTATGACAGCTTGTTTAAATCTTGCGAGTAACCTATGCTGGAAAAAGAAAGAAAATAAATGTCTATGTAAAAATGTTTTATATATATATATATATATATATATATATATATATATATATATATATATAAATATTTCTGTTTTAGCATTTTTAAATTATAAAACATTTAGGTATCTTTGTGATATGTGATTATTATTATCATAATTTTTAATGATAGTAGCATTGAAAATAAATTATGACCATATTTATAGTTTTAAGAGTCATTTCACATCATTAATTCATTTCATCTTCAATGATAACTTAGTGTTTTTATTTTTTACCTTCAGCTACATCCCAGAGTTTTCGTTAAGGATCCTATTTTACAAATAAGGGAATTAAATTTTGAATTGATCAGTTATACAGTTACTAAATTGTAGGGATCTCTGACCTCAAGTCCAGCACTGGAAAAGAGAATCTAAATGCTTGGAAATTCTTTTATACTGCTGAAACTCCATTAATGAAAGCTATTGATTTTACTTTTAAATACTTCTGGAAAATACAACTGTCATGAATATACTCTGTTTTGAAGCATCAGGAGCTGTTTCAGATAATCACTAAGCAATGTAAAATGTTTTAATCAGAGTCTTCCTTTTACAAGCACCATATAGATCATGACTTTATGTTCTTTGAAGAAAGTTGTTCTATATAATGCCATTTGCATTACAGTAGGAAACTCAAAATTATATTCTTTTATTTCTGTTACGGTCTTTTTACTGGGTCCTGAAACCAAAATAATTCTCCTTGTTTTGACTTTAATGTTTGAGTATTCCTGCCTACTTTTAGGCAAATGACAAATATGTTGATATTTCCACTCAATAGATACTGGAAAATTAAACAGAAAGTATAACATATATTTTGTCTTCTCTGTAGTTAATGTATGTAAGACTTGCCTTAGAGCCCTGTAGATCTTATTTATGATGAAGTATACAAACAAAGAAATGTTGGAACCTTAATTTAGCAATAAGCAATATCCACACTATGGAATTTAAAATGGTTCCTCCAAGTTTCTACCAGACTAGGGCATCCAAAATGAAGAAAATAATTGGTCTAATATTTATGCTGTTTTTAATCACACAGGTTTACAATTCATTTTGCAGAAACCCTGAGAAAATTAGGTAGAAAATATTACTTTGGTTTATATAATGGTATGGCTCAGTATTTTCTAAATGGATCTGTTTTATTCTCAAACTCTGACTGCGTATGCTTCAATAAGTGTATTCAGCTGTTATTCCTGCTTCACATACATTGGGAAGATTAATGTTAGAATATGCAGTGCACAAAATATATCCATTAGAAATATCAAGTGTTTTCGGAGGAAACTGGTACATAAATTAGAGACTCTACTGCCAAATTTGATGGTATAAGATGTGTTTCTGAGAGTTTAAGGAAGTAAACATGACATTTCTTTCTGCTATTGTTATTATCATTAGTTCTTGAAAACCCTATACTCTCCAAAACTAAGGAATACCATATACTAACAAAAAAGTAATTAACAATCAACAGAAAAAATAATTGATTTATTTTATTTTGTGAGTTATAGTGGAATCTGAAAAGTCTGTGATTTAAATTTTAATGGGAACATGAAAAGACATCTTGCTTAGCTCTCAGCATACTTACAGGATAACAAAGGGGCTGAAGTAAATAAACATCTCTTTTGGCACACTATGACCTTCATGGTTTCAGAGGAAATTTAATATTGTAGGGCAAGCTAACATTTGAGAAACACTTTTGTTTGACATCTTCATGACTTATTGATATTTGTAATTAATAATGAAAATTTCACATTAGTATGCCTATATATGATTTTTAAAAATTTTTAACAAAATCCTCTCTTTTTACAATTTAAATGATATTATTTGTTGTTATTTACCCATGCTACAATAATAACCATTACAACTCTACTGGGCTTTCATTTCTCAAGTCTAAGCATTTCTAACTTGACCTAGTTGTTTTGGATTTACTAAGAAAAATGTTTAACTCTCTGCAAAATGATTTTAAATAAAAAAGAAAAGGCATACATTTGATTTTTACTCTTAAAGAGGTCTAGTCAGGAAGCAACCAAAAAATGGGCAGTATTTGTCAACTGTTTAATCTTAACAGAATTTTCAAAAGCTACATTGGAAAAATCAATCCAAATTTACTTAGAATATCAGAGGGACTAGCTATTTAAATTCTTTGAAGTTTCCTTAGAACCACAAATAGATTACCCACCACTTAGAGTCTGGTGATTAAGAATTCCTAAAATATTGTGATGTTTTTAGCATATAATAATTGTACATAAATAATAATAGCTCTTATTTGTATAATATTTTACATCTTTAATAATCCTATGCATGAAGAGATAAAGCAGGTGCTAGTATCCACATTTTGAAAAACAAAGAAACAAACTGAGGCTCTGAGACATTGAAGTGATTTGCATAAACTCAGATCTCATACCAAACCTAGATGTCTTTCCATTTGATCACACTGACAATAGGATGGCATACACCAAAAATTCTCTACATATAAAGTATATTCCTCAATAATAATATTTATTTTAATATAAATATTTTTTTATCTAAAATCCAAGATTATATCAATAAAAGCTAAAGAATGTTGGGAAGCAGAAGATGGAAGTAAAAGCATGCTAATATTTATGTTTTAATTGTTGGCATTGATAATTTCATTCTAATACCTATAAATAAGAAAAGTAGAACTCATCATTTTCTATTACTTTCTCTTTTATATTATAAAACCCTTTGAAAGGAGGTAAAAATGCCCATATACACATCTTACTTTGCCAATCAGCAAATGTAAGTCAAGCTTATTTGCAATGGGTAGATGCCACCAAAACATAGTTTTTCATCAGAAATCTGGAAGATGACCTATTTTTAGGTTGATTTGTAAAATTTAAAGTGAAAACTTAAGAGTGAATATCTGAATATATCACATAATAGATTTTGCATTAGAAAGAAATATTGAAGTGATGTACACTTGGTTCTTCTGTTTTATAAGAAGTCATATTAATATGATGTTTTCACATAATAACTTCTTGGACTCAGGCCAAAAATACTCATACACTTATTTCTTACATAATTAAATAAAATTTCCCTGAACCTCAGAACTTCAAAGACCTTTTTAATAAGGTCTCTCTTTACTTAGTAAATCACAGATTCCCTGACTATTAAACCAGGAAGCTACAGCCTCTTCTGCCAAAGAGGATGCTACATGGGGCCGACTATTACAACTCTGGTTATTTCTGATGACCATTTGATAAGGCTCTCGACAAAATGGTATTAATGGAAGTAATTGTACACCTGTTCACGGAAGTAGAAAATATGTAAATTAGGCAAGTGTCTAATCACTTGAAGTGGTACATTTAAATACCAGTACCCTATAATCTTACAGCTTCTGTGTGTTTAAATTACCAGCTCACAGAAAGGACTATACATAGTTTCTAGAGCTCAAGATAAATGAAAAGTAAGAATCTTCTTTCCTGTCTCTTACATATATATCAATTCCTGTATAGAATACAAAGTAGTATGGGTTCTCCTCTCACTAGATTATACTGTAAAAATTAAATAAGGTAGGCATACTAATAAGGCAGTACCAGAATTAACATGCCCTAACAGTAAGCAAGGGGTTTTTGCCACATTCTAAAATTATATACCTCAATATTTCCATTGCTGAACCTTATTTTTTCAGACCCTTTATGTGTCTACTACCACGAATGATATAAGTATTACCAGAAACAATACATAAAGAATGAAAAGTGTTTGATAGTAATTTAACATCTCTGTTATGTTGCTTTGGCTAAATGGTATTGCTGTTGAACTTATTCCATACTTACAGTGTGTTAGATAAGTACTGCCTCATTTCTTCCCCTCAAACTTCCATTGTAATTTCAGAATGACAAAAAGATGCCTACCAGATTCAGAAAACAAAGTGAACATCTTGAGCATGCTCTTGACCGTGTTCTTATCATGATATCAGAAAGAAGAAGGGCACGTACTCTACGTGGCACTAATGAGCAACCACCTCATAACATTCTTACAGCTGCTCTTGAACTGATTAATGTGGTCAAGATGATACTAAACATTCTGGAAAGGTAATTACTAATATCTGATCTGTAAAACCTTAAGGTAGTTGCATTTTCCCCTCTTTTTCCCTCTTCAGAAAACTTTTATATGGATTAAATTTTATTTCCACAATATTTTTCCAAGACATTTAAAGATTTTTATTGATGCTCTGGATATTTCCATATGGTGAATGACAAAATTATATAACTCCCTTCAAATGAACCAATATTTGGCCATCTGACTTACAGGAAAAAATCATTTTACATAAATAGTATACATTTTATAAAGGATTAACTTTGTGTTTCTGTTATGGTTCAAACTGCTGCTGCATTAGAAATAACACTTGTTTTTCTACAGTCTTCTAGGAATGAACAAAAGTTACACCAGAGTTCTAAACAATCTCTAAGGACTCTTTATAGCAATGAAATAGGGTTTTTTTTCTTTATACACTGATTACATTAGATTTCTTTTTAAAACCATTACTAATAGAAAGCTATAGAAATCAAAGGCTGTAACAATCTTTAGTTAGCATATTCTTGTTTTGATAATAACCTTTAGGTAACATATAATTTTTATTTATATTTCCTAATTATTTTGAACAAAGACTATAGTCAACTCTATATTCTGCACACAAATGAAGCATTAGATAGATTTTGTTTGTGCAGAAACTATTGCATCCCAATGATAGAAAAGTTAGATAGTGAGAGAGGGAAACATACTTTTATAATCAAGAAGAGAAGTATAAGAGGGAGAAGTCATCATAATTTTTTCTTACCTCTTTCGTTACCTGTTCTCTTACTGATTTTTTATCATCTCTTTTCATTGATAATTGAATGATAAATCTATTTCTTTTCATGTATAAAGGATGAAAAGACTGACCCACTTTTCAAAAAATTTCAAACTGAAATATTAGAAGAAATTTAGGAAATTTACCAGTTCCATACTTTCTCTCTTCTGAGCTCCTTACAAACATCTGCCTGGTAACAAGCTGAAAAAAAAGTAAATAATTGGGATCCTTGGAATGAACTCAATTTAAGAATAGAAAAAAAAGATAATGGGCAGACAGCAAAAATAGTCAGATGACTGAGTAGTGGCAACAAAGAGGACCCTCCCCCGAATGGCTATAATCGGCTTCATTGACAACTCACAGTATTATACTTTCCCATTATATTAAAGTAGTCTCATTACAAAGTTTACATCATGGTGTCAGTATTAATAAACACTCTTTGGCAGTTTCACTACGTCAACAATTTGAGGGCTACTTTACTCTCACTAGTGGAACCAGATAAGAAGAAATATTGCTCCTGAAGTCTTTAAGACTAATTACTTTAATCTGTCAGATTCCTCTTTCAGAAATGATATAATCTATACAAAGTGGTCTTATTTAACATGTTTGAATATGGAGAATTTGTTGATCATCTCAGCATCTCCTTTTCTAACTTAGTTTAAAACATTACAGATCCTCATAGTCCTTGCTTATGGGCTAGGGATTAATAAATAAGAGTTATTCATACTGAATAATCTTTTCACTAAGCTGAAAACTTAATGAGCATTCTAAATATGATCTTTGAACACATAAAATGTTATAAATGAAACACATCAAAAACACAATGGTATGTCTTTCAATGGATATGGTGGCTATAAAAACACCTCAGTGCTTTAAAATTTCTTAGCTTTAACCATTTCTGATTTTCCAAAGAACCCCCTTCCCCAGGAAAATCTATCTGTTTTGAAAATTGTGTCATGGACTCTTCTGATTCATTACTGATCAGCCTAATAAGATTTCCTGTAGAATAATTAAATTTTCCTTAACAAATACCTTGTTAGAGTATCAATTAGAGGTATTGCTTCTTCCTTTCTCTCTGAAATTGAATAATTGTGTTACTGGGGAAATTATTTCTATGGTTTATCCAAAAATTGGCCTCATCTCTTTCTTTTTAAAACAACATGTAAAAGGTGCCTTTTAAATGTAAATTTCCCATTATTAATTTTAATATCAATTTTTTTCTCAAATTATGATTCAAACTATTATTTGGTTTAATCAAACTTATTATTATGGCTTAAAACTTATTTCAGTTTTATTTTTCAAAAAGGATATAAATCTGGTGTCACTTTAGTAGTAGAGATAATGAGTATTTTTAAGACTGAAATTTATTCAGGAGTTTAGTTCAAGATGTCAACATGAAAAAGGAAAAAGATGATTATATGAACTCTTCCCAGGAAGCTTTTTCTTCCATTTTTATATTTTCCTAAAAAGTTTAACCTTTTTAGTGAGTTACCTGAACCTTTTCAACTGAACTGCAGTGTACAAAACATTGCCTTTACTAGCACTATAAACTTAGATATATATGATAGACCTTAATTTAAGTACTTTTTTAGTAATAGAAAGAACATTTTAAGATTTACTGTAAAAGTTGTGGGTATTAAAAAGCTCTTAAATGTGGAACTAAATGGAAATGTTTGAGTTTGTTAACAAAAATTTTTCTCACTATATTTCCATTAGTCGTTAAATTTTTAAATGGTTTACTCAGTTGAGGTAACTAGAATTTATGACAAAATTCATTGAGGATGGTGATATAGGAATTCAAGACCACTCATCCAAGCATAACTACCAAGATTCTACTTGAAATTAAGCATAAATTAAGTGTGTTTTATATTGAGAATTAAGGAATACGGTGAGATAACATGGTAGGCACTACATTGACCCAATGTTTTCTTGTTTATTTGCTCTTTTTTTGTCTAGAAATATATCAGAAAGAAAACACTGCTGCCTAGGGAATCTTACTCATGTGTCATACCCTGAACATATTTACAGGAGATTGTCCTATGAATCTGGCAGCTACTTTTGCAACCTACATTTATAAACCTAATTATAAAAGAAATTTAAATCATTATCCATATTCTTATGTGCTTTAGAAATAGACCTCCAGAAGATGGCACTTCCATATAAACACCAGGAATTGTAATCCCTTAAGAATTTGGGGGGTTTATAAATAATTTTTTCTTGCTAGTTCCTAAAGATGAAACTTAATTTCCCTTGTGAGAGTAAATATGGTTTCAACACTGTAATGCTTATTAATTTATTTTACAAATTATGTTCTGAAAATTGTTTTCCATTTTTGAAATATAATAGTATAGATGAATTGAGTGACCATTTTCCAACAAAGCCATGTAGGTTTTATCACCTCATTCATATTGTCATTTGTGATTACAGGTCCCCTAAATCACAGAAAACTAAGAGCTATACTAGATAAAAATAACAAAGCCCAAAATTTTAATTACTATAATGTCCTAAGTAAAATACATATTTTTCATTTGTGGCAAATAAAATGAATTCTCAGATACAGCCAATCTTTATTTTTCAAGGAATAGATAATTTCCTTGTGGATTACATACTTAGTTAATATTTTATACTTTACTCCTTTTGTTCTTTTTCATGTAATCATTTGTACAGTAAGATAGTCAAAGGAGAAGAAATTAAAAATTAAAAAGTTACCTACTCTACCTTCTACCTTTTTATAGTAACTTGAAAACCGAAATAACTACTGTAAATTGTATACGTACCATGTTAACAATTTTTTGCAGCCATAAATATATTACATTGTTTAGCTTACATATAATCCTTTTGTTATTTTTGATATAACTTTGTAATGCCTAGACTTTAGCTATTCTTGACACTTTTTCAAAATGATATATCTATATATTGTAGATTATAATTTTCAGTATCCTAAGATATAAAGCTGTGATAGTCAATGAAACTGAGATTGATGGAATATCTTGTCATCCTTCCCTGGCAGGCCGCCATTTGATTGCATGTCAGAATTTTCCAGTCTGAAAAATCACCTCATTAAACATATCACATTACTGAAACATTTGTCTGAACAGGTAAGGCATGGTTTTGTTGTGCTGTTATCCACACATCCTCATATGCATTTATTCATCAAATCCTGACAATTTCTCTTCAATAACACCTATACAACCTATCTTTTCATTGCCATTTTCAGTGCCAATGCTACATTCAGGTCCATATTTTGTTATATATAGATAGAGTATTTGTATACTTAATGGATTTGTTAACTCAAATCTATTATCTATTCAATTAGAATTTACCACTATTGCTAAATTACTCTGAAATAACTAATAAGCTGATCAGAAACCTTCAGGTGTTCACCATCCACCAGTGAACATAGTCTAAACTTGTTAAATTACTATTTACAATCGTCCTTAGTCCATAATTATCTATTATATTATTGTTCTATTTTATGATATCTCTATCTTACCATTAAGAGGCTCTACTCATTCATTCTTAAATGTTTCATGTATAATTTCATCTCTATCTTTTTTATCCTTTTTATCCTTTTCTCCCACTAAAATTTATTACCATGATTTCTTTTTTAACTAACATGTTTCTTTTAAGGACTAATTAGTACATTCATTTATTTGTTCATACTCCATCTATTCATCAATCAAAAAAGGTGATTCCTTCTTTTATAGTTACTATTTTCAAGAGTTTAGCATATACTGCTTTGTAAGCATGTTTTAATTCCATAATCATTTGAAGGTTGGCTATATGCAGATATGTGTACTAGGCTTCATAGAGGAGACATGAATGAAAACAACAAAATTATTTTCCTCAAATTTAGTAGAATAATGAGATATTTTAACAAGTAACATTTAATTTTTAACATATATATCATGCCTTAACAACTAGATTTTAAGTCCCTTGAATTACCATTTCACACCTGTTAGAATGGCTCCCGTCAACAAGTAATAACAAGTATTGGAGAGATTGTAGAAAAAAAGAACTCTCATACACTGCTGATGGGTCTGCAGGTTGCTACAAGCCACTATGGAAAACAGTATGGAGGTTCCTCACAAAATAAAGAGTAGAATTACCATATTACCCAGCAATCCCTCTTCTGGGTATCCAACTCCCAAATTTTGAAACATTTATCTGTAAAGGTATATGTACCCTGATGTTCATAGCAGCATTATTCACTATGGCAAAGATGGAAAACCTAACTCTTCTTCAATAGATGATCAGATAAAAAAGATATGGTGCATACATAAAATGGAATGTTAGCCATAAAAAAGATGAAATAATGCCATTTGTGACAGCATGGATAGATTTTGAGATTATCATGCTAAGTGACATAAGTCAGACATAAAATGTTGAGAACCATATGATTTCACCCATATGCAGCATATAACACTGAAAGCAACAAATGAAACAAATGAACAAGACAAACAAAGACTCATGGACACAGACAACAGTTCAGTGGTTACTAAAGGGAAGAGGAGGGGAGAGGTAGATAAGGGTAAAAATGGTTAAATATCTGGTGACAGAAGGAAATTTAACTTTGGGTAGTGAACACACAATGCAATATACATATGATGTATTATTGAAATGTACATTGAAATTTATATAATTTTATTAACCAACGTCACCCTAATAAATTTAATTTAAAAAAGAGAAAAAAGAAACAAAACTAGAATTTTATAAAGAATTATTACAAAGCAATTAGAAAAAGACAACTTAATGAGAAAGTGGTTAAAGATCTGAACAGGCACTTTAGAAAAGAATATATTGAAATAGCCAAAAAATGTGTGGAAATGTCTTCAACCCATCATCAAGGAAAAGGTAAATCAAAACCATATAGATTACACCAGGCACTCACAAGAAAGGCTAAGATTACAAAGACTGGCAATATTAACTGTTATAGAGGATATGGAGCACTTAAAGTTCTTATATACTATTTGAAGGAGTGTAATTTGTTATAACCACATAGGAAAACAGTTATACAATATCTATTAAAGGTAAACATACACATATTATGTTATATGATACAACGTTTCTTTCCCAGGAATATACCCAACATAAATAAATACATTTGTGCACAAAAACTTATGTTCATAGCAGGATTACTCACTATAGCCCCAAACTGGAAACAATTTAAATGCACCTCAACAGTAGCATGGTTAAATAAGTAAATTCATTCAGTAAGATAGGCAGCAATGAAAAGAAACACTTTATAAATATTAAAAGCAAATTATTGAATGAAAGAAGCTAGACACAGATGAACATATACTGTATTATTGTAGTTATATAAAGTTTAAAACAAGAAGTCTAACCCATAATGGTTACCTTTGGGAAAGGGAAGGTAGTAGTGACTGGAAAGGTCACAGGAAGGCTTTCTGCAGTGCAAATTAGTTTCTATTTCTTGATCTGGGTTGTAGTTATATGAGTGTTCTCAGTCTGTAATGATTCAATTATCAGTACAATTAGGATATCTGTACTTTTCTGCATGTAGCCTGTATTTAAAAAAATTTTTTTTTCCTTTATGTTCCTCAAAATACTTCATGTCTCCTTTTAGATGTAACACATCTTTATATTATCTCTAAGAAGGACAGCCCTGTAAAGAGGTTCACTTCATGCTAACTTGACAGAGTACATGAAATCCCAGTATCAGTGTTCATTTTCTGGGTTAAGATATTATGTTTCTGAGTATCTAATGAGTGAGTACATGTTGTTCGGGGTGTTGGTACCTGATTTTGCCTGGATTTCTTGCTATGCCAGTTACGAACTTTACTTAAACATTATTTTATGACCTTGATTTGGGATGGAAATTGTCTCTTGCATATTCATGAAAATGGCTAACCATGTTGTCTAAATTTTTTTATAGGTTTTTAAAAAAATATATAACTTGTAAGAACTTTTCACCTAGGATATATACAGAAATCATATCTTTTTCATAGATGAGTCTATTTTTTATTTATGTATTTTTTTTAATTTTATTTTATTATTAATTTCAAGTATATAGTACATTGGTTAGACATTTATATAGTTTATAAAACTGTCCCCCTAATTGCTTTTTCTCTCCTCTGGCCCTCCACCTACCATTATTTTCATGCTAACTGCATTCCCTATGCTGTGCCCCCCATCCGCATAACCATCTATCTACTACTGATTTGTACTTCTTTAACCCTTCACCACTTTCTCCCAGTCCCCCAACCTCTCTCCCCTCTGGCTGTCACTAGATTGTCGTTTATTTTTTTGCATCTGTTTTTGATTAGTTTGTTCTTTTTGTTCCTTAGATTCTACATATAAGTGAAATCATATGGTATTTATCTTTCTTTGTCTGACTTATTTCACTCAGCATTATGACCTCTAGGTCTGTCCATACTACTGAAAATGGTAGAATTTCATTTTTAATGGCTGAGTAATAGTCCATTGTATATATGAACTATAACCTCTTATCTTTTTGATTGGAGCATTTAATTCTTTTTAATTTGAGTACTTGTTGATAGATATGTAGTTGCCATTTTATTATTCATATTTTTGATAAACATTTCTTCTTGAAGAAGTCCCTTTAACATTTTCTTTAATACTGTCTTGTGATGATGAACTCCTTTAGCTTTTTTTTTTTTTTTGTCTGGTAAGCTCTTGATCTGTCCTTCGATTCTAAATGATAGCTTTGCCGGGTAGAGTCATCTTGGTTGTATGATGTTTTGATATAGCCCTCATTATGGGTATGAAGGGCTATATCATTGTGTTTTCAATTTGCATTTCCCTGTTGGCTAATTATAATGGCCATTTTTATATCACTTTTAGATAAATGTCTCATCATATCTTCTGCACATTTTATAATTGCCTTGTCTTTTCATTACTGAGTTGTGAGGATTCTTTATGTATTTTGTATATAAGCCTCTTATCAGATATATGATTTGTAAAACTTTTCTGTCATTCTAGGAATTTTATTTTCATTCTTAATGATAATCTATGAAGCACAGAGAATTTTAATTTTGATGAGTCTGTCATTTTTTCTTTTGCCACTTTTGGTTTTGTTTGTGGTTTTTCATACCTTAGAAACTATTTTCTAACCCAAGATCATAAATATTTATGCCAATATTTTAGATTAACAGTTTTATAGTTGTAGCTCTTATATTTAATTTTATAATCAATTTTGTGTTAATTATCTGTGAGGAAAGGTCAACTTCATTTACTTGCATGCATGTATCCAGTTGTACTAGCACAGTTTGTTGAAATTCAATGCAGACTATTATATTTGCACTGAATTGTCTTGTCCTTTTCTTGAAAATCAATTGACTCTTAATGTAAGGTTTACTTCTGAATTCAAATTCTGGTCTGCTGATCCATATACATACTTGTATGCTAATACCATACTATGTTGACCACTATAGCTTTGTAGTAAATTTTGAAATTGGTTAAGTGTGAGTTTATTAACTTTGCTATTCTTAAAGATTATTCTCACTATTCTATATTCTTTGCATTTTATGTGACTTTATTGATTATGTCACCAACTTATGCAAAATGGGTAGCTAGGATATTGAAAGAGAAAGTATTGAATATGTAGGTCAATTTGAGTAGTGTCATCATCTTAACAATAATAAGCCTTTCAATGCATGGACAGGAAATGTGTTTCCATTTCTTTAGATCTTACCTAATTTCTTTTAAAAATTTTTTGTAATTTTGGCTATACAAATTTGGCAATTCTCTCTTAAATTTACCCCTGAATAAGGAGGAAAATGGCATAGATGATAGAGGCTCTGTTCATCCCTCTGGTGACCAAATCAAAGTTGTGACAGAAACAAGGAGTAAACAGCAAGGAAAATCACCTGGGATTTAGATGAGCAAGTCCTGCAAGTAAAGAGAGAATTAAGAAATCACCCTGCTATGCGAGGAGGTAGGATAGGGCAAGCATGCGAAGCTGCCCGATCCCCTGTAGCTAAGTGGGAGAGAGGCCATAGCAGTGGCAGCCCACAGCTGCAGACACCTTTTAAAGCACCTGTCCATGAGCAGACTTTCACGGTGACAGAACTGCTCACTCTGAGCAACAGTGCTGGTTCAGCTGTGCAGGGAGCACCAGGGACTTACAAGAGGACACTAAGTGTCAGAGTAAAGGCCCAGGCAAGACTTGCTCTGTACAGAAGTGCTGGCGGTAACCATTGTTCCTCCCTGAACCCACCTTCTCTCCCAATGTGTGGATTCGGGGCCGCCATAGCTGAGATGTCATGAACTGGATAACAGAGGTCACTCTGCCCAGAGTATTTCCTGAAACTCTGCTTCCCCCAACTAGCGACCCCACCCAAGCCACATCCAGTTGTGTCCTCACTTAGATGCCCCTTGCTGAGTAGCACCTAGACTCACAATGGTAGCAGCTGGCCTCAGTTTCTGGTGTGGCCTTTTGAGGCAACTATAAGCAGAGCACCTGTGGATTGCCTGCTGAATCTTAACAGGTGGCCCTGGAAGGGCACAGGCTGGGGCTAAATTTGGCCTGCAGCCAAACTCCTTCAGGGCTGTGCCATTGGATGCTTACCACACAAAGCTGCACTAATAAGACCAGGAGAGTTAAGAGCTTTGCTTAGTACTGCTTTCCTCAGGCAGATTTTTTACACATAATTTTCACATATTCATAAATAAACTTTTACTGTTCCAAAGAAGAAAATAAGATGTGTTTCATGTTATGGAATGGCAATAATCCTGACATGTTACGTTAATAATAAGGTTTTTTGTAAATCAAGAAATCTTTAAAATTCACATTCACTGTAACTCCCCCACTTTGTTTCCAGGTTTACTTTTATAAAAGAGTATGTTCACTGAGTCATAGATAATATTTTTCTTTTAAAATTTGGCAGATTAAGGATAGAATTCCCATATTACCCAGAAATCCCTCTGCTGGTTATCTACCCTCCAAATGTTAAAACATTTATCCATAAAGATATATGCACCCCAGTGTTCATAGCAGCATTATTCATGGTGGCCAAGATGTGGAAACAACCAAGGTGTCCTTCGATAGATGATGGGATAAAGAAGATAGGGTACATAGGTACAATGGAATATTACTTAGCTATAAGAAAAGATGAAATACTGCCATGTGTGACAACATGAATGTATCTTGAGATTATCATGCTAAATGAAATAAGTCAGACAGGAGAAGTCGAGAACCATATGCTTTGACTCATATGTGAGATATAAAACTGAAAGCACAAATAAGAGAAACAGATAACAGCTCATAGACAACAGTTTACTGGTTATCAGAGGGAATGGAGGCAGGGGAGTATATAAGGGTAAAAGGGATTAAATATTTGGTAACAGAAGAAGATTTGACTTTGGGTGGTGAACACAGAATGGAATATACATATGACATATTATTGAACTGTACACTTGAAACATAGATAATTTTATTAACCAATGTCACCCCAATAAATTTAATGAAAAAAAGTTAGGCAAATTTTCTACTTTTTTTAACCATAAAAATGAGAGTAGTTGGGTCACAAATGTGAAGAAGACCTAGGAAAAAAGATAATATAAGTATAAGGACGAGTGCGTATGTGAGAGAAAGAGGATAGGTGGGGAGGGGAAAATGGTGAAAGCTTTTCCAGGGGTCATTCCTCTTGAGCTGAATTTTGAAAACAGATAATAAGAAAACCAGAGGTAGGGGAGACAGAAAAAAATTGGTGTAGATGATAGAGGCTTTGTTCATCCCTCTTGCAAACAATAACAGAAACACAGAGCAAAGAGCAAGAAAAGTCACCCGGAATTTAGATGAACAAAAGCACTACAACTAGGTAAAGAAATATTAATCAACCTGCAATGGTAGAAGGTAGGAGGGGCCGAAGACGCAAGGCTGCCTAGTCTGAGCCACTGGGTGGGACAGGCTGTGGCAGGGGCAGCAGCGACCAGCAGCTACAGACGCCTCTTAAAAGGGTTGTGTCTGTGAGCAGACTTCCGTGGTGACTGATCTCGCTCTGAGCACCAGTGCCAGCACTTCTCCCAGGAAGAAGTGCCAGTGGTATCCATTGTTCGTCTTTGAGTCCTCCCCCTTCCCAGTGTATGAACTCAGCACCACCATAGCAGAGATGTCATCAAACTAGATAACAGAGGTCACTCTGCCCAGAGGATTCCCTGAAACTCCACCTCCCCTAACTCATGGCCCCACAAGCTACATTCAAGTGTATCTTCTACCAGTCAGGTACCCCTTGCTGAGCAGCGCCAAGACTCTCACTGGTAACAGCTGGTTTCGGATTCTGGTGTGGTTTCTTGAGGCAACTATAAGCACAGCATCTGTGGACTGTTTGCTGAATCTTAACAGGTGGCCTCAGAGAGGCACAGGCTGGGGCTAAATTTTCCTGCAGCTAAACCCCTCTCAGGACTGTGCTGCTGGACACCTACTACACAAAGCTGTGCTAATAAGGCCATGATAATTAGGAGCTTTGCTTATTACATAGAAACAGACACAGAAAGGCAGCCAAAATAGAAAGACAAATAAGCAGAAACTATATGAGAAAACAGAACAGAGATTCAAATATAATGGAGACAAGCAATCTAACAGATGCAGAGTTCAAAACACCGGTTATAAAGATGTTCAATGAACTTATGGGAAGTGTAGGTGAATTCAATGAGAGCTTTAAGAAAGAGATAAAAAAAACATAAAAATGGAAATAGAAATTATAAATGGGAACCATCAGAAATGAAAAAAAAAACATATTATCTGAGATGAGAAGTATATTAAATGGAATAAACAAAGTAAATAAAGAAGAGGATCAAATGACCTATATCGAGGATGGAAAAGCCAAGGACACTCAATCAGAATGGCAAGGAAAAAAGAAGCCAAGACTATAATAATAATTAAAGAGCCTATGGAATGCTGTTAAATGTAAAAATATCCATGTCATAGGGGTACCATAACAAAAACAAGATGTTGAAGAGCTATTTGAAGAAATAATGATGGAAATCTTCCCTAACCTGTTGAAGGAAATAGACATACAACTCCAGGAAGCTCAGAGAGTCCCCAAAACCAGGAACCAAAAGAGGCCCACACCAAGACACATCATCATCAAAATGCCAAAAGTTAAATGAAAAGAGAGAATCTTAAAGGCAGCAAGAGAAAAACAGTTACCTACAATGGAGTACCCATAAGACAAAACTGGCAGCTGATTTCTCAAAAGAAACTATGCTGGCCAGAAGGGCTTGGCATAAAATATTCGATGTGATGAAACCTAGGATCTACAACCATGAATACTTTATCCAGCAAAGCTATCATTTATAGTTGGAGGACAGATAAAGAGCTTCTCAGACAAAAATAAGCTAAAGGAATTTATTATTTCCAAGCTAGTGTTGCAGGAAATTTTGAAGAGATTTCTTTAAGAATAAAAAAAAACATGTATCAAAAATAGTAATAAAGAATAGTAATAACTACATTCCTATCAACAAGTACCTCAAATGTCAAATAATTAAGTACTCCAACCAAAAGATAGAGTGGCTGAATGGATAAGAAAACAAGACCCCTATATATTGCTGCCTCCAAGGGACTCACTACAGATTAAAAGACGCACACAGATGAAAAGGAAGGGGATGGAAAATGATATTGTCTTGATGGACCTAGAAGGTATTGTACTGAATAAAATGGGTCAGATAGAGAAAGACAATTATGACATGATTTCACGTACACGTGGAATCTAAAGAACAAAAACAATAACAACAACAACAACAACAACAACAACAAAAGCAGTAATAAACACAGATGCAGAGAATATTTGGAACGATACTAGATGGGAGGAGGATTGGGGGACAAAAAAAGGCAAAGGGATTAAGAGCTACAAATGGATAGTTGCAGAATAGACATGGAGTTGTAGAGTGTAGCATGGAAAGATGGTTAATAATGTTGCAATAAATATATAAAGGGGAAGAAGGGTACTAGATTTAGTGGGGTGATCACTTTGTGAGTTATGTGGATCTCTGATCAATATGCTATACAACTGAAACTGGTACATTATTGCATGCCAAGTATTATTGAAAAAAACTCTGACTTGTACATGTAAATGCAAGCAACTTGTTTTCTATTATATTTCAATAAAGACAAAAAAATTATTCCTAAATATTTTATTCTTTTTGATGTTATATTAAATTGAATTTTTTCTTGTTTTCATCTCCAGATTGTTCAGTACTTGTGTATAGAAATACAGTTTTGTATATTTATATATTGATGTTTTACCCTGTAACCTTGTTGAGGTCATTTATTAATTCTAATAGTTTTCAGTGGATTCCTTAGTATTTTCGACATTCAAAATCATGTCCTCTGCAAATATAGTTTTGCTTCTTCCTTTCTAATCTCAATATCCTGTATTTACTTTTTTTGCCTAATTCCTCTGGACAGAACCTCCAGCAAAATATTGAATAGAGGTATTGGGAGTGAGCAGCCTTGTCTTTTTCCAGATCTTAGACAGGAAGCCCTAATTCTTATGTTAGCTGTGTTTTTGGTAAATTCCATTGATCAGCTTAAGAAAGCTTCATTCTACACTTAGCTTTTTGAGTATCGTTTGTCATAAAAGGGTGTTGAATTTTGTCAACTGCTTTCTCTGTATTTAATGTAATGATTTTGTGGTATTTGTCCTTTGTTCTAATAATATTTTGTATTGCATTGATTCATTTTCAGATGTAAAACCAACTCTGCATTCCTGTGTTAAATTCCACTAATTCATGATTTATAATCTGTTTAACTGTGGAGAATTTGGTTTGCTTGTATTTCATTGAAAAATTTTATGTCTGTATTCATAAGAGATACTGGTATGTAGTTTTCTTGTTATATCTTCCTCTGGTTTTGCTATCAGAATAATTCTAGCCTCATAAAATGATTTTAGATGTATACCCCTTTCTTATGTTTTTGGGCAATTTGTGAAAGATTGGTATTAATTCTTCTTTAAACATTTGGTATAATTGACCAGTGAACCATCTGGTCTAGGATTTTTCTTTTAGGAAAAATTTAAAATTACTAACTCAATATCTTTACTTGTAGGTATGTTTATATTTTTATTTCTTCTTGAGCCTGTTTTATAGCTTGTGTCTTTCTCAAATTTGTCCATATTATTTTATTTATCTAACTCATTAGCATACAGTTCTTAATATCCCTTTGTAATGTTTGTATATTTCAGTAGTGATCCCCTTTTATTATTTTTAATTCAGCAATTTGAGTCTTCACTATTTTTTCTTGTTAATTTAGCTAAAGGTTTTTAAATTTTGATGACCTTTTTAAACACCCAACTTTTAGTATGTTGATTTTCTGTATTGTTTTCTTCTCTTCTCTATTTTATTAGTTTCTTTTCTAATCTTTATTAATTATGGAGCATTCTTATCTGCTTTAAATAAATAAATATATACATAAATGTGCTTCTTTAATGCACCATGTACCTATGTGCCCATTTTAGGTGTTATGAATGCAAATTCATTACAATTCCTGATTTCAAGAATTTTGAAGCAAGGGAAATGAATTCAAGGGAACTTGCTGATAATATAGGCATTTTGGGGGAGAACAGGGAAGGACTTGCAATTCAATATGAGATTTCTGTAAGACTACATGTTGAATAGTAGTTGTGCTAATAACTCAGGATGTTTGTATTTATGTACTAATTTAGGTGTACCACCTGTTCTGTGCTATGTATTGAGAGTGTCAGTGGACACAATAAATGCCACGTGGCACGGTCAGTCTATAGGTGTATCATTTTTTCGAATCAATCAAAATGCTGAAAACATTTGAAATGAAAACAAGAATGCTTTCAGCTGAACTAGAGTGATTTTATAAAGTTTTTCTTGCTAGTAAGTATAGGAAGAACAGAAATGTAAGCATGTGCTTAAACATTAATGGAATAATGTTTGTACAGTGCTCAGAGTATGATATAAAAAGATGTCATATCTTTGATATATAGTCTACTATAGATAATTGTGAAATAGGAAAAGAAGGCAAGAGATAAAAATAGATTGCACTTCTTCCTGAATTATATGAGTAACAGAAGACAAGAAGGCATTAGACATGCAGTAAATTTATTGCGGAAAATTTGTATGAGAGAAAATAGGAAGAGAGACTGAGGAGGTTGGAGAGCCATCAGACAATGATGCAGGTCTGACTCCTGTAAAAGGAAAAGAGGAGGTAGAAAGAGGAAGGAACCTAGAAAGGTAGGTCCGAAGGTTTTAGACCGAAGTACAGTCCTCAGAAAGTTTTGTCAAGGCCAACGGGAGTCTACAAGCCAGATACCTGTCAAAGATGTTCTGTATCTTCTAGGAATGGAAATGCATTATTATCCCTGTCATGCTTACAGAAGCCCATGGGAAGAATGACCTCAACTTTTAACAGGATGTTGGATTTCAGAGTGTAGCAGTTGAGGCTGTATGTCAGTTATGTTCCCTGAAGTATGAGCTCTGAGAGTCATGTTTTTACGACTGCCATATAGTGGCTTCAGGCAGAGACAGTATTGTTCTGTAACTTATGACTTCACTTAGTATTTACCATCCATAGTAAAACCTTTTCATGTAAAGTCTGAATATGAACTGTCTTTCTTGATAACAGATATGGTCTCTGAGATGATCCCTTAACCCTTCTCTAGAACCCTGATTCCCCAGAAATCCTTGGCTTTAGCGATTCCATTTAACAGGTAGGGATAGTAACACTAACAGCATGATCCTATCTGTTAGTGTCACTATCCCTCACACACACACACACACACACACACACACACACACACACACTAGCATGATCCTGTTGAATCAACCTTTGGTCAGAAAAGGGGAGGGAGAGCAGAATTGAACCCCATGTTGAAACAAAATACAATATTCCCAAGGTTCGTTAGTGTGATTGGCTACCAGAGAGGGACTCAGAATTAAAATGACCTAAGATATAGCTACTTTTCCCTGCCATGATTCTTTTTCCACTCATATCATGGTAGATTTGTGTTTAGTTTAAGTAAGGTTGCTTTCTTTTCACCTTCCAAACCTGGGTTTATCTTGCCTTTGTTCTTTAAACAGTGTACCAAACTAAGCCAAGGAGAGATCCTCTGGATCAGGGCCCATAGAAACATGAAGTACTTTATCTTTGTTCTTGGACAAAAAATATTGGAAAGAGAGATCAAATGACTGAAACCATTTCTAGTTGAACCCATAGTAGAATCTCAGTCTTACTTGTCTTTGTATTGATTTTTCTATACATAAAATATACCCGTATAAGTAAGCATCAGAAATTAAAATGTACCTGATAAGTCAGAAAATGAAGAATTGTGGAAATACCTGATAAGTTCAGAAATTGACAGTTGATCCTCATTTTGAGAGGAACATCTAAAATATTTGTCAATAACATCTGAAAGACTTGAATTTGACCCTCATATTTTTTTTGACTATTGTAAAGCTAGTAGACTATAAAGACTTTGCTTCCATCAGTAGTGACAGCAGTAGCATACCCTAGACCTGTTGGCAATTAAGCCCTACTAATCTAATTTTTTGCTGGTCTATAGTGTTATATGTCAAAGTCGAAATGGATAAGAGATTCAGTAATAATGGGAAATATGATTTAGCTTTGTTAAACTTTATGTGTGTGTAGGATTTAATACTTGAGTGGGAAGAGGGAAGAAAAAAGTCAGAGTCTAGAGCTTATCTCATTTCTAATTTTACTTGAATAATTAATTTTTAATCACTTCTTAACTGTTATGCCTCTCAGTGTACTTATTTGGAAACTCAATTATCATTATCAACATTGAAGACTTGAGGGAAGATTGTGAAGTAGAAGTACATGCTGTTGGCTAGAAGTGACTGAGATTAGTTATTTCTCAAATGTATAAATTGCATTTCAGTAAGGCAAAGTTATTTAAGGTTTGAAAGCTTTTAAGTTGCAGAGTGAGTAGCAGAAACCAGGTTTTTAAATTAAAATTCACAATCTGGTGCTCTTTCCTACCACCAGGTAGGTGATTTGTCAGTTTCTTCCTTTTGAAATTCTACACATGACTGCAAACTTTTTCACATGACTGCTGCCCTCAAGTACTATTATGGCTACACAGAGCTTTCCAAGAAAGCATATTATTAAGCATGCCTTATGTAAATTCTCTGTATAGAAAACTCTAATGAATCCACTAAAAAAACTATTAGAAACAATACAAACATCAATGTACAAAAATCCATAGCATTCCTATACACTAATGATGAAATTTCAGAAAAAAAAATAAAATAAATAAAATCCTTTTGTAATTGCAACAAAAAGAATAAAATACCTAGGAATAAACTTAAATAGCATGTGAAAGACCTATAATACTGAAAACTACAAGACATTGTTAAACTGAAAAATACACAAAGAAACAGAAAGATATTTGTGTTCATGGATTGGAAGAATCAACAGAGTTAAAATGGCCATATTACTCAAAGCAATAGGCAGATTTAATGCAAGCCCCATTAAAATCCCAATGGCATTTTTTAAAGAACTAGAACAAAAAAAATCATCAGATTTGTATGGAATCACAAAAGACCCCTAATAACCAAAGCAATCCTGAGAAAAAAGATCTACCATCAAAATATATTATAAATGTTTATCTGTTAATGGTAATATGTAATGAGATTTTACAAATTTCATCTAGGAAATGTGTTTTCACACAGATAGGCATTGCTAAATATTGATATTAATTGAAAAACATATGATTTTAATTGAGTATACCAAATACTAGAAAAGTATTTATAGAATTTCATTAGATTTGTCTCTTGATGTTTGTTTTAGCATAAAATTACATTGTATACTAATTGCTTCCAATTAAAGGTTAGATGGAAGCTCATTAATTGCATGGTTATATAGATTTTGAAATTCTGAAATTTCCATTGCATTTACATCAAAATTCAGAAATGTTGCTGGAACTGTAGTTCAAGTCTAGAAAATATATCTGCTGCAAATTTGTATGAGAATGGATATTTAACCTTTTTTTAAAAAATATGGATAATGCAGGAAGTGTTTGAAGCAGCTTGACATTTCTTGTAATTCAAACTATATTAGCGGTCATTAAAATGACTTTAACATACTGTATGTTTCTCACATAAGTTCTCTTTCATCTTGTTGTTTTAGGTTGACTTTATTAAAAATATAATGAAGTCTACAGCAAAAATTATTCTTCAAAGTCATTTAGCATCTGATAATAGTGGTTGGGTACAGTTCTTCTCATTCAAGAAAAAAACTTCAATCTTGGTCCATATTTTAAAAAATCACAATAAAACTTCACTGCTAACTCATCAAATTTCTATGTAATAGGGCAAGTCTAGATATAGAGCTTGTTTTCTAACAAAAATTTCACAAAGGTGATGATGATTAAGTCCATAAGAGTGAATGAAATTTACTGTTTACACTATTGGTTCGATAATGCATGATATTTTCAAATATTGTTTGTAAAGTGCCGTCTAGTGAATAATGCAATAAATGACCATAGACTTTGAATACTTTACATTTTTACAAGCAATGTAAATTTATCTAACTAGCCTTTTTCCTGCCCCACACATATTTTCACCACCAGCAGTCCTAACACGTCTTATTATATTCCACTTCAAGTTGTATTGCATTAGTATTTTCTTGTTTGGAAATATTCTTGCCTGTAGTTGTTCCATGCAGACTATTTATAGAGACTAATTATTCATTCACTTTAAACTTTTCTTTGACCCTTAAATAAACAGCAACAACTGAGCAGTATAGTAACATTTGTCATCTCATTAAGAGCCAAGGAAAGGTACTTTAAATCATTTCCCTTCTTATTTAAGTGACTATTGATGTGCTCAATCATTTATTTTTTATGTATTTGAAGAAATTCTGTTATAAAATATTCTGCTTTAAGTTTTCTGATTTTTTTTGACCATTGCTTTCCTGTGAGTTGGAAATATTGTAATAAGTGCTAAGTCTGGTAATGTCAAAATATATTGTATTCTTGTAGCACAATTGTATTGTCATTGCTAATATACATAATGCTTTGTCATATAATTTGATAACAGAATAAGCCGTAACTCTGCTGTGCCTTAAAAGCATAAGTTTCAAAGGTAATTTTTTCTTCATTTCTTCTTTTTAACATGATGGGTATACACTAGTAATAAAAATAAAATGAAATGAAATGCCATGATAAAATAATATATATTACACTTGAAATACTGTCAATTTATAATGACATCACTGTGATTTGTAGTGTGCCAAGCAATAGTGGAAAACAATGAGAATGCTATGTAAGGTCTCTATTACAAATATGCAGCTGTGCAGTTATAGTGTGGAAACATTCATAAGAAATCTGTGAACAAATGAACATGGCTCTGTTCCAATAAAACATTATTTATAGACATTGAAATTTGAATTTCACATAATTTTCATTTGCCATGAAATATGAATGTTATTGTTTTCAAATATTTATAAACGTAAAAAAAAATGATTAGCTCATGGAATGTACAAAATAGGCATTGGGCCAGATTTGGCTCACACGATTTATTTTGCTAATGCCTAGCTTAAAGCAACAAAGGTTTTTTTCTTGCTCTTGATATACATGTAAAACACTGGTTGGCAGAGGAATTCTGTTCATTGTAGTTACATAGAAATCCATCTTAATGAAACTCCTCAACACATGCAGTCATGAAGGCAAGAAAAGGGAATATGTCGAGTTGCACACTAAAGCTTCCAATTTGAGGGGATATTCACTACTTCTGTTCAAATTCTATTAGCTAAAACATGTTACATAGTCTCCTTAATTTTAAATGGAGCAAGAAAGTGTGGAAGTACAGCCCTCTCATTTGCCTGGGTGAAGAAATTATCACAATAGGTCTTGCCTTTGTTTGTTTGTTTGCCTTTTCAGTCTTAGGCCGCTGAAATACTATTTCATCTAATCTGCCATCCTTGATTTCTATCTTACTCTGCTCCAATTTAACCATCACACTCTGTCACATTAATTTTCTTAAAGCACAACTTTAATTATATCATTGGCTTCCAAGTGTCTTCATATGAAAAGTTCTGATTATAGCATTTAGGATCTTCCATAAATTGGGTCTAAGGGACATTTCAAGCTGCAGTACCCATTTTCCCCCTAAGCAAATACTGTTTAGGTAAAATTCAATTTTGTCTAGAATGCTGGCCATTACTAAATATCATCATCTTTGTGGTTCATTGTACTATATGCTTTACTTGGAATTTCTTATGCAAGTGGGTACCCTGACCAAAAATGGGAATCTCATAGTCTGTAAGTCAATTGAAAATTAAGAAACCTGAAAAAAAAGTAAAATGAAGTATCATTCATACTCTGGCCTAAATTGATAAATAGAAAACTCAGTAAGAAATGAGCAACTAAGATATAACTAAGTAACTGTTGCCAAATAAGCATTTCCCACCATTGCTCCACCTTCTTCCTCCAGTAATTATATGCATCATTCTAAGTAGCCACAACCTCACATATCCAAAACCTGTACTTACAAAAGGAAACTTAAAGGCTCATCAACACTTACTATATGCTAGCCACTAAGGATGCCAAGATAAAACAGTTTTTATCCTAAAATAGGGCTAGGGAACATTCTAGCATAGAAATAACACTTTTTTGGAGAGGAGGTATAGAAATAGGGACTTGGGAGTACTGAGTACACACTTTGTATATTCAGTCCTATGAAGTCATACCTGAAAATGTCCCTAATAAAATTGTCTAGTTTATCTGCCTCAATTTGCATCTGGGAAAACAGAGACCCAGAGAAGGAGAGTTACTTTCCCAAGATTACTACTCCAATATAATCATCAAAGAAATATATGGCACCTAATTCTCAGACCAGTGCTCATAAATAGTTATATGATTCACATATAACAATGATAACTTTCAACTCCATTTCTCAGATGGTATATTCATTGGCATATTAACATTCTTAATAAGATTATATGCACACGACTCACAAGGACACTTCTGTAATTGCATGCTACATTCTTACTTCACCTAATCCTACTCAAAAGATATTGACAATGTAGAGATACAAATAAATTATGAGAGTAACTTAGGGTCTCATTTAAATTTCTTCTACACACTGGCTAGGCAACCAGTGGTGGTCATGGCATAGCTCTCTAATCAACTAGCTCACACATAAACATTTTATATTGCACTTACTACATGCCAAGCACTGTGTGTATGTTAATTTATTTAATCTCTTTGACAGCTCTATGAAATAGGTATCCATATTTTACAAATTAGGAAACCGAGGCATGAAGAATTAAGTAATTTGCCTGAGGTCACACAGTTATTAAGTAGAGGGACCAAGATTCTGAACCAGGTATTTGAGCTTTAGGGCAAAGTTTTTCAACCTCAGTACTTTTGACATTTTTGGCCAGATATTTCTTTTATGTTGGAGGAACTCTCGTGTATTGCAGAATGCTTAAAATGTTTCCAAACATTGCCAAATTTCCACTGTGGAACAAAATTGCCCTTGATTGAGAACCATTGCACTAGTCTGAATTTTCAATCATTGCCTTTAGATAATATTTCAACATCTTTTACCTTGTTATCTGTTTATTCAATAAAAGAATACTGCTAAATCAGTGAATATATATTTATATAAATATAAATATTTAATAGATATTATTTGGACCTATAATTAACTTGTTTTCCATTATCTTTTGAGTCTCTTTTAGAAATTTAATAACTAGCTTTGTATAGTCTTCATTTAATCTGTTTGAATTGGTTTATTCAAGAATGAAAAAGTATCTATGAATGTCTAGAAATTGATTTAATCTCTCCATCCTTTTCAATTCATAAGGTTACTTAGCTTTTAACTCCAATTTTGTTTATCATATATAGAAGAATATTCTGATTTGGCTTTCATTCTCCATTTCAGTTATAATAATGGAATACCAAGACTTAGATATTTTTGCCTACTGTTTTTATCTCCCAAGATTAATTTTTTAAAGATGGGAAAAGGATAAATTACAAAGGCTTTATCTCACTCAAGCCTTAATTACCAGAAAAGGAAAATAAGAAAAATCTACCCTTACTGTGCCATTCACCTTAATTTTCTCTTTCTATAACCATTCAGTTTTTTTTTCACTTCCACTCCATTTTTAAGTTGTTGAGACCTTCTCCTGATATAGACTCTGCACTGTCTGGGAAGAATTCTCACCATACCTGGGTTTTAAAATTTTAATTCAGTCAGGAATTAAACCTGAGACAAGTTTCTTCTGGGTATCAATCTGTCTGTTACTGTAATCCATGCAGAGGTTAGAATAAAATTTCACTATGCAAAATTTAGCACACAGGGGAAACAGAAATTAAGTGCTAAACAATCCTGGATTCCATCAGGTGGGAAAAATTAGCAATAAATTAATGTATGAAAGCAAAAGGGAGAGCTAGGTCAAGGAGGTTTGATGATAACCTTTTCAAAAATATCAGCAGAACTGTTTTAGGCTGTACAAATAAGCACAATCCATGTAGAGCCTATAAGAGGAAATTCTGATCATCTGAAATGAGAGTGTCCGAAGTGAATAAAATAGATCAAAGTCACAGTTTTTGGTCAGTCAGTCTTGACCTTGAAGGAACACAACCAAGATCACTTGATTAAATATGGTCTTTCATGTGATTTCCAGAAAGATGGATCTTCAACTAAAAGATCACAGTCTTACTCAGCATCTCTGCTGAACAAGAAAGATGAAAATTAGGGTAATATATGGATCAATTGGTCATCTGTGAGAGATAAGGCTTTCTTCACAGAAAAACTCAAGACCTTCTACAGCAACAGTCCTCAAACCAAAAAAAAGTATGAAAAAAATCTCCTAGGGAGCTAATATAGCCTACTTCCTAGGTCTTTCCCTGGAGAGTCTGATTCATTATCATTGGTTTTCAACCCTAACTACATATTGCAATTACCTGTGGAAATTTTAAAAAAATACAGATGTCCATCCCCAGCATTAGATATTTAAGATTTAATTGGCATGAGATGAAGCCTGGCTATTGTTATTTTCTAAAAACTCCCCACATAATTATAATGTGCAGCCAGGGATGGGAACCAGAATCTTAGGTGAGGCCTATAATTCTACTTTTAAATATCTTCTAAGTCAATGTGATGCATCAACTACACTTTGTAAAATACTAGGCAAAATTGTGTACCCAACACATCATAAACCTGCTAGTCTAAGTAGCACATTTATGAAGTGCTCTGTGGTTTGTGGCTTCCAAATAAGCCTTTACTACTCATCATAACTCCTAGTTGTCATAATGCTGAAAAGCAGCTCAGATGACCCCAGTCTTCAATCCAGTTATATTTTAATTTTAGAAGTCATAATTCCCTTTCTACCTCATACTATTATACAGGTATAGTTTATATGACATTCTTTGAAGTCCAAATAACTGTACAGGCTAAAGACTTATTTTAATATTTACAATGGAATTTGTATTGTAGAAGAGCATATTTGTTTGAGCCCTCTTAATGATGTGCAATGGAAAAGTGATTAGTGATATAACACCTGCTTTATAAGTGGAAGTAGTTCTGCATTTTGGGGCAAGAGAAACACCTGCAAAAATTTCAATCTAAGTTCTGAAGAAGTATCTTTTATTTTTTTAAATTATTTTTAATAAAAGTATAGTTGGAATACAATATTATATTACTTTCAGGTATAGGACATAACAATTTGATATTTATATATCTTATGATGAACTCTTTTAATTGCACACAGTTAATTTTGCAAATTACCATGGCAGCAGAAATGTTCCAGAAAGGAGAGTTTCTATCATAACATAAATTTTATAATATAATTGTCTCCTTTGTGCCAAATTGTTTCTTGCTTTTCTGAATATACATATTTTTGCTTCAGGGATTCTTTTTCACTTCTCATATAAGACTTGAATTTCCTCCAAAATTACAGCTGTACAAAAGAGAAACCTAATTAGATACTTTAATTAATCTTCATTAAAGGCTGAAATTTTTGTTGACATAAAACAATGTACTAGCGTTTTGGAAGGCTCCATCTGATATTGGGGTAGGAGTATTTTGTACCATTTGCATTTTGGTTTTAGTACTCATATGCTTGTCTTTACTCTTTTACCTTTTCAATTCTAAAGTCTTAGAAGTCAGCTTTAAACCTGGATAAAATTTCAGAATATCATATCATGCCTAACATCTACTAGATTCGTTTCCTGGCACACTTCTCCTTAAACATACAAAATGAATGAACTGTAGATCCTGCTTATGCTAGTTTTCCTTTACAATCTATTCTACACCTGGGGGAAATAATTTATATTTGCATTTATTGATGTCAGAAATCTCACACCTTTGTTCCTATTTAGTAAGCTATATGTTTCAATGCAGCCAGTGCTGATATCTGGAAGACAGTTGCAGCTATTAGTGAAGCAATTGTCATTGTAATATTGCCATCACTACTTATTTCACCCCTCTTCAATTATTACATCCCATTTATAATTTTTAAAATTTTAATTTCTGTGTTGCTCTATATAATGTATTTTGTATTGTAATGTCATGCATCAACTAGTAGCATAAAAATTAATACATAGACATGCTGCAAGGGGATTTCTAGCTCAAATCTATATGCTAGTCAATTCAGCTTCAGGAGAAATTTACTATGGAAATTCATTTAATATATATTATTTGCATAATACCTATAGAATTGTATAATCCTAAAAGTTTCGGAAATGTGGTGTAACAAAATATAAAGTTGAAAAAAGAGTTTTGTCCCTAAACATATAAATTGAACACATTTTCACAGTAATTACAAGAACTTTAGTAAATGTCACTTAAAACATAGAAGAAACTGCTTTCAAGAAGAAAAAACAAATTGCTTGTTTGATTATGGAAAACATGCAACATGTAGAAGAAATACTGATCTTTCTTTCATGAATCCAATTTTTTTGTTAGTTTTTACATTTTAAGTCATTACCCAAAAACAACCCAAAGGAAAATTAGTGCTTTAAGTGACTGACTTAGCAAAAATTTTTTAGAATAATGTTTTGGGAGAGAATCACATTTTTGAATAATAATTTCAGAATACTGAATATTTTATTAAATATAAAAATAGTTAAGAGAGCAATAAATTCGGTGAATCAACTCTTCTCATTAACAATGTATGAAAACATTATTCAGAGCACATAAAATTTTACCATAAATGATATGCTTGTTTTATGATTATAGTCTCAAATGTGAAATTTTACCAACGATACCCTAAGGCAGTGGTTCTCATCAGCATCGCCTGGAAACTTGTTAGAAATTCAAATTATCTGGCCCAGAAACCCTGCAGATGATTCTTATAGTGACTAAAGTGAGAACCAATGTGTTAATATCTTTTTTAACCTAATTTAATTTTGGTTGAGATGAAGTTTTAATTAGTATAATCAGTTTAAAATGGTAATAATTAGTTGAGATTATTTTATTTAAACAATTTTTATTAAAAATTATTGGGGTGACACTGATTAATAAAACCAAATAAGTTTCAAGTGTACAATTCAATAGTATGTCATAGATAGATAGATAGATAGATAGATAGATATAGATGATATAGATAGATAGATATAGATATAGATATAGATATAGATATAGATATAGATATAGATATAGATATATAGACATATTGCATTGTGTGTTCACCACTCAAACTTAGATTTCCTTCCATCACCAAATATTTGACCCCTTTTACTTCTATCTACCTCCTTCCTCTCCCCCTTCCTTCTGGTAACCAATAATCTACTGTCCACGTCCATGAGTCTCTGTCATGTTTGTTTGTTGCTTTCAATTTTATATCCCACATATAAATGAAATCATACGATTTTCTACTTTTTCTGTCTGACTTATTTCTCTTAGCATGATTATCTCAAGACCCATCCATGTTGTAGCAAATGGCAGTATTTCATCTTTTCAATGCTACTATTCCATTATATATATGTACCACATCTTTATCCAGTCTATCGAAGGGCACTTTGGTTTTTTTCCATGTCTTGGCCACCACGAAAAAAGCTGATGTGAATATCGTAGTGCATATATCTTTATGGATAAATGCTTTCAATTTTGTGGAGTAGATACCCAGAAGAGGTGTTGCTGGGTTATATGGTAATTCTATTCTTAATTTTTTGGTCTCAGGGTCTATTTATACTCTTAAAAATTATTTTGGACTCCATAGAGCCTTTGCTTATGTATGTTAAATCTATTTATAGCTTCTATATTAAAAATTCAAACTAAAAATTGTTAAAATGTTTATTAATTCATTTAAATGTTCTAATAATAAAGCCATTACTTGTTAAAATAAATATATTTTATGAAAAATAACTATTTTCTAAAATGAAGAGATACTTTTTTATATTTTTAAAATCCCTTTAATTATTGTTAGTAGAAGATTAATACATTAGCTGGATATTCAGATTGCTTCTACATTTACTATATTGCTATAATACATAGCATGACCTTCTGGAATATACTATACTAATGAGAAATGAGAGTAAAAAAGGCAAATACTCTCAATATTATTATGAAAATAATTTTGACCTAATGAATTTCCTGAAAATATTGGATACACACAGAGTTTACCAAATGACATTTTAAAAACCTGTTCTGCAGTAACTGTGGAAAATATTAAAAGATGACATAAGTTGAAACCTAATAGATGGAAAAGTGGAATAATATAAATATTTAATCCAAAAAAGCCCAATACACTGGAATAAAGAAACAGAACAGAGTCAACAAAAAGCAAACTAATGCTATAAAAATTCTGTATACTTGAAACTAATAATAAAAAATAATAGATATAAATGCAACTATATCAACAATTACTTTAAATGTAAATGGTTTAAGACTCTATTTAAAAGGCAAAGATAATAGATCTACATGATTTTTAGAAGAGTTACACTTGATTTATAAGGACACAGAATATTGAAACTAAAAGGAAAGAAAAAGGTATATAATATAAAACTGAAATTAAGTGGTTTCAACAACCTAGATAACTCTTAAAGATAATTTGGTGACTGAGAAAAGCCAGAAATAAAAGACTGTGTAGTGTACGTTTTCATTTGTATGAAGTTTAAAGTAGACAAAAATAATTGACTATGAGATAGAGTCTAAATTACCATTTGGAGTATAGACTGGGAAGGAGCATTAGAGATCCTTATTGGTGCTGGAAACTTTTCATATTCTTACTTGTGTTATGATTATGCTGATATATATGTAAGATCATTAAACTATATACTTATGATTAGTGTACTTGTATGTTATTTATTATAAAATAAATAAATGAATTTCTTAAAAAGAAACTGTGGTAGACAGGAAAATTATTAAGCATGCCATTATTTTTCCTCTGGAAATTCCATTGAGTAATGTTTATATCTTCTCTCATCATTATCTTTACATTTTCATTTAAGTCCCAAGAATATTTATTTATCTATCTATCTATCTATCTATCTATCTTTGTACTATTTTTAAAATTATATTAATTTCAGGTATATGATACAATGGTTAGACATTTATATGAATTTTTTATTATGGTGATATTGCTTAACAAAATACAGTAAGTTTCAAGTGTAAAATTCAATAGTAAGTCATATATATATTGCATTGAATATTCACTACCCATAGTTAGAATTCTTTCTGTCACCACATGTTTGACCCTTTTTACTCCATCTACCACCACCTCTCCCCTCTAGTAACCACTAGCCTACTGTGCATGCCCATGAATCTGTTTCTTTGTCATGTTTGTTGTTTTCAGACTTATATCCCACATAAAAGTGATATCATGTGGTTTTCAAATTTTCTGTATGACTTATTTCACTTAGCGTGATTATCTCAAGATTCATTCATGTTGTTGTAAATGGTAGTCTTTCATCTCTTCTTATAACTGAGTAATATTCCATTGTACATGTGTACCACTTCTGTATCCAGTCATCTGTTGTAGGACTCTGGTTGCTTCCATGTCCTGGCCACCATGAATAATGCAGCTATGAACATCGGTGTGCATATGTCCTTTCAGATATGTGTTTCAAGTCTTTGGGGTAAATACCTAGTAGAGGGATTGCTGGATCATTTGGTAGATCAATTCTAAGTTTTTGAGGAACTGCCATACTGTTTTCCATAGTGGCTGTATGAATTGGCAGTCCCACAAGCAGGGTATCAGGGTTCCTTTTTCTCCACATCCTCTCCAACACTTATTACTTGCACTGTTGATAAAAATCATTCTAACATGTATGAGATGGTATCTCATTGTGGTTTTGATTTGCAATTTCCCAATAGCTAGTGATGTTGAGTATCCTTTCATATGTTTATCGGCCATTTGCAAGTCTTCATGGTAGAAGTGTCCGTTCAGGTCTTCTGCCCTTTTTATTTTAACTGGATTTTTTTTTATTGTGTTCTTTGAGTTCTTTGTATGTTTTGGATATTAGGCCCTATTAGACGCATGGCTTGCAAATATATTTTCCCATTCAGGTAGTTTTCTCCTTGCCTTATTGACAATTTCTTTAGCTGTGCAGAAGCTTTTTAGTTTGATAGAGTCCTATCCATTTATTTTTGCTTTTACTTCCCTTGCTTTTCAGGCCAAATTCATAAAATCCTCTTTAAGTCCAAGTCCCATGAGTTTAGTTCCTGTTTTCTTCTATACAGTTTATTGTTTCAGGTCTTATATTGAGGTCCTTAATCCATTTTGAGTTAATTTTCATATATGTGGTGACAGACAACAATCTGGTTTCATTCTTTCACAGGTGGCTTTCCAGTTCTCCCAGCACTATTTATTGAAGAGGCTTTTCTTTCTCCATTGTACGATTATGGCTCCCTTGTTGAAAACTATTTGCCCATGTAATCAGGGGTTTACTTTAGGACTCTCAATTCCATTCTACTTGTCTGTGGTTCTGTTTTTCTGCCAATACCATGATGTTTTGATTATTGTCACTTTGTAGTATAATTTGAAGTAGGGCAGAGTGATACCTCTAGCCTCGTTCTTTTTTCTCAGGATGGCTTTGGCAATTAGAGGTCTTTTGTGCTTCCATACAGATCTGATTTTTTGTTCTATTTCTTTAAAAAAATGCCAATTTTTTAAAGAAAAAATGCTGATGGGGATTGCATTACATCTGTATAATGCTTTAGGTAATATGGTCATTTTAACTATGTTGATTCTTTCAATCCAAGGACACAGAATATCTTTCCATTTCTTTGTGTCTTCTTCAATTTCTTTTAATAGGATCTTATAGTTTTCATTATACAAGTCCTTCACATAGTTTGTTACATTTATTCCTAGGTATTCATTTTTTTTTTTAGTTGTAGTTGCAAAAGGAATTGGTTTTTGTCTTTTTCATTTCTTTTTCTGACACCTTATTATTAGAATATGGAACACTATGGATTTTTGAACATTGATTTTGTAACCTAAAAGTTTACTACATTTGCTTATTGTGTCTAGTAGTGTTCATGTGGAATCTTTCGGTTATTCTGTATAAAAAATCATGCCATCTGCAACTAGTGACAGTTTGACCTCTTCATTTCCTATTTAAATGCCATTCATTTCTTTTTCTTCCCTGGTTGCACTCACTAGGACCTCCAATGTTAAACTGAATAACAGTGAAAGAGTGGATAGTTTCATCTTTTTTCCTGATCTTAGAGGAAAGGTTTTTGGCTCTTCACCATTAAGTATAATGTTGCCTGAGGGTTTGTCATATATGGCCTTTATTGTGTTAAAGTATTTAACTTCTATATCTATTTTATTAAGTGTTTTGATTGTAAATGGATGTTGTAGGTTGTCAAAGGATTTTTCTGCACCTGCTGATATGATCATATGATTATTATTTTTGTTTATGTGTTGTATCACATTAATCGAATTGCATATATTAAATCATCCCTGTGTTACTGAAATGAAGCCCACTTGACCATATATAATCTTTGAAATATGTTATTGTTTTCAATTCACTAGTATCTTATTTAGGATTTTTTGCATCTGTGTTCATAAGAGATATTGGCCTGTAGTTTTCTTTTCTGTTCTTTTCTTTTCTTTTTTCTTTTCTTCTCTTCTCTTCTCTTCTCTTCTCTTCTCTTCTCTTCTCTTCTCTTCTCTTCTCTTCTTTTTTGGTGATATCTTTACCAGGTTTTGGTATTAGAGTAATAGCCTCATAAGATGAGTTAGGAAGTATTGCCTCTTCTACAATTTTTTTGGAAGAGTTCAAGGACAATAGATATTAAATCTTTGAATGTTTGGTAGAATTCACTGTTGAAGCCATCTGGTCCTGGACATATACTTTTTGGTAGGTTTTTGATGATTGTTTCAATTTCCATACTACTGATTGGCCTATTTAGATTTTCCAGTTATTGATTCAGTCAAAGAAGGTTGTATCTTTCTAAGTACTTGTCCATTTATTCTACATTATTAAATTTGGTGTTATATGCTTTTCATAACATTCTTGTATAATCCTTTGTATTTCTGCACTTTTGTAATTTTTCCTCTTTTATCCCTGATTTTGTTTATTGTGTCCTTACTATTTTTTCATTAGTGAGTTTAGCCAGGGGGTTGCCAATTTTATTAAACTTCTCAAAGAACCAGCTCTTGTGCTTTTATTTTTTCTGTTTTATTTTTATTTTTTGTCAGTTTTATCTAATTCTGCTTTAATTTTGATTATTTCTTTCCCATTTCTGACTTTAGGCTTCATTTATTCTTTTTTTCCTAGTTTTTTAAAGATGAAGTGTTAGGTCGTATATTTGATCTCATTCTTATTTTTTGAGAAAGGCCTATAATGATATGAACTTTCCTTTTATTACCACTTATGTCATGTCTCAAAAGTTTTGATATGTTGTACTATCATTGTCATTTGTTTCTATGTATCTCTTGATGTCTGTTTGTATTTCTTCTCTGATCCAGTCATTCTTCAGTAGCATGTTGTTTAATCTCCATGTATTTGTGGTTCTTCCCACTTTCTATTTACAGTTGATCTCCAGCTTCAAAGCATTACAATCAGAGAAAATGGTTGTTAGGATTTCAACACTCTTATATTTGTTGAGCCTAGTGCTCATCCAAGTATACAGTAAGTCCTTGAGAATGTTCCATGTGCACTAGAGAAGAATGTGTAAGCAACTGTTTGGGGATGAAAGGCTCTGTAAATGTCAATTATGTCCAGATGGTCAAATGTGTCATCTAAGGATGTTATTTCCTTATTGATTTTCTGTTTGGATGAACTGTTCATATCCAACAGTGGGGTATTTAGGTCCCCTATTACTATTGTGTTTTGGTCTGTTACTCCCATTAGTTTTGTTAGTGATTGTTTTTTTGTATCTCAGGGTTCCCTGATTGGGAACATAGATATTTATGAGTGTTGTGTAATCTTGATGTATGATTCCCCTTATTATTATGAAGTGTCCCTCAGTATCATTCTTTACCTTTTTTATTTTGAAGTCTATTTCATCTGGTATCAGTACCACTATTCCCACTTTTCTCTGAATGCCATTTGCTTGAAATATCATTTTCTACCCTTTCATTTTGAATCAGTATTTGTCTTTGGAAATGAGATGAGTCTCCTGGAGGTAGCATGTGGTTGGGTTTTGTTTTTTCATCCAATCTGCAACTCTGTGCTTTTTTTTTTTAACAAGTTCAGTCTATTTAAATTTACAGTGATTATTATGAGGTTTTCCTGTAGCCATTTTCTTTTGCTTTCTGGTAACTCGGTGTTTCCATTAGTTCCTTGTCCTTGCATTTGTCAGTTATTTTAATTTTGTTGGGTTTTGTGAACTGTCCCTCTGGTCCTTCTTGTGCATGTTATGTAATTCACTTCTGGGTCTTTGGCATGTGGTTAACATTAAGAATACGTAAAGAATAGTATGTGTATGTATATATATATATATATATATATATATATATATATATATATATATATATACATACACATGCAGTGGTCTATTTTTTTTCGATGTGTGCCATATCTCCATTCTCCTTTGCAAATTTGGATATTTGATTAGTCTCCTTTTCTATTATTGTTGTCTCAAATTGCCCAGGTGTATGCTAAACCTTCATTTCTATCTTCCAATTGCAATTCTCTTCTTATTGTTTAATCTTTTAATACTCTGTTCTTAATAAGGGTTGTATTACTCTCCTTCTCTCTTCCTGCTAGTTAGTTTGCTCATACTTATGGAATATTTTTGTCATTTTGTTTCAAGAGGGCTGACCCCTCTCTGTATCTCTTGTAGTAAGGATTCATAGTGGAGAATTTCCTCAATTTTTGTTGAGGTCTTAATTTGTAAATGTCTTTATTTAACCTTCATATCTAAAGGAGAGCTTTGCTGGATACATTATTCTTGGCAGTTAATTCCTTTTATTTAGTAGTTTGAATATTTGGTTCCACAACTTTCTTGCTTCTAAAGTTTGTGCTGAGAAATTTGAAGATAATCTAATTGGTTTTCCTTTATAGGTTACCATCTTATTTCTCACTGCCTTGAGAATTCTTTCTTTGTCATTAAATTTTGATAATTTTGATATAATGTGCCTTGGAGAAGGTCTTTTGGGTTGAGATAATTGGCTGTTCTTTTAGCTTCTTTATTCGAAGCTCCTTCTCATTCCTTAGATTTAAGAAATTCTTGTTAACTATATGTCTGAATATGCTCTTTGATTCCTTCTCCTTTTCTTCTCCTTCATGAATAACCATTATTCTTATGTTGCCTTTCCTGGTGGCATCAGCTAGTTTTTATATTTCTCTTTCATTATTTTTTATTCTTCGCTCTCTCTCTTCTTCCTTCTGTATTATTTCTAGATTTCTGTCTTTGATATTGCTGATCCTTTCCTCTATTTGATCAACTCTATTTCCTAAACTCCCTATTTCATTCTTTATCTCTCTTAGTGTGTTCTTCATCTCCAGAAGTTCTATTTCGTACTTTGTAAGGGTTTCAGTCTCATTGCTAAAAACTTTTTCTGCTGATCTAGTTTTTTTTTCTACTGCAGGAATTCTTGATCTGAGTTATTTTGGATTTCATTGAGTTTTTTTTTTCTGAATGCTCTGTCATTTAAGTCACATATTTCTATGTCTTTAAGCTTACTATCTGTAGATTTTTGTCTTTCTTTCTGAGCTGCCTCATCACCTTGGTTGTTCATGGTGTTTGATGGACCATTTCTGCCCAGGCTTTAATGGGAATGTATTCTGCATTTTTTTCAGAAGATTAATTGTATAGAATTCTCTCTTTAGCCTGCTGCTAAGAAGGTGTTTCTCTTTTGATTTCCAGTAGGTGACATCCAAGCCTCTTGGATCCCGGCTTTGAGACAATAATGCCTTTTGTTTCTTATAAATAAATATCCATTATGATCACTACCCTCAGTCTCAGTCCCTGTCATTGTTAGCAACAGTTTTGGTAGTGTTTGCTCAAATTCCCCTGGGGCTCTATGGTGTTTAGTCTTGAAGGATAAAGGATGAAGGAATGGTGTACTCAGTGTTTTTGGTTGGAGTTCACTGCTAATCTTCATTTCTCACCCTCCACTTTGCAACCAGGGCTGTTTAGATCAAGATGTTGTCCCTCTGCAGTTAGTTCCCACTCTGCTTTCTGGCCTACAATATGGACTTTGCTGCATGGAGCTCACAGATCCCTCAGGCAGGGCTATTTGGGGAACCAGCCACAACATTTCACCTCCCCCCTCCTGCTGCAGGGAGCTCCAGCTGCAAAAAGCAGTTTCTTTTTTCCTCCCTATCTACCCCCTAGACTCCCGTGTTTCTGATGTCTGGAAGCTTTTGTGCTCAGATCACTAGCTCAGGCATGCTTGTGTGCAGGTTATGTGTTTTTTCTGAGTTTTCTATGTTCAGCTTATTAGTATTACAAGGGGACATCTCTTACTCTGCCATGCTTCTGATGTTCCTTTTATATATAATTCATGAGGCGATCCCCCTGATTATTCTAGCATCCAGATGGCACTGCATACAACCATTACAATAATGTAGACTGGATTCATTAAGCTCTACTCTAAATCACCATGAATTATTTTTTTAACCTTTGGTAGTTAAATAAAATTAACTTTGTCAGTTGATGAAAAGATGAATCTAAAATACTAGACAATGAGGACGCAAAATATGGAAGAGAGGAGATTGAAGTATAAGGTTTTATGGTCATTCTATTAATCACAGGAGGATATAGGCATTGATTAAATGGATTAAGTCTGTTATGCATGTTAAAATTTTTAGGTTAAAGGTATATAAATAGAATGTATATTATCTTTACTAGCAGAGATTATTACAAACAAAATGAAGAAAATGTGTTTTAATAGAATGTAGGTAAGAGAGGAAATGTGCCAAAGGAAACATGACACATAGAAGACAAAATAAGATGACAAAATAAGTCCAGACTTTTCATAACCACAATAAATATAAAAGGATGAGGCATCTGTTAAAAGGCAGAGACTCTCAGATTGGTGCCATTTCTTCCAATTCGGAAGGATCCCTTTTGACAACTTGGAAATTAATAGATTATTTGAAACACCCTATTATTATTACTATTTAATACTTACTTTGTGCTCTAACTAAAGAGATAACAGACTTATGCCAATAAGTAAACACTAACTTCTTTATTCCTTTCTCTTGTAGTCTGATCTCAATCATGAAATAGAGTCGGATATTATAGATGTGGTAAGTGGTCTTTTAAGATCTTGTTTTATAAAAGAAAATATTTTCCATATACTATATACTTTTTGATACTAAGATACTAAATAATTATCTTTCATTTAATACTCTGTATTAAAGTACAGAGGCATAGACATATATTGTAAATGTTTATAACATAGTTTATCTTTTTCTGTCACACAAATGAAATTGTATGAAACAAGGAAAAATGTTCCTCATAGAAAGTAATATTCTAAAATGTGAGACAAAATAAATCACAAACTAATTGAAAGGTATAATTATAATGGGCAAATATGAGCAGTATTTTTTCAGCATATCATCAAACAAAAATAAAAAATAGTTATTCTATTCACATTTCTGATTTTGAATACTCTTCTTCCAAGATATAATTTGCTTGTCTGCAGCTTTCTTTGGGCAGATGCACTTTGGAGTTTTTAATTATTCAGTAGTACAGACCTTAATAATTTTGTCATAGTTTTAAATTATGTATATCAAATATTGGCATAGAGAAATTCATATTATTAAAATTCCACTATTATGCAAATAACATATTTCTCAGTAAGTTCTACCAAAAGAAATTTTGAACTTGTATCTATTGCCTTGGGTACCTCTGTTCATTCTTTTTTTAAAAAAAATAATCGATAGTACTCTTTAGAATTACAGATTGCTTGAAGTATTTTAATGTGGCTGAAACAATTATAATTAATTAATTCTATTTCTTCATTTGGATAAAGAAGATATGGTATACATATACAATAGTATATTAATCATAAAAAATGAAATCTTACCATTTGCAATGACATGGATGGACCTAGAGGTTATTATGCTAAGTGAAATAAGTTGGATAGAGAAAGACAAATACCATATGATTTCACTTATATATGGAATCTAAAGAACAAAATAAACTAACAAACAAAATGGAAACAGACTCATAGATACAGAGAACAAACCGGTGATTGTCAAATGGAAGGGGGATTGGGTGCAAAAGGTGAAGAGATTAAGAAGTACAAACTTGTAGTTACAAAATAATTCTAGAGGTGTGAAGTACAGCATAGGGAATATAGTCAATAATATTGTAATAAATGTGTATAGTGCCAGGTGGGTACTAGGCTAATTGGGGGAATCACTTTGTAAATTATGTAAATGTCTAACCACTCTACTATACACCTGAAACTATTATAAAATAATATTGATTGTCAACTCTAATTGAAAAATAAAAATTAAAAGAATTATATTTCTTCCTTCTAGGTCAATCTAGTATTCATTTGAGGATGTTTAAAAGGCTCGAA
Organism: Eidolon dupreanum; assembly: GCA_028627145.1. Taxonomy (NCBI): domain Eukaryota; kingdom Metazoa; phylum Chordata; class Mammalia; order Chiroptera; family Pteropodidae; genus Eidolon; species Eidolon dupreanum. Next base: position 44,826,374 of record CM053505.1, read on the forward strand.
CTCTCCTGTATTGTAAATTTTTTTTTTAGCTTTTGATTTTTTCTTTTGTTTTGTCAGTGGTTTATCAGTTGCTTTATGCTAAAAGAAAGTATCTAATACTAATTCTATTTTTAATAAAATATCTGTAACAAAAGAAAAGAACTCTCTGCCTTAGAAACTACCTCCTTTTATAATCTGCTAATATTCAAATGAAATTTCTTTGACTTTAAGACTCGTTCCTGTCAGAATGAAAATGTCCCCTTGGGATATACAGTATTAAGTAAGTTCATCATTTCTTAAGTACAAGAAAGTTTTTGGGTTCTTCTGAGAAACAGTTTTTGATAAGGATGAGTTGAAATAAAGTAGGAGGAAAGTAGGCTACTTGCTAAAATAGGGGTAGAAAACTTTGCTCTTGAAGCATTTGAATTTAACTTCAGTAACAAACTAGGAACCACAAAAGGTATAGTTAAAAATAAAGTGACTTCGTACTTTGTATCTGCCATAAATCATCATCACATCTTCCTCATCACAAGAGGTCTTGTGTTTAAGATTATCCTATTTTAGAAATCATGAAAAAGATGACTTATTTTGTAACGTTCTTCATTCTTTTTTAGACTGCAAGGTTGTAGTGACTATATAAATGAAACACATTTTGAGATTTCTAATATATATTACTTTTTAAATATAGAGAAATAGATTTTAAATTCTTAATAATTTAATAAGCATACAATATCTGTTATCTAATATTTTCACCCTGTTTTCTCTAAGCATTCCTTGCTGTCCCCTTCAATTTTATTTTTCTTTACCCTTAAGATTTTCTCTTAACTATTTTTCTTCTAACTATATCTATTTTCTCGTGCTGTTTTTTTCTATCATTGCCCCATATGGGGCCAGAAAATAGAAGTATTGATGTGAAATACAGGAAGTGTTCATAGATTTTCAGAATGTGTATGATGTTAAAACATTCCAGCCTTCAGAAACTAATAAAAAACACCTAAACTCTAAAGGATTTTTATGTATCTGTCTACACTGTTCAGGATTTACAGTTATAGCTATGTCTTCTATGTAAGACATGCTTCTGCATCAGAAATTATATTGACATTACAGTGATGTATGAACACACAGGAAAAAGGAAAAAATATCTTTGTTCTTTTTTGTAGGGTAATCTGTTTTAAGATTTTCTAAGTACCTAATATCCGATACTAATATTTGGTTCTCCTCAGAATAGCACAAATTGATTATATATTGGCTCACATGTCAGCCCTCAAATGTAATTTTTACTATACCTCAAGTAAAATGAATAATATAATAGAATCATACATTCTTAGACTTGGAAGGCACTTTAATTTTTGTTCAACCATCCACTCTAGTATTTGAGTAACCTCTTATATATTAAAGTGGGCCTAATGTATTTAAAATACTATGTTGCTAAACATTCATTTAATTTCATTTTATTCTCAGTCTCTTTGATGTGAAGTACATTTTCTAGATAGGGGAACTGAAGCTGATAGATTTTATGGCACTTGCTCAAGATCACACAACTAATTAATTGCACATATGGAATTTGGATTCAGGTTATTTTGATACTAGAGCCCATCTCCTTTCCTATATACCACATATCCATACAGCCTATGCTTGTATACCTTCAGTGGTTTACCTTGGAAGCTCATCATAGACAACTCTTAGTTTTGGAAAGTCCTCTCTTAGAATGACACAAAACCTGCCATTCTATAGTGCCACCCATTGTTCTTACTTCAACTTCCAGAAGTTGAGAAAACTAATTTAATTATGCTTACATATGGCTGCTCCTCATATATTTCAATATACCAATATTGTCTGCCTCAGATAAACACTAACATTTCCCTTTATCATTATGCTTGCTCTGGTGTCAAATAGTACCAGGTATCCATGATCCTTTTTAATGAAGTATTCAGAATTTATTGATGCTCAGAACTTTAACAGCCAGTAAAGAGCATTAGTATGTCACTTTTTTTGTGCTATACTATTTTTAATGCTTCCTAAGATGTAATTCATTTTTGTATTGTTTTGTTTCACCACCCACATCACAAGTTGACCAAGGTGTATTTCTTCTTCAAATAATCAAAAGAATAGTAAATATTTTCAAAAATCTATTATGTGCAGACAGACACTTTTCTGTTTTACTTATGTTAAAAATTATTTATTTATTTTAGACTTTTTAAAAATTAACTTTATTGGGGTAACATTGGTTAATACAATTAAATAATTTTCAGGTGTACATTATAATTTGACATCTGTATATTCTATTGTGTGTTTACCACCCAAAGTCCAGTTTCCTTCAGCTAACATATATTTGACCTCTTTATCAACTTTACCCTCTCCCTATCCCCCTATACTTGAAGGCCTTTATCTCAGCTATCCCCTTCTCCCCCATCCCCTACCCTCTGGTAACCACTAGTCTATAGTCCATGTCCATGAGTATCTGTTTGTTTCTCCTGTTCATTTGTTGCTTTTAGGTTTATAACCCACATACAAATGATATCATATGATTTTCAACTTTTTCTGTTTGGCTTATTTCGCTTTAGCATGATTATCTCAAGGTCCATCCATGTTGTCATAAATGACAATATTTCATCTCTTCTTATGGCTGAGTAATATTCCATTGTATATGTATACTACTGCTTTTTATCCAATCATCTATCATAGGACACTTCTGGATATGGGTTTTCAAGTCTTTGGGGTAAATACCAAGTAAAAGAATTACTGGATCATATATATGGTAGATCAATTTTTAGTTTTTTTGAGGAACCTCCATACTGTTTTCCATTGTGGCTGTACCAATTTGCAGTCACACCAGCAGTATATGAGGGATCATTTTTCTCTGCATCCTCTCCAACATTTGCTATTACTTGTCCTGTTGATTATAGCTATTCTAACAAGTGTGAGATTGTATCGCATTGTGGTTTGATTTGCATTCCCCTAATAGCTAGCAATGTTGAACATCTTTTCAAATATTTGTTAAGCATATGTATGTCCTCTAGGGAGAAGAGTCTATTCAGGTCCTCTGCCCATTTTTTGATTGGATCATTTGTTTTGTTGTTCGTATTGAGTTGTATGAGTTATTTGTATATTTTTGGATATTAGGCCCTTATCGGAGGTGTTGCTTGCAAATATATTTACCCATTCGAATGGTTGTCTGTTAACCTTGTTGATGATCTCTTTTGCTGAGCAGAAGCTTTTTAGTTTGATGTAGTCTCGTTCATTTATTTTTGCTTTTATTTCCCTTGTCTTTGAGGTCAAATTTATAAAATCCTCTTTAAACCCAAGTTTCTTGAGATTCGCTCCTGTTTTCTTCTATGCATTTTATTGTTTAGGCCTTATATTCATGTCCTTCATCCATTTTGAGTTAATGTTGTTGTGTGGTGATAAACAACAGTCTAGTTTCATTCTTTTGCAGGTGGCCTTCCATTTTTCCTAGCACCATTTATTGAAGAGGTGTTCCTTTCTCCACTGTATGCTTTTGGCTCTTTTGTCAAAAATTATTTATCCATATAAATATAGGTTTACTTCTGGACTCACAATTCTTTTCCACTGGTTCATGTGTCTGTTTTTCTGCCAGTGCCATGCCATTTTGATTACTGTCACTTTGTAGTATAACTTGAAGTCAGGCAAAGTGATGCTGCCATACTCGTTCTATTTTCTCAGGGCGGCTTTGGCAGTTCAGGATCTTTTGTGCTTCCATACAAATCTGATGATTTTGTTCTATTTATTTAAAAAATGTCAATGGGATTTTGATGGGGATTGCATTAAATCTGTATAACGCTTTAGATAATATGGCCATTTTAACTATGTTGATTCTTTCAGTACAATAACATGAAATATCTTTCCATTTCTTTGTATCTTCTTTGATTGTTTTTTAATAAGGTCTTATAGTTTTCAATATATAGGTCCTTCACATGTTTTATTAGATTTATTCCTAAGTATTTTATTCTTGTTGTTGTAATTGCAAAAGGAATTATTTTTCCACTTCTTTTTCTGACACTTCATCATTAGAATATAAGAACACTATGGATTTTTGAACATTGATTTTCTATCCAGAGACTTTATTGTTTTTGCTTATTGTTTCTAGTAGTGTTCTTGTGGAGTCTTTAGGGTTTTTTATATAGAGAATCATGTCATCTGCAAAAAGTGACAGTTTGACTTCTCCATTTCTTATTCATATGCCTTTTATATCTTTCTCTTGCCTGATTGCACTTGCCAGGACCTCCTATGTTATATTGAGTAATGGTGGCAATAGTAAACAGCCTTGCCTTATTCCTGATCTTCGAGAGAAGGGTTTTAGTTTTTCACTATTAAGTATAATGTTGGCTGAGGGCTTATCATAGATGGCTTTTATTATGTTAAGGTACTTTCCTTCTATACCAATTTTGTTAAGTGTTTTGATCATAAATGGATGCTGTATCTGGTTGAAGCGTTTTTCTGCATCTAATGTTATAATTATGTAATTCTTATTTTTAAATTTGTTTATGTGATGTATCACATTAATCAATTTGTGTATGTTGAACCAACCTTGTGCCTCGGGGATGAAGCCCACTTGATCGTGATGTATAATCTTTTTAATATGTTGCGGTATTCAGTTTGGTAATACATTATTTAGGATTCTTGCGTCTGTGTTCATGAGAGATATTGATCTATAGTTTTGTCTGTGTGTGTGTGTGTGTGTGTGTGTGTGAGAGAGAGAGAGAGAGAGAGAGAGAGAGAGAGAGAGAGAGAGAGAGAGAGAGAGAGAGATCTTTACCAGGTTTTGGTATCAAGGTAATATTGGCCTCTTAAAATGAGTTGGGAAGTATTGCCTCCTCTTTGCTTCTGTGGAAGATTTTGAGGAGAATAGGTATTAAATCTTCTTTGATTGTTTGGTAGAATTCACTGGTAAAACCATCTGGTCCTGGACTTTTACTTTTTAGTAGGTTTTTGATGATTGTTTCAGTTTCCACACTGCTGATTGATCTATTTAGATTTTTCAGATCTCCTTGATTCAGTCTAGAAAGGTTGTATTTTTCTAAGTACTGGTCCATTTCTTCTAGATTATTAAATTTGGTGTTATATACTTTTTCATAGTGTTCTTGTATGATCCTTTGTATCTCTGTGCTGTCTGTTGTAATTTCTCCTCTTTAATACCTGATTTCTCTTCTTTCTTTAGTGAGTCTAGCCAGGGGTTTTTCTATTTTATTAACCTGCTTAAAGAACCAGCTCTTTGTTGCATTTATTTTTTCTATTGTTTGTTGTTGTTGTTTTTTTTATTTCATTTCTGCTCTAATTTGATTATTTCTTTCTTTCTGCTGACTTTAGGCTTCATTTGTTCTTCTTTTTCTAGTTTTTTTTTTTTAAAGATGAAGCATTAAGTTGTTTATTTGGTCTCATTCTTGTTTTTGAGAAAGGCCTGTGATGATATGAACTTTCTTCTTATGACCGTTTTTGCTGTGTCCTAAAAGTTTTTATATGTTGTACTATCATTGTCATTTGTTTCTATGTATATCTTGATTTCTCTTTTTATCTCTTCTCTGATCCAGTCATTCTTCAGCAGCATGGTAGTTAACCTCCATGTATTTGTGGTTCTTCATGCTTTATTTTTGAAGTTGATCTCTAGTTTCAAGGCATTATGATCAGAGAATATGGTTGGTATGATTTCAACCCTCTTATATTTGTTGATGCTATCTCTATGTCCCAGTATGTGGTCGATCCTTGAGAATGTTCCATGTGAACTAGAGAAGATTGTATAAGCAGCTGTTTTGGGATGAAAAGCTCTATAAATGTGAATTATGTCCAGTTGGTCTAATGTGTCATTTAAGGATGTTATATCCTTGGTTTTCTGTTTGGAGGATCTGTTCATATCTGACAGTGGGGTATTTAGGTCCCCTACTATGATAGTGTTTAGGTCTGTTTCTCCCTTTAGTTCTGTTAGTAATTGTTTTACGTATTTCAGGGCTCCCTGTTTGGGAATATAGATATTTATAAGTGTTACGTGTTCTTCGTGCATGATTCTCTTATTATTATGAAGTGTCCCTTAGTATCTTTGCCTTTTTTATTTTGGAGTCTATTTTGTCTGATATCAGTACCACTACTCCCACTTTTCTCTGAATGCCAATTGTTTGAAAAATCATTTTCTACCCTTTTACTTTGAGTCTATATTTGTCTTTGGACTGAGAGATGAGTCTCCTGGAGTCAGTATGTTGTTGGGTTGTTGTTGTTGTTGTTGTTGTTGTTGTTGTTATTAATTATTATTATTATCATTACTATTATTTATGCCTACAGCACCTGTTCTTCCAAGGTGGTTTCTCATCCAAGTATTAACCAGGCCCAACCCTACTTATATTGAGAGATCAGATGTAGGGCTTGTTCAGGGTGGCATGGCCATAGACCATGGACCATGGCTCCACTGGGGCACGAACCTTTTGCATGTAAGCAGATGTGCTAACTGCTACACTATGGATCCACATCCTGGGTTTTGTTTTTTGATCCAGTCTGCAACTCTGTGAATTTTTATTGGTATATTCAGCCCATTTAAATTTAAAGTGGTTATTGAATTATGATGTTTCTTATAGCCATTGTATACTTTGCTTTCTGGTAACTCAGTGTTTCCATTGTTTCTTTGTCCTCACATTTCTGGCTATTATTTTAATTTTGTTTGGTTTTGTGACCTTTCCTTTTGACCCTTCTTGTTTTTTATTATGTAATTCAATTCTAGATTTTAGGTGTATGGTTAGCATTAAGAATATGTAAAGAATAGTTACATACACACACACACACACACACACACACACACACACACAGTAGTTGATTTTCTTTGACATGTGATGTATCACCATTCTCCTTTGCAAATTTGGATATTCTATTCCTTCTCTTTTCTGTTATCATTGTCTCAAATTGCCCCTATGTATGCTGAACATTCATTACTATCTTGCTATAACAAATCTCTTCTTATTATTTAAGCTTATAATACCCTGTTCTTAGTAAGGGTTGCATTCCTCTGCTCCTATCTGCCTACTAGTCACCATACTCCTAATTATGTATTTTTTTGTCATTCTGTTTTATGTGAGCTGACCTCTTTCAGTATTTCCTGTAATACAGTCCTTGTAGTGGAAAATTTCCTCAATTTTTGTATGTCTGAAAAGGTTTTTATTCTCCTTCATATCAAAAGGAGAGTTTAGCTAGATACATTATTTTTGGCTGGTAGTTCCTTTCATTTAATAGTTTGAGTATTTGATTCCACTTATTTCTGTCTTGTAATGTTTGTGCTGAGAAATCCTATGATAATCTAATGTTATTTCCTTTATAGCTTACCATCTACTTTTCTCTGGCTACCTTGAGAATTCTTTATTTGTCGTTGGTTTTTAATAATTTTAATGCAATGTATCTTGGAGAAGGCCTTTTTGGGATGAGAGAATTGGGTATTCTGATGACTTCTGGAATTCCAAGCTCTAGTTCATTCCTTAGATTTGGGAAATTCTCATCAACTATTTGTCTGAAAATGCTTTCTAATCCCTGTTCCTTTTCCTCCCCTTCAATAATACCCATTATTCTTGTGTTTCTTCTCCTGATGGTATCAGCTAGTTTTGTATTTTTCTTTTATTATTTTTTATTCTTCAATTTCTCTTCTTCTTTCTGATTTATTTCTAGATTTCTGTCTTCGCTATCACTGATCCTTTCCTCCATTTGGTTGACTCTATTTCCCAAGTTTATTGTTTCATTTTTCATCTCTTGTTGTGTGTTCTTCATTTCCAGAAGTTCTATTTGGTTCTTTTTGAGGTTTCAATCTCCTTGCTAATGAACTCATTTTGCTCATCTAGTTCCTGAAATGTTGATATGAATTGTTTTGGATCTCATTGACTTTTTTCAGAAGTACCATCCTGAATTCTCTGTCATTTAAGTCACATATGTCTATGTCTATAAGGTTATTTTCTGGAGATTTTTCCCTTTCTTTATGAGATGCTTTGTTACCTTGGTTGTTCATGGTGTTTAATAGACTATTTCTCCTCCTGGGCAGTAATGGAAGTGTATTTTGCTTTTTTTTCTGGAAAGAAGATTTATTATATAAAGGGCTCTCTTTAGCTGTTGCAAAGAATGTGTTTTTCTTTTGGTTTCCAGTAGGTGGAGTGTAATCCTCTTGGATCCCTGCTTCATATAAAGTCTTAATAATGCCTTTTTTTTTTTCTTATAGACATTCAATCATTCTCACTATCCTGTCTCAGTCCCTGTCAGTGTTAGGAACAGTTTTGGTAGTGTTTGCTCAGATTCCCCTTGGGCTCCATGGTGTTCAGTCTCTGAGGATATTGGGGTATAGGTGTTCTGTATTGGGGGATAAGGATTGCAGCTCAGCCTTGCAGTTCACATGCAACCACGGCTGGTAATAATCAACTGTGTTTCCTCTCTGTCCCTGCTTTTCTGCGGTCCCCACTTCACTGCTTTCTGCCCTAATGCCTGGGCACTGCCGCAGGCCACATGGAGTTCACAGCTCTCCCTGGTAGTTCTGTTCAGGGAACCAGCTCCAGCTGTGGCTTCTCTACTCCTCCTCCTCCTGCAGAGAGCTTCTGTTGCAAGAGGCAGCCTCTTTGTTTCTCCTAGTCTACTGCCTGACTCCAGGGATTTTGACCTGTGGTAGCTCTTATGTGCAGATCCCATGCTCAGATATGCTGGTGTGCAGTTTGGGTGTTGAGTTTTAGATGTTCAGCTTATTGTTCTTTCAAGGGGAGCAATCTGGGGACATCTCTCACTCTGCCATATTTCTGTCATTATTCCACTTTTTATGGTTTTTTTTTTTGAAGGTCAAGAGTGAATGTTTCGAATGAGAAATTAAACTGCTGTAATTATACGCTTAATATTTTAATACTGCAAGCATCATAAAATTTTTAAAAAATGCAGTAATTTGACTTAATTATCTGATAATCCTGTGTATATTTTTCATCTTCTTTTGATGTCACATTTTATATCTTTTTGTCTTGTGTAATCCTTAACCAGTTATTATAGTCATAGTTATTTTTAGTACTTTCATCTTGTAACTTTCTTACTGGCTTTAGAAATTGTTAATCTACTTCCTTTACTAAATATTCACTTTTACCAGTATGATATATATTTTCATATGTTTTATTGTTATGTATTAGTGCCCTTTCTTTTCAGCTTAAAGAAGTTCCCTTAGCATTTTTCATAAGGTTGGTTTCATGGTGAACTCCCTTATTTTTTGCTTACCTGATAATGTCTTTCTCTATTTCAGAAGGAAACTTTTGCTAGGTGATATAATCTTCATATATATATATATATATATATATATATATATATATATATATATATATATATATTCTTTTAGTACTTTAAAAATATCATTCCACTTCTTCCTGGCCTGCTAAGTTTCTAGTAAAAAATCTACTGAAAGCCTTATGATAATTTCCTTGTATGTGACAAGTCATTTTTCTCTTGGTTCATTCAAAATTACCTCTTTGTTTTTGACATATATCATTTTGATTATAATGTGTTTTAAAGTTAGCTTCTTTACATTGACCTTGATTGGGATTCTTTGAGCTTTGTGTACCTGGATGTGCATATATTTTCCAAGATTTGAGGAAGTTTTCAGCTGTTATTGCTTTAAATAAGCTTTTTGTTCCTATCTTTCTTCCCTCATTCTGATACTACCATGAAGTGAATGTTCATGCATTGATGGTGTTCTTATGACATAAATTTTCTTAAGTCTTTTTTATTCATTTTATTTTCTATTTCTTTTCCTGGTTAAATTGAATGACCTATCTTCAAATTCACTGACTTCCTTTTTGGTATGATCAACTCTAATATTGAAGCTCTTTATTTTTCAGTTCTGTCATTGTGTTCTTCAACTCCAGGATATCCATTTATTTATCTTTATCATTTCTATTTCTTTATTAAACTTCTCATTTTACTCATGTGTTGTTTTCCTGATTATGTTTAATTGCTATTTGTGTTCTCTTGCATTTCATTGAGTGTTTTAAGGTGATTATTTTGAATTCTTTGTCAGGCAATTCATAGATCTCCATTTTTTTTTTTGGTAGAGATTAGTGGATCTTTATTAGTTTCCTTTGGTGGTGTCATTTGTATTGTTGTCTGCACTTTTGAAGAAGCAAACAACTCTTCTAGTTGTTACAGACTGGTTTCAGCAAGTAAAGATCTTTTGTTGGTTCCCTGAGCTTTTGTTATCACCTCTGAAATCCCAGTCATGCTTCTTTGGAGCCAGCTAATGAGGCTGTTGCTGGATTCTCAAAGGAGTCCACATGTGGCAGGTTTAGATCCTGTCCGATCCCTTGGTAGACAAGTGTGCATCCAGGACTTTGTTCAGTAGGGTGATACTTCAGATGTATAAATGGACATGTCTCCTAGTGTGTCTCTGGTTGGAAGAATTGTTTGTGGACAATGGCTGGAAGGATTTAAAGATAAATCACAGATTTATTTTAGGTCTGCTGTCAGACCGAGGTTAGCTGACCTGCCTCTTTGAGGTACTGACAGGGGCATGTTTCCTGTGTGGCAGTGGGCCCTGGGCTACCAAGACTATTTGAAGATTGTGGCTAGGAGGGGCTAAAGATGAGTATTATAGCCTTTTAAGATCTCCAGATACACAGAGGGGAACACCTCTCATTGGATCCCTGGGTCAGCAAGACTGCTTGTGGACTGAAGTGGGAAGGAGTTGGAGCCAAGTTATGAGGCTGTTTCAGGTTCTGTAGTAAGACTGTGTTTAGTGAACTTACCTCTAGGGGCTCCCAAACCACAGTCAAGAAGATCTAGAGCCAGGTACTAGGCCACTTCAGGATCCATAGCTGGGACCTAAGGCACAGTGGGCTTGACCCCTCTTACGTCCCTTGGTGTATGGTGTTGTTAGCAGGACCAAGGCCAAACAAGGCTGTATCTGAGTTCACAGGGGTATGGAGCTGTTTCTGGGTCTATACCTCAGACCACAGTCAATGGCTTTGCTACCTGGGTTCATGTAAGCCTGCCTTCTCAAAATGACTCTCCTCAATCTTGGACCCCACTGGGATTTCATGATCTTTTACCTGGATCCTAAAGACCCCACAAAGATACTTTAGTCTATGGATTACTACCAAATTATTGTTGCAGAGTGAGGATGAGGTAACCTCCTATTCCACCATTTTTCTGATATCCTTCACATTCTCCATATTTTAATATGTTTATTGGCTATGTATGTTTTTTTGTGAAATATCTGATCAAATTTATGCCTTTTTTCTATTGAGTTATTTGTATTTTTTTCTTATTGGTCTGTTCTTTGTTTTATTTTGGGGGGGAGTATATTGTAGATACTAGTTCTTTGAGGTTACACATTTTTTTAAATATCTTCTATCACTTTATAGCTCATCTTTTCACTTTGTTCTGGTTGTCTTTATTTCACATAGAATTTATCAATCTTTTTTTTTCTGGGTAGTGCTTTTTGCATATTGTTTAAGAGATCCTTCATTATATGTCCCTCTAAGCTGATAATTGCTTTTGAAATTTTAAATTGAAATAGACATCTCATGTCCCTTGATGAATGTTTGGGAGATTTAATCCACTCTCCATAAAATAGTAGATATATTCATAGGTCTATGGAATGTGGCAATTTTATCTTTGAGAACTCCGATATGGAAATGATAAACAGAAAAGAATATCAAGATGAATGACAAATTGTTACAGTTGTGCTTTTTTTTTACAATATTGATCCATATTACTGAGTTTTAACACTTTACCTAGGCAACATAGTAGCATCAAATCCTCTTAATTGTGCCAAGAATAAATTTGATTTACATGTTAAATAATGTTCTTGAGCTCCTGTTGTTCCCTTCCTTTAAAGTCTTAGTGGATACAAGCTTTTTTGGGCTTTAAGGTGTGGCTGATTTGATAGTCCTTGCCTGAAATAGTGTTTATGAACTCTTCATGTGCCTGCTACTTGTTCTTAAATACAAAAATTAATTTATATGCACAATGAGGAAAGATTACAGGCCTACAAAGAGCTAGAGTGGGAATCTTGATGTTGTGAATACATTATGAAAGTTCTGTACCTCAGTGTATGCAGGATGGAATGGAAAATTTTGAGATACCACCTTCTGTTTAGCAACTTTTCCTGAAACTTATATCACTGTAGAATCACAAGTCTCTGAAAGTGTTGGCATATATTTTTAAAGGAAATAATATCTCATAGCATAGTTGGGAAAGTTAAATAAATTACCTTATTCATGAAAATAATGCTACTTAGAAATTTATGGCATATTTCTTTCGAGAGGTTCAAAATGTTCTATATACCTTGAAATATTTATTTTTTATACTTTCTCCTTGAAAGGTAAATGATATCCTTGCTTTAAAACACAGATTATATAGGATAAATTTTGTTACTAATCTTGTATTACCTTATGTGCATATTCTAGATTACAATGTGCAAAGCACTGAACATTTAATTGTCATAACAACCCTGCTCAATATTATTATTCTCATAGAAGTTGAGTAATTTGGCTGAGGTAAAACTTTTAAAAGGGACAAAGCTGACTCTTAAACCTACCATCCCTACTTAAAAAAATAAGAAAATTGACATAGAATAGTAGATTCATTCATGAGAACCACTCAGGTCCTCAATTATGGAACCCAATCTAGGTTCTAAACTCATCTGATTTGCAATCTTCAATATGCTTATGCTTTAAATTGACATTTTCTATAAGCTAAGAAGGTAGCGGGGGCAAGAAAGATGGGGAGTCACTCTCAATGAAAGTATTTATTTTGCTAAGAATAAAAGGTGAATTTTGAAATGGATAAATTAATGAATATAATGAAAACCCAATAATTTGCAGAAGAGTGATGTTAAATCATTATCTAGGTAAATCCGTTCTACCAGAAAGCTGTTTCTTTGGCATGAGTCACTGTAGAGGGACAAAATAGTTTTTATAATTGTTGATCCAAATAATATATGTGGAATAATTATCTTGTTAGCACCTGTCAGTTTCTCAGGTAAGAAAGAGAAGTGACATTTCTAAATGATAAACATTAGAAGATCCAAAGTAAATTTGGTCAGTTTCTTACTGGCTATGTTTTCCTTCCTTATGGAGTATCCAAAATCATCAGTTAGTCTCTGACTTCCTTTCACTACCCTGGGTGAAAAAGCTGAAAGGTGTAAATTCAAAATTTGTTTTCAGCACAGTATGAAACAAATGTACTCTGTCCATTCCTTTATCTCATCTCCCAGCTAAATTAAGGGAAGATGAGAATGGCATATTAATGTCAAAAGCCAGCCTTAGTGCTTTTCTAATTACATTATCCACATCACTATCAGGAGCACAACTAAGGACATGTTGTAAAATAAATGTTGGTAATGACCTAACTTATTTAATGGCATAAATTATGGCTTGACTAAAAAACATGGATCAAAATACAGATCACAGTCTGGGTAGCATGTGTGTTACTATAATTGATTTATCTGGAGTATATTTCAATTTGTTTAGCTTAATGTTTCAGGAAAATGAGTGGACTGTTTAGCCATAATGAATGCTAGGAAAAATAATAAATATTGTTTATTCTCTTTCTGGTCTTTTCCTTTGTTCATTATTGTTATCCAAAAAGAGCTATCCATTGAGTGAAAACCAATCTGACAGAGTTCTATTAATGACTGTGCTAGGCAGAATAGCTTTTCACACTTTCCCTATCTGATGTATCTTTAGAGGTCAACCTGATGTTCTTCACTCTTGACTACTTATCTGTGGGACTTTTATGGTATACAAATTGGCTACTTATCAATTTATTTATTCCTCTGTTACTTTTTTATTATGTTTTACAGTAAACCATTAACTTTTAATTAGATGCTTTTTCTTCTTTGTTTACCAGGAAAAAATAGGGCATTGTGGAGAAAAGAAAAGGCATTCATTAAAATTAGTACACTGTCAGGTGGTGATCACACAATGCAATATACATATGACTGATTTGTACACTTGAAACCTATATAGTTTTATTAACTAATGTCACCCTAATGAATTTAATAAAAAATTAGTATACTGTAAATTTTGAACTAGTCTAAATATATTTTTTACTCAGGACAAGAAACATAATAAGTAATTGTGTATTTTTGAGGCTTTATTAGCAGTTAGCCAGTATTCATAATGCTGTCCTGCATTCTCTTAGTAAACTAGGAATGCAGGGCAATGTTTTTAGTAAGATATAAAGCATTATAGAGATGGCTCATGTCTTGAATATTTTTACTTATCAGTAGGCCATTGTCCTCCAGCAAGTTTTAACATGTACAGTAACACTTATGTTGGCAAAAATAAATAAATGAAAGAGTGGGAGTAGGCAGAAGTGAGAGTGAGATCAAAGTACACCATTTCAAAATTCACCAGAGAATAGGTGAGGAAGTATGTTCTAACAGTTATTTTAACAGTGACAGTAGTAACCATGTCATATTTTTTTCAGGATTAGTTTATCCCATTCCCCAAGTCCAGCAACATAGTCATTTTTCTTACATAATAGGCAATGGATAAACATAATCCTTGTTGTAATTACTAGCTATAATGTTATAATGTTGTATAGACTTCATGTGATATTATCATTAAAGCAAATGTATTTTTATTTTTTATTAAATTTATTGGAGTGACATTAGTTAATAAAATTATATAGGTTTCAAGTGTACAATTCAATAGTACATCATGTGTATATTGCATTATGTGTTTACTGCCCAAAGTTAAATTTCCTTCTGTCTCCATATTTTTTTTTTCCGACCAATTCTTTAAACCTCAATAGGAGATGAATAATTGGGCAATTCTGAGACTTTTCTATTCACTCTTAAATGATAGAAATCTCTGAAGTTTTTAGGCTGCCTAATTCTGTGTAGAAATCAGAGCTTCACCTTCATTCATAGTTGCACCTAACACCCTCCTATCTATGGCTTTCTGTAAGCAAGAATGTGCAGCTTGGTAAGGAAGATTTGATTCTTCTTTCTTTCATCACTCCTCACCTCTAAGTTTGCTGGGTGATTTCTGATGTCTCCAGAGTCAAAATGGAGGTAGGAAAGTGAGGGGCTAAGGCTGCAAAGGAAAGGGGGTCAAGAAAGTTCTTAATACCATTGTCAGTTGGCTTTGTGCTTTCTGAGCCTGGCTGATATTTATTAAAGATATTCTGTATGCACTGTTAGGGGGATTTTCAAATTGTAAAATATGTTTCATGCTCTTAATTTGTTGATAACCTGATTTGGAAAAGAAGACCTGATAGCTTAATTGGGAAAATAAGACATCAAAGAAATGAAAGGATCAGATGAGGCTGTATTGTGTGGTGTCTACTGACATTGCCCTACTATAGGTTATAAAATAATGAAGCAACTTAACACTGTCTCACCACTGCTTCTTGCCCTATCCCTAATACAATCATGAAAGCCCTGCTTCATTATTTTCATCCCACCTACCCACAACTTTCTCTCCTCACCCATGTGCTCCAAGTTAAGGATTTAGATAGTAGATTTCTCTACAATAAAATTTAAGTAGGAAGATTAGTCCTGGTATGCAGAGAATACTAAAACCACCTATAAGATTTCACATATAAAATTGGAGATCAATTAAGTCCTAAAAGCTGGAAATAGTTTGGCTAGACAGAAGTGAAGGTAGAAACTTCTCAACCAAAAGAACAGTATGGAAGACAGGAATTAGCATGATGCATAGGTGTAACAATTAATAAACTGACTGATTAGTGCATGAAGCTCCAATTAGGAATGAATTTAATTCATCCAATAGACATTAATGAACATCTCCTATGTTCCAGGCACTAGGTTTAGGTGAAAGAGATACAAAGAGCATAAGGACATGGTCTTTGCCCCTTCGACCTCAAATTTTATGTTGTAACAGCTTTGGTTTCCTCATCTCAAAATGAATAAATTGGACTAGATGTTATTTAAGATAATATCTAACCTAAATATTTTCCAATTTGGGTTTTAAAAAGTCAACCTATACATGTATGTGTAATCTATGCCATATTTATATCTTTACACTTTAAATGTATATATCAAATTAAAATACTTGCCAGGGATAAAATATGCATTTTGTATCAGCATAGATATGCATTATCTGTAGGGTTTTTTCTAAGCCATTAAGATTCTAAGCTATTTGCTCTTTAACCATTTAAATCACTGTGTTTTCCCATGATCCCCTTATCTGAAGGCAATGTTCTATTCAACCATTTTACATATTCCTTGGAAAAGTTTGAGAACTGCTTTTTTTTCTCATATTCATCAACAATAAATATTTAGGTATCTCTACTATATATTTGGAATTGAGCTAATTGATGGGAATTTACTAATAGGCTAGTAGTGGTTTATTGGGGCATTATTTATAACTTTTTCTATTTAATGTTTTCATTTCCTTTTCTAAACTCTTACTTACATTTTAGAATCAAGTTATCTTGTATCAAAATATTAAAATTCACACAGTTCAAATTTTCTTTAGAGAGTTTTCCATATTTAAAGAAAATAGCAGTATGGTCCCTGAAAGCACATATACAGGGCTATACAAAAATCCCTGCCAAAGTGCATTTTGAAATAAATCCACAATAAATAAATATTTATGGAGATTGTGATGAGTAATTTTAATATTTTTCCTGTTCCCCTGTGGGTGGGATTCTGGGTGATAGTTAAATTCCTAGACTCTTCTACCTTTTCTAAAATTTCTGTGAAAAAAATATGTATATTTAGAAAAATAAATAAATATTTAAAATCTATTATCACTTTTTCTCCCTCATCTGCATGTTGCCTATACCACAGTTGAGAGAACCTAAAAAAATTATGCCTACTTTTATACTTTGATATTAATCACTTGACTCATTCTGCAAAGAACTGTATTTCTCATTTATCTTTCCTATTTTGGTGAGACATGTATACCTTTAGTATCTTTCCTTGAATATAAATATAAATATACATATATATGTTCATTTTTTGAAACAGGAAAATTATGTCAATTATGTGTTATAACTGGATTAATGACATTAATATGAATAATGAATCTTTTTGTTTGTTTTCTTCTTTTCTAGTGCAAAAGTGTGACTAAAATGTGTCATTATGTAATTGCTCTGCCACCTGATCTTACAAGACCAGAAATACAAATTAAAGAAATTATTACCCCTGAGAAGAAGCCCCCTAGGGTGCAAGTGGTAAGCATTTTTTTAAAAAAAAGAGTTATTAATATAAACCATTTAGAAAAGATTTATAAATGTCAATCAAATTCTCTCTAATTTAACACAGCAATCATTTATGGGTTTTTGCTTTTCTTCCAATGTTTCTCCAATGTATACAGTATAGAAAATGATGTAATCACACCTTACCTTTTTACGTACAGTCATTATATTAATTTAAGTGACTATATTATATATCACTGAATGTATATACCATAATTTATTTAATAATTTAATTGTTGTTGGATTATTTAGATTGACTCTAGTTTTCAGGTGTTAAAAGTAAAGCTGAATCAATTATCTCTGTAAGTAGAATGTATTTTAACCAATAATTTCCTTGAATATAGTCCTATGATTTTGATTATAGTGATAGAGTATACACTTTTAAGATTATTTGTATTATCAAATTATCTACCAGAAGAATTCTACCAAGTTATACCTGCATTTTCACCAGTATTGGGTTTCATCTTTTTCTTATTCCTGCTAGAATTGTAAAATCAAACCTCTTTTTTGTTTCGGTGTGTATTTAATTGATTTGACATTTTTCTTGTGTGCTATATATGTTTCTACTGTTTTCTCCATTTCTTTATCTTTATTATTAAAGTTAATATTCTCAATTTGAAAGTAATAACTAGTCATTATACAAAATATAGAAAATATAGAAAAGGATTTAAATTGTTTTAACCATTAACAACATTTGTATATTATCTTCTAGTGTTTCTTCTATTCATATTTTATTTATATAATTGTGACATACATATATATGTATGTATGTGTGTATATATATATATATATATATATATAATTTGATCATGTGAACATAACATAATTTGATATCTTCCTCATTGTCGGCATTCAAATTTTTCAAGTTCTTGCTATGTTACTATTACATAATATTATTTTGATATACATAATTGTGCATCTTCAGGCATAAATTTTTTTATCAGGCTTAGTTACTTAGATTTGGAATCACTGGTTCAAGGGTTATGAACATTTTAAAGATTCACAATATATATTGAAAAATTGCTTTTCTAAAGGATTATATCAGTTTACACTAAAGATACTACATGAGCATCATACGTGCATAACCTTTCATTACACTTTTACTATTTAAATAAATATAGGTAAAAAAAATAGTCATAATCCTAGTCATATTTTGTTTCTCTTACAATTAATGAGATTAAGTTTTTCCATTATATTTATTAGCTACTTTTATTTTTACTTTTGGCTGAATTGTCGGTTCATAACATTTGCCCATTTAACCACTGGGGCCTTAATGGTAATTTATGTATATTTTATATTACCTTATATGTATATCCTCCAAACTTATTGTAAAGATTTTCACAATGCTTTGAGATAAGGAATTTTTAAGTTCAAAGTTAAGCCTAGAGGTTAATTATCAGTGAAGTCAGCTTGCATATTTTAAGTGCATTATTTGAGCCCACTCATATATGATTGCATTTATCGTAGTGTTTATGTGAGCTTCCAGTACTTTAAAAAATGTATGTAATTATTATATATCTGCTTAAACAGAGGGAAAATAAATTTTAGAGTTGCTCCAACAGAAAAATTATGATTTAACATGAAAATTTTTTTCAATTATAGTTGACACCTGAAATTTTGTTAAACCTCTTATTTGAGTAACCTTTCAAATGTCATGTTTGTATTTTAAAAATCATTTTCATCCATTGCCAAGACTTACTTTATTGTTATCTATGTAAACATAAAAAAAATTACAGTTGTGCAGAAAAACCAATGTTAGCATTATAATGATTTAATGAAAGAAAGAGAGTAGAGATTATTAATACAAAATTGTTTGGGTTGAAGCAGTTAATGACCTGAAAAAATGCATAGGCTGTTATCTTATTGTTCAGTTGGATGAAAGATGAGATTTTATTAAACTACAAGCTGCATGCAAAAAAATATGGTCTTATATGCTAATGGTAAAATACATAATTATTTAAAATAGTGAATAATAATTTTTCTCTCAGTTGTAGAGTCAGATGCAATTTTAACCTTATTATGTAAAATATACAAATCCAAACATGTTAGGAATTAAATTTCATAAATGAAGAAGTAAATAAATTATAATCATAATAGAAACTGGTATAAAGATTAGATAGTTTTCTTGAAATCTCTACTTAACCACTAATTAACCTACATGTGAACTTGAACAAGTCATATATCCTCTCTTAAACTCAATTTCTCCTATGTAAAATTCAAGGTTTGGGTGGATGACAACTGAAGTCACCTATAGCTCTGTAAATCTAATATGGTTTCACAGGCCCGCTATTTTATTTCTTCACAGAGTGGCCTCTCAAAAAAATCATTAACTAGTATATATTCTGCCTAGTGATTAATTCCTAACATAGAAATGGATTGAGTATTATTGATTTTCATCAAAATTGTTTTGTAGCTATAAACTTAGATGTATTGGGGATGGGGGAGGGTGTTAAGAGTTTGAAGAATATCAAATAAAATTTCCCAACCAATTATTTCTGAGGCACACATAACAGGGGAGGACCAGGTTTTGAAGAGCCTGAACCTTATATAGTTTAAGGATCCCTCTTTTAAGAAAATACAAAATTATATACAAATTGAAATTTGGAATGAGAAAAAAAATACAAAATTTATAAATTTAAAAATTATGGCAACTACTACAAACATAAAATACACGTAGAAGGGTCCTATACTAGTGAGGGGTCCTAAAACTTAAAGCTACATTGGCTTCATAGTAAATTCATCTCTGGGATTAGACAGGTTTTTTTCCTCTGCATACTTCTCTCTGGCTCCACTCCTTATCTTTAATAGTTCTTCTAACTCCATGGACACAAGTAACATGAAAGAAGAAAACAGCATTGGTGGCAAACAGTAAATACTATATAGATATGGCTTTTGTGTCAGCAAAGAATGTACCAAGCCAGTACCTTCCCTCTATAACAGCTGCCTGAATTATTCTTGCTATATTATATTAAACACTGGCCACAAAGTCACAACCATCTGGGGATGGGTGAAAAGCTGATGAGATGCTTTCATTTAGATGGCTAAGAAACCTACCCACATATATGGGCCTATACCAACTACAATCAGAATAACTAATGAGTGCCCCATTCAAGACCATTATTCATGTCCAGAAAAGTATACTGGAACATTGACATCATCTCCACCAATATCTTGTTACACTCATCTTCCATCTAAGATGCCTGGCTCCATGTGATTTCCATGCACTTGGTGTGTGGATAATTATAATCATTGATCTGATCAAGGATTGTGAAGACTCATATTTTTTCATTGTTATAGCCTATAAATTCTTATACAATCTAAAATTTGTATTATATGCTATTATTTTTCAACCACAGTCTCCTCTTTTTTTGGCAACCACCTAAAATACAGTCTTTGCAACATGGCAATGCTATGAGTAGTCAGTGCTACCACAGTTGATTTGGAGCTCTATCTATGTAGATTTTGAGATCTATATTTCAAGAAATTGTGACATCTATGCCAACTCTTGATTATCAGCTTCAGCAATCCAAAACAAAAATGAAAGACAAAAAAAATTAGTTGTACCTTTGAAATATAATATATACAACATTCTAATTAATAAATGTGGGCATAAAACAATATGCCTTATTGAGGAAACTGATTAACAATAGAATAAAGCTGCCCAGAATGATTAGATGGCAGGACAAATCAGCCTTAATGCTCTACAAAGGGATAAATCTAAGAAGTAACTATATTTATCTAAGTCAATGGAAAGTTTATCTAGCATTTTTTTTTGTTAACATTTTAAAATACAATAAGCTACTCTAAGGGCTTTCTGTTTTAAAATAAATCAATAGTGTAATTATTTCCAACTATAAGGAAAGTTAGAACAGAATTTAAAAATACATGCCTGTATGTTGAAATATTGTATGGCTACAGGGTATTTTCATTGTAAAGATGTATCGACTAAAAAGAACGTTTTGTGTTCCCAAAATGTGTCATTACAGTACATTCTGAAAATCTATCATTTAGCTTTAAAAAAGTGGATCTCCCCTTCTACCTTCAAAAACAAAGTGTCAGATTCTATATTCCCATGTAACAATGGTAAATAATGTACTATGTTACAAAATTTTCCAGCTTAAATGGTTCATTTCTGCTCAGGAGAAGACTAAACCTACTTGACTGACATCTTGTTTCCATTAAAGTGGCAGGACCGAGGAGGCACAATCAGACACTAGGCTTGCTATGCATTTTCGATAGACCTTTGTGCAGGAACCCTTTGAACAATGACCCTAATAGGCTTCTCAGTAGCAGTAGCTAGTTTGGATGAGATAGCTTTGCAATAGCTCAGATTTAAAGAAAAAAGCATAGATTTGAAACTCACAGAACACCTGCCTATATATTTGCTTCCCTTCTTTCTCCCATTCCACCTCACTACTTTCATCCTCTCTCTCGCATTCTCTAAGTGTGCTATTATCACTTACTTGCCTACTCACAGCCTTCCTCCATAAATATTTCTCCCAGTGCTGTGGAATGTGACAGTAAATGACAGTTCTATGAATGGAAATTTAAAGGATGTCCAGGATACTAAAAACAAACCCTGTAAGACACAATTTCATACATTTTGTTCTTTTGAATAAGAAAAGATCATTTCAAATTTAGTATATCTTATTCATTTTTTAAAAAGCCAATATTCATACCACCACATAGTTTATTTTTACATCCATCATTTTTTTTGGAAATGTATACCATCAGCTCATTTAGTTCCCACAACAATTCTTTGATATACAGGGCAGGAACTATTTTCCTACACATTTTTTAACTTTAGAAATTATTGCCCAGATGCATTATACCACTCTCTATCCCTGTTTGTCACTGCTATCTATCAAGTTCAGCTGGATTGTCAATATCACTTATTTATTTAAGCATCTGTGGTCAATTGTCTTTTCTCAGAAGCTAAACCAAAATTTCCCTACTTCCAAAAAGGGCCCCTTATCCAACTCCAGACTCCTTTCAATCTCAGCTTTGGCTTCACTGACCACTTCAGTAAAAATATTGGGCTGATCACTTATGAACTTCCTGGGAATACCTCCAGTAATGGTGGACTTAGCATTTTGTGTGGACTTAGTATTTCAACCTTCCAGGAAAAACAACCAGAAAAGCCTGACAAATTTAAAAAATATTCAAAGGCATTAAAGAGCTAACAATCAGTGAAAAAAAATGGGGCCAAGATCCGGGAGAAGAAAGAAACCTAGACTGTAAAGCAATACAAGCCAGAAGAAAATGGAATGCTGTTTTCAAAAAGTGAACTGAAGGTGCTGAAAGAAAATAACTGCCAACTTAGAATTCAATTTCCTATAAAAATACCCCTCAAAAATTAAAGTGAATTTAAGACTTTTGGGACAAACAGAGCTGAGAATTTGTTACCAGCACACCCAACTAAAGGTTACTCTTCCATGGAAGAAAAATGATTCCAGATGAAAGATGGAGGAAGGAATGAGGATCAACAAATATGGTAAATATGTATGTAAATATAAATGATTATTGAGTATAAATGATAATAACAGCAATAATAGTAATAATATGGGGTTTTAAATATATAGAATTTAAAGTCATTGCAACAGTAGCAAATAAGGAGGAAGGCAAATGGAGATAAAGTATCCTAAGATCCTTGTGCCATCCAAGAAGTGAAAAATTACTTTTTATAAGCCATGTGTGTTTGTAGTAAACACTAAAAGAACAATACATTAGTGTATAACTATCACACAATGTAGGGAAAAATAGGAAATGATAGTCCAAAAGAAAACAAGAAAGGAGAAGTAAAAGAAAAAATGCAAGAAAAATAGAAATCAAGTAGTAAGGTGGTGGACTTAAACTCAAATATATCAGTAATAACATTCAATATAAACAAACTATATGCTCAAATGAAGAACAAAAGAATGTTACACTAGGTAAAATAATTGCAACTATAGGCTGCTACCAAAGATATGCCTAAAATGTAAAAAATATGGAAATTTGGAGAGCAAAATGATGGAAAAGATACACCATGCAAACAATTACCAAAAGAAATTTGGAATATTAGATTAAGTAGATTTTAAGGCAGAAAAAATTACTAGATAGAAGTTCGATGTTCCATAAGCTAAGGGTTAGTTTCATCAGAAAAGTAAAATAATTTTAATTTTGTATACGTATAATTACAATATAGCCTCGAAATAATTGAAACAAAAAATGTGAATCTCTTCAGCTTCCTGTAGTCCCACTTTCAAAATGATTCTTTTTATTTTTTTATTAAATTTATTGGGGTGACATTGGTTAATAAAATTATATAGGTTTCAAATATGCAATACAATAATATATCATCTGTATATTGCATTGTGTGTTCACCACCCAAAGTCAAATCTCCTTTTATCACCATCCATAGGCAATCTTATTTTCTTCCTTCCAGGCATAAAGGAGGACATGTTTCCCCTTTCTAAGTATGGTCCTCTTCTTATGTCTTTCAGCACCTTGTTCTTTTCATTTACCTCTTAATTTTCCTTCTTACCTTCACCTTTCACTGAATCTATATTCACACCCAAATCTCTCCTATACCCCCAAATAAAATAGCCTTTCATTCTGTGTCATCTTCTAACTATGTCATTGATTTTCTCCTTCACTGCTAAGCCAAGATCCCTAAAAGGGCAATCTATGTTAGAATCCTTCACCTCCTATCAACTACTCAACCTACTGAAACCATGCTTCTGCTTTCACCACAACATTTCACGGAGTTGATCATTGCTTCTTTGAACTTCTTTCTTCCATTGGCTTTGGTGAGATCATACACTCTGGATTCTTCTCCCAATTACCTGGCCATTTTTCTGTGTCTTTGGTAGGATTGAGATTTTTTTGTTTTGTTCCACAAATGTTACTATTCTCCTAAACTTTGTCCTGAGGCATTTGTTCATTTGTTTGTTTGTTTTCCTCAGTGTGGGTGTTTCTCAAGGTTGGTCCTTTGACTACATATATCAGAATTACTTAGAGGCACTTGTTAAAAAATGCAAATTCCTGAACTGTACTCCCATAATTCCCGAATCAGAATCTGTAGAGATAAGGCTCAGGAATGTGCAAATTTTTTTTTACAAACTCTCAGCAATTCTGATGTAGGCCGATGTATCAAAAGCACTCTATTTCCTTTTTCCTAAGGAAACTTCCATGATTTTAAACAATTATCCATATCCTGATAACTTCTAATCTATGTCTCTACCTAGACTTCTCCCCCAGGTCAAAATTCAACTATATAATTAAACCTCTCACTCCAGAGGAAGAAGGCAGAGAGGTGATTTAGCTAAAGTCTGTAAGTTTTAAAATAGATGAATAATGTGATTATTCAAGCTGCAAAGAGTACTGCATTAACAGTCATGAAATTGAGGTTGTAGTCTTGGTTCTATCATTTACTAGCTGTGGAACATTATCAATGAACTAAAGAATTGTAATAGAAAACCTTTAAGCCAGCTAACATTGGACAAGCTTTTTGAATACTTTCAGTTTCCTTGGATGTATAAAGGAGTTAATGACATCCAATAAGTTTATCATGAAGAAAATTGAAATATGTTTAACATGTAGAAAGTGTTCAATAAAACAGGAGACAGCACTGTTAGTTATTATAAAAAGAATCTTAGTAAACATTCTGCTGCTTCATCTCTTAATAGGCTATTGTTAACAGTGCATTTCAACAAATTATCTTTTTACTTTCCCAACTAAAAATAGACATATAAATGAAATCACACAAATGTTGATTTTAAAAATTGATTTTAAAATGTTCATATATTCTAGAGGAATAATTATTTTCCTGAAGAAAAAATTAGTTAAGTGTGATTTCACTGCCTTTGGAATAGAAATTTACTGTAAATGTGTACTTAGATGTGATAAACAAGCAAGATGAGCTTGTTCAGAAGAAAAAAAAAATGAGATGGCCTTTAAAAGAAAGAAATATTTTACCTTAAATTAGTGTACTCTGGAGTGGGAATAGTGCAATATTTTCACTAACTGACTGATTCATTGGTACTCTACATGGTAATCAGAATGCACCCCATCTCTCAAGGAGTTCACAGTCTAACAGGACTGTAAAGTAAAAGAGTTGTTATTTTAAAGTGCAAAGATGACAGCCTTTAATTCCTTGATCATGGGTTAATTCTAAATTAATACTTCATAAATCTCTTTTTCAATTGTATTAAATTTATTGAGATTATATTGTTTAATAAAATTATGTAAGTTTCAAGTGTACAATTCTATAGTACATCAGTTGTATATTGCATTGCATTGTGTGTTCACCACCCAAAGTCAAATCTCCTTCCATCACTATATATTTGATCCCCTTTACCCTAATCAACATTTCCTCCCCACTTTTCCTCTGGAAACCAATAAAATGTTTTCTGTGTCTATGAGTTTTTGTTCATTTATCTTGTTTGTTGCTGTCAATTTCATATCACACATGTAAGTGAAATCATGTTTCTCAAATTTTCCTCTCTCAATTATTTCACTTACATGAAAATCTCAAGATCCATCCATGTTGCAAATGACAGTATTTAATCTTTTCTTATGGCTGGGTAATATTCCTTTGTGTGTGTGTGTGTGTATATATATATATAACATCTTTTTCATCATATTATCTGTTGAAGGGCACCTCAGTTGTTTTCATGTATTAGCTAATGTGAATAATGCTGCAGTGGGCATTGAAGTGCATATATCTTTATGAATAGATGTTTTTAAAATTTTGGAGTAGATACCCAGAAGAGAGATTGCTCCCTTGTATATTTTGGATATTAGCCCCATAACAAAGGTGTTTGAAAATATCTTCTCCCATTCAGTCAGTTGCCTCTTTGTCCTGTTCATGTTTTTGTTTGTTTGTTTATTTGTTTGTTTATTTTTGCTATGAAAAAGCTTTTTAGTTTGATGTAGTCCCATTCATTTATTTTGGCTTTGACTTCCCTTGCTTTGAGGTCAAATTCATAAAATCCTCTCTAAATCCAAGGTTCCTGAGTGTAGTTCCTATGTTTTCTTCTATGCAGTTTATTGTTTTAGGTATTATATTAAGGTCCTTAATCCATTTTGAGTTAATTTTGGTATGTGGTGATAGACTACAGTCTAGTTTCCTTCTTTTGCAGGTGGCTTTCCAGTTTTCCCAGCACCATTTATTGAAGAGGCTTTCTTATTTCCATTGTATGTTTTTGGCTCTTTTGTCAAAAATTATTTGCCCATATATACAGGCTCTCAATTCTGTTCCATTGGTCTGTGTGTCTGTTTTTCTGCCAATACTATGCTATTTTGATTATTTCCATTTTGTAGTATAAGATTTCCTCAGGATAGCTTTGGCTATTTGTGGTCATTTGTGATTTCAAATAAACCTGGTGATATTATTTTTCTATTTCTCTAAAAAATGCCATTGGGATTTTGATGTGGATTGCATTAAGTCTGTATATTTCTTTGGGTAATAAGGTCATTGTAATTATGTTGGTTCTTCCAATCCATGAACACAATATCTTTTCATTTCTTTGTGTCTGCTTCAATTTCCTTTAATGTCTTATATTTTTCAGTGTATAGGTCCTTCACATGCTTCATTAGGTTCATCCCTAGGTATTTTGTTATTTCTGTTACAATTGCAAAAAGAATTATCTTTTTCATTTATTTTTTCAGAAACTTCATTGTCAATGTATGGGAACATGATGGATTTTTGTACATCATTTTGTATCCTGCAACATTACTTTATTTGTTTATTGTTTCTAATAGTTTATTTTTTTTTAGTGGAGTCTTTAGCGTTTTCTATAAAGCAAATCATGTCATCTGCAAAAATTGACAATTTGACTTTTCATTCCCACTTTGAATGCCTTTTATTTCTTTTTTTTTTTTTTTTTGCCTGATTGCTCAAGCTATGACTTTCACCGCTATATTGAATAATAGTGGTGATAGTGAACAGTCTTATTTTGTTCCTAATCTTAGTGGGAAATTTTTTTAGTTTTTCACCATAAAGTGGAGAGTTTGTCACATATGGGCTTTATTATGTTGAGGATCTTTCCTTCTGTACCCATTTCATTAAGTGTTTTAATCATAAATTGATGCGATATCTTGTCAAATGCTTTATCTGCATCAATAGATATGATCATATTATTTTTATACTTTATTTTGTTTATGTGGAGTATCACATTAATCGATGTGAGTATGTTGAACCATCTTTGTGCCCCTGGAATGAGCACAACTTGATTATGATGTATAATCTTATTAATGTATTGTTGTATTTGATTTGCTAGTATTTTGTTTAGGATTTTTGCATCTGTACTTATCAGAGCTACTGGTCTGAAGTTTTCTTCTGTGTTATCTTTAACAGGTTTTGGTATCAGGGTAATATTGGCCTCATAAAATGAGTTAAGAGGTATTGCCTCTTCTTCAATTTCTTGGAAAAGTTTGAGAAGCACAGGTATTAAATAATCTTTGAATGTTTGATAGAATTCACTACTGAAGGCATCTGGTCCTGGACTTTTACTTTTTGGAAAGTTTTTGATAATTGTCTTAATTTACTTACTGTTGATTGGTCTATTTAGATTTTCCAGTTCTTTGTGATTCAGTTAGGGAGATTGTATATTTCTATGAACTTGTCCATTCTTTCTAGGTTGTTGAATTTGGTCATATAATCTTTCATAGTATTCTTGTATGATAATTTGTAGTTTGATGGCATCTGTCATAACTTCTCTTTCACTTCTGATTTTGTTTATTTCTGTCTTTTCTCTGTTTTCTTAGTCTAGCCAAGGGTTTGTCAAATTTATTGATCTTTTGAAAAAACCAGCTCTTTGTTGCTTTAATTTTTTCTATTGTCTTTATGTTCTCGAGTTCATTAAATATAACTGTAATTTTTGTTTTTTATACTATTGTAACTTTACCAGCCTGTTTTCTATTTTTTTTAATTTTATATATATATATATATATATATATATTTTTTTTTTTCTTTCAATTATAATTGACATATAATACAATATAATATAATATTAGATTAGATTCAGGTGTACAACAAAGTAGTTAGAAATTTTTTTAACTTATGAAGTGATCACCCACAATAAATCCAGTACCCATCTGACATCATAGATATTACAGTCCTACTGACTATATTCCCCATACTGTGCTCTACATCTAAATGTCTATTTTGTACCTACATATTTGTACCTCTTAATCCCTACTCCCCTGCGTCCATACTCTCACCCCTTAATCTGTCCATCAGAATGCTTTCTTTATCTGTGAACTTGTTTCTGTTTTTTTGTTTGTTTATCCTGTTCTCCAGATTCCACATATGACGATCATCTTTCTTGTTTGACTTACTGTACTCTGCACAAAACCCTCTTGGTCCATCCATGTGGCAAAAGGCAAGATTTTATTATTTTTATGGCTGAGTAATATTCCATTGTTTATATATACCACCTTTATTTTTAATCCATTCATCCATTGATGGACACTCAAGATGCATCCATATCTTGGCTCATGTAAATAATACTTCAGTGAACATATGGATTCACATGTCCCTTCAAAGTAGTGTTTTTGGTGTCTTCAGGTAAATACACAGAAGTGGGATAACTTGGTCCTTCTTGGCTCTTGTTTTAGCCTTTGCTTTAAAGTCAATTTTGTCTTGTATACGTATTGCTACCCAAGCTTTTTGTTTCTTTTCATTTTCATGAATCATCTTTTTTCATCCCTTTACTTTCAGTTCATGTGTCTTTCAATCTGAGGTGAATCTCTCGTGGGCAGCGTATGTAAGGGTCTTGCTTTGTTATCCATTCAGCCACCCTATCTGTTGAATGGAGCATTTAATCCATGTACATTTAAAATAATTGTTGCCATATGTAGTTACTGCCATTTTATTACTTATATTTTTGATCTTTTTTTTCTTTTTTTCTTAAAGAAGCTCTTTCTAACATTTCCTGTAATACTGACTTGGTGATGAACTCCTTTAGCTTTTTCTTGTCTGGGAAGCTTTTGATTTTAAACGATAGCTTTGATTCTAAATGATAGCTTTGTTTCTAAATGATAGCTTTGCTGGGTAGAGTAATCCTGGTTGTAGGACCTGACTTTCCATCACTTTGAATATTTTATGCCAGTCCCATCTGGCCTGCAAATTTCTGTTGCAAAATCAGCTGATAGTCTTATTGGAGTTCCCTTGTAGGTAACTAACTGCTTTTCTCTTGTTGCTTTTGAGATTCCTCTTTGTCTTTAACATTTGGTATTTATTGATGATGTGTCTTAGGGTGGGCCTCTTTGTGTTTATCTTCTTTGGGACTCTCTGCACTTCCTGGGCTTGTATGTCTATTTCCTTCACCAAGTTCAGGAATTTTTCAGTCATCATTTTTTGAAGGAGGTTTCCAATTTCTTGCTCTCTCTCTTCTCTTTCTGGTATCCCTGTGATGCAAATGTTGGTACACTTGATATTGTTCCAGTGGCCTCTTAAACTATCCTCATTTTTTTGGATTGTTTCTTTCTTGTTGCTGTTCTAATAGGGTGTTTCCTGCTTCCTTGTCTTCTCTATTGCTGATTTGATCCTTTGCTTCATCTAATCTACTGTTAAATCCTCCTAAGGTATTCTTCATTTCAGTTATTGTATTCTTCATTCTGACTGGTTCTTTTTTATGTTTTCTATCTACACATTTTGTTTTCTATCTCTTTATTAAAGTTCTCACTGAGTTCATCTATTCTAAGCTTAAGTTTATCAAGCATCTTTATAACCAGTGTTTTAACCTCTGCTTTTGGTAGATCGTTTGTCTACATTTTGGTGAGTTCTTTTTCTGGAGCTTTGTTCTGTTCTTTTATTTGGGACATGTTCTTTTGTTTGTTTTGTTGGTTGGTTTTTTGCCTTCCCATTTTGGCTGCCTACCTGTGTTTGTTTCTATGTATTAAGTAGGGCTGATATGTCTCCTGATCTTAGTAAAGTGGTCCCATGTAGTAAGTGTGCTCTGGGTCCCAATGACACAGTCTTCCCTAGTCATCTGAGCTGATTGGTCAAGGTATTTACCTAGTATGGGTTGTGTGTGCCTTCCTGTTATAGTTAAGCCTTAATTGCTGTTTGCTCATCAATGGGAGAGATTGATTCTTGGGCTGATTGATTGCGATGGCTGGCCATGACCAGTGGAGGAACTGTTGTGCAGGAGCTGACACTACAGAGTAGGATTCACTTTAGTGGGGCTTTGGTGCCTGCCCTGACCACTCCTTGGGTTTATTGTCCTCTGATGTAAACAGGTGGAGTTACAGATCAGATTGAATCTGGCCACCAGGAATGCAGGCGATGACCTCCTGGAAGGGGTCCTACCACAGCCCAAGTTCAGCTGCAGCCTGTGTCCTGCCCAGGAACACCAGGCATGAGCCACAAGCAATCCACAGATGACCACCACCTGTAATGGTCTTGGAGTGCCTCGAGTTGCTTAGCCACAAACCAAGGCCAGCTGCTGCTAGAGCCAGGTGCAGGGCTGATCAGCAAGAGGTAAGCGGCATGTCGAGGCCAGATGCTGCTTGCTTAGGTTTTTGTGAACCTTTGAGAGATTTTAGGAAAGTTCACAGCATGAGCCAGACAGGCTGTTTGTATGGAAAATTCACTGTAAGCAACTCGCGTAGGCCTGCAATTTGGGAGGGGCAAGGTCTCAGGGAATCACCAGGGTGGGGCAAACAGTGTTAGTAACATTGATGGAGACTCAGATGTTGCTCTTGCCTCGGTCTGAAAGCCGGGTGGGGGAGGGCTCAACAACAGAACAGTGGGTTCTACCAGCACTTCCATTTGGTGGAAAGCTGCCCCTTGACCCCTTGCTCTGAAGTCAGACAATACAGTTCCTCCCCATATGTCCTTGGTGCCTTTCAAGCTGCTGCCCAAGAGTTGAACTCAGAGCAAGTGTCTGTCATTGAGTATGTTTGTGCACAGGCTCCTTAAGAGGAAACTCTGTAACTTCCTTACCTCTCCATCTCACTCAACCCAATCTCCACTGGTTTTCATAGCCAGAAGTTGTGGGAACTTCTCTTCCTTGCACTGGAACCCTGGATTAGGGAGTCCGATGTGGGAGTGGGACCCCTTGATCTTTTGGGGAGGCCTTCACAGCCAAGATATTTCTCCCAATTCTCAACTGCCACACACAGGGGTAGAACCAGCCCATTTTGTATCTCCTCTTCCTCACCAGTCTCAAGGTGGTTTCTTCTGTGTGTTTCCGGTTGTAGGACTTCTGTTCAGCTAGATTTTATATGACTCTCAGTGATGGCTATTCTGTAATTCAATTGTAATTTTGACGTGGTTGTGAGAGGAGGCAAGCATAATGTTTACCTACTTCGCCATCTTGACCAGAAGCCCTCCCCTATTTTATTTTTTCTGCTAACTTTGAGCTTAATTTTTTCTTTTTTTTCTTTTTTTTCTAGTTTTTTAAATATGTAATATTGTTTTTTATTTGAGATGTTTCTTGTTTCTCGAGCTAGGCTGGTAATGGTATTAACTTCCCTCTTATTACTGCCTTTGCTGTATTTCAAAAGTTTTGATATTTTGTATTTTTTTCTTGTTATTTGTTCTATATATCTTTTGATCTCTCTTGTATTTCATCTATGAACCAGCCATTCTTTAATAGAATGTTGTTTAATCTCCACATATTTATGTTTTTTTTCCACTTAGTTTTGTAGTAGAGCTCCAGTTTCAAAGCAATATCGTTTGAGAATATGCTTGGTATGATTTCAGTCTTCTTAAATTTGTTGAGACTTTTTGCCCCAACATATGGTCTATTCTTGAGAATGTTCCATGTGCACTAAAAAGGAATGTATAATCTGGTTAGGATGAAAGGCTCTTTATATGTCATTTATGTCCAGTTGGTCTAATGTGTCATTTAAGGGTGTTATTTTCTTTTTGATTCATCTATCCATAGCTGAGAGTGGTGTATTTAGTTCCCCTACTCTAAATGTGTTTTTCCCAGTTTCTCCCCTTTTGTTCTGTTAGTAGTTGCTCTATATATTCTAGTGCTTTCTGATTGGGAACATACATATTAATATGTGTTACATCTTCCAGATATATTGTCCCCTTTATCATTATAAAGTGGCCATCTTTGTCTCTCATTCATTTTTTTATCTTTAATCTTTTTCATCAGATATAAGTATGGCTACTCCCCCCCACCCATTTTTTTCTGGATGTCATTTGCTTGTAGTATCATGTTCCAACCTTTAATTTTGAGTTTCTATTTGTCCTTGCAGCTGAGATGTGCCACTTGAAGGCAGCATATGGTTGGATTTTTTTTATTGATCCAATCTCCTACTCTGTGCCATTTTATTGGTGAACTCAGTCTATTTGCATTTAATATGATTATTGAAATATGAGGTTTTCCTATAGTAATTTTATCTCTTGTTTTCTGGTAGCTCAGTGTCTCCTTCATTTCTTTATCCTTATTTGTCAGTCTATTGTTTTAGTTTCTTGGTGTTCTATGATATTTTTCTCTGTTACTTCTTGTTTTATGTTATGTATCTCAATTCTAGATATCTTTATTTGGTTACTATTAAGTTTATGTAAAGGGGTGTTTCAAATATACAGTAGTTCTTTTCTTCAGCATATGTCTTATCTCTATTATTTTTTTTTCAAATTCAGACCTTTATTCCTTCCTTTTATTTTTTTGTTCTTGTTTCAAATTATCTCTGTTGTTGCTGTGAGTCATTTTTAGGTTGCAGTAACTGTTTTCTTCTCTTTTTAAAATTTTTTTTTGATGTTTAACTGTTATGTAATATTTTTATAAGACCCTGTTCTTAATAAGGGTTGTGCTTTCCTGTTTCTGTCTGTTAGTCATCTTATAGTTTTATATTTTTGTCCCTTTGTTCCAAGTAGAATGGCCATCTTCATTATTTTCTATAATGTACACCTTGTGGTAGAAGATTGCTTCAGCTTCTTTATGTCTGAAAAAGTCTTTATTTCTCTTCCATAGCTAATGGAAAACTTTGCTTGATATATTATTCTGAGTTGGTGATTTCTCTCTTTCAATAGTTTGAATATATGATTCAGTGTTTTTTAACTTGTAAAGTCTGCTAAAACATTTGATGATAATCTGATGAGTTTTCTTTTATAGATTTTCATCTTCTTTTCCCTAGCTGCCTTGAGAATTCTTTCTTTGTCATTAATTTTTGACAGGTTTAATATAATTTGTCATGTAGAAGGCCTTTTTGGATTGAGATAATTGGGTGTTCTGTTTGCTTCTTGTATTTGAGGATCCAGTTCTTTCTATAGTTTTGGGAAATTCTTGTCGACTATTTGTTTGAAAAGGCTCTCTGTTCCTTTCTCTCTCTCTTCTCTTATATACCCGTAATATTTATATTGCTTTTTATGATGGTGTCAGATAGTTCTTATAAAGTTCTTTCATATTTTTTTTTTATTCTCAAGTCTCTCTCTTCCATCTGTGCCATTTTCAGATTTCTGTCTTTAATATCAGTGATTCTTTCCTCTATCCAGTCAGCTCTATTTTCTAAACTTGATATTTTATTCTTCTTCTCTTTAATTGAGTTCTTCAACTCCAGAAGTTCTACTTTATTCTTTTTTAGAGTTTTGATCTTTTTGTAATACAAAAATATTCCTGTTGTTTATTGATTTTGCTTCTGAGTTCATTGAACTGTCGATCAGAATTTTCTTGGATCTCACTGAATTTTTTTCAGAAGTGTAATCTTGAATTATGTCATCTAAATTGCATAGTTCTATATCTTTAAGCTGATTTTCTGAAGATTTTTCATTTTCTTTCTATGTTGTCTTTTCTCCTTGGTCATTCATGGTATTTGAGGGATATTTCTCCACCTAGGCATTAATGGGAATATACTCTGCTTTTTTAAAAAAAATTGCAAGTATTTATTGGTATAAAACCAGTGAAAAATCACGATTTTGCTACATTAAAATGTAAAATGTCTATTCAAACATCACAAACTACAAAACTTAGAGATGTAAGTCACACACACATAAGTTCAACATCACTAGCATTAAAAACAGCAATTAAAATAACATCATGATGACATTTTTACCTATAGAACTGAAAAAATTATTTTAGATAACAGTAGTCAAAGTTCTAGTGAGACAGATACTATCATAGTAGTGATGGGAGACTAAATCGATAAACTTTCTGAAAAGAAATAATACCATTATGTTTCTACAGCCTTTAAAATATATTGAGCAATCGTGGCCCAGAAATTATACTTCTATAAATCTAGCCCAAGAAAATGACCAGACAGATTTCTAAATGAGAATCTTTGTAGAAACATAATTTGCAAGAACCAAAATATGAGAAATAATCTGAACAAAAATAAAGAAAAATTTTAATTTCTTAGAACTGTATGATAAGAGATGCAAAAATCATGTTTTGAAAGAGATTTAGTAATATGAAGAAATGCTCTTATGAAAAGTAAAAAAAAAAATAAAAAACATTATGCTTCCAAATTTGTAAAAATTGAAATAGCAATGGGAATGAGGAAAAAATGGAAGACTTAGAGTAATAGGGTAGGACTCAAACACTAAAACAGTGGTGTAATAAGGATGAGTCTGGGACACTGGCTCAGATACTGGAGAAAGTGAGAGACACCATTACCAAACTAATACACATGATAAGGTCATGTCATTGACCTGGCTCTCTCAAATAGAAATATATGCATTCTGTTTTATACGTAATTATTTTTATTTTTCCTGCCTTTACAGAAATATAATAAACAATTAGTTGTTTGTATTTACATTGTACAATTCAATGAGTTATTTTTTTCCATTTTAATGACATATAATAATATATTAGTTTCAGTTGCACAACATAGCGATTAAAGATCTATATAACTCGCAAAGTGATCACCCTACTAAATCTAGTACCCATCTTTCTCCTTACATATTTATTACAACATCATTAATGGTTGTCCTTATGCTACAATTTATATCTCCATATGTATTTTGTAACTGTCCATTTATACTTCTTAATCCCTTTACCCTTTTTCTCTGTCACAATCACCCCCCCTCCTATCTAGTAGCCCTCAAAATATTCTCTGTATCTATGAGTTTGAATCCATTTTTGTTGTTGTTGTTTTCTGTTTTGTTCTTCATATTCCACATGTACATGAAATCATGTGATATTTGTCTTTATCTGAGTTATGTCATTCAGCACAATACCCTCTAGGTCCATCAAGGAAATACTTTTTCTATCACCTTCCTTTTAGTCTGTATGTGTCTTTTAATCTGAAGTGAGTCTCTTGGAGGCAGCGTATGTAGGGGTCTTGTTTTCTTATCCATTCAGCCATTCTATCTTTTGGTTGGAACATTTAATTATTTGCCATTTGAGGTACTTGTTGATAGGAATGTAGTTATTACCATTCTTTATGCCTGTTTTTGATACATGATTTTTCTTCTTAAAGATGTCTCTCCAATATTTCCTGTAACACTGGCTTGGTGATGATAAATTCCTTTAGCTTATTTTTGTCTGGGAAGCTTGTTATCTGTCCTTCAACTCTAAATGATAGCTTTGCTGGATAAAGTATTCTTGTTTGTAGAAACTGAATTTTCAACACTTTGACTATTTTGTGCCAAGCCCTTCTGTCCTGCATAGGTTCCTTTGAGAAATCAGCTGCCAGTCTGATGGGTGCTCTGTTGTGGGTAATTAACTGCTTTTCTCTTGCTGCTTTCAAGATTCTCTTTGTATTTCACTTCTGGCATTTTAATTATAATGTGTCTTGGTGTGTGCCTCTTTGGGTTCCTGGTTTTTGGGAATCTCTGAGTTTCCTTGGGTTGTATGTCTGATTTCTTCACCAAATTAGGGAAGTTTTCCATCATTATTTCTTCAAATAGCTCTTCAACTCCTTGTTTTCCTTCAGATACCATTATGACACAGATATTTTTACATTTAATTGCATCCCTCATGAACTCCTTAAAATATTACTTTAGTTGGCTGTTTGTTTTTTTTTTTTTTTTGTCATTCTGATTGAGTGTCCTTAGTTTCCCCATCTTTTATATTGGTGGTCCGTTCCTCTTCTTTATTAACTCAGTTGATTCCCTCTAATATACTCTTCATCTCACATAATGTTATTCATTTCTGACTAGTTCCCTTTTATAATTTCCATTTTTATATTTTTTTATCTTTTTATTAAAGTTCTCATGAGTTTATCTACACTTCCCAAAAGTTCATTGAGCATCTTTATAACCAGTGTTTTGAACTCTGCATCTGTTAGATTGCTTCGCTCCATTATTCTTGGATCTCTGTTCTTTTCTCTCACATGGTTTCTGTTTTTTTGTCTTCTCATTTTAGCTCCCTTTCTGTTTCTATGTACTAAACAAAGCTCCCAGGTCTTCTGGTCTTATTAGTGTAGTAGGTGTTTAGTGGTACAATCCTGAGAGGGGTTCAGCTGCAGGCCAAGTTTAGCCCTAGCTTGTGTCCCTTCAGGGGGCCACCTGTTAAGATTCAGCAAACAATCCACAGATGTTGTGCTTATAGTCACCTCAAGAAGCCACACCAGATACCAAGCCCAGCTGCCACCAGAGTAAGTCTTGGAGTTGGCTAAGAAGCACCTGACTCACCATGTATGCAACTGGATATGGCTTTGGTGGGACCATGAGTAGGGGAGGCGAAGTTTCATGAAATCCTCTCGGGAGTGACCCTCATTATCCAGTTTGATTATGTCTCAGCTATGGTGGCACTGCATCCAAACACTGGGAGTGGGGAGGGCACAACAGAGAAACAATGGATACCACCAGTACTTCTGCCAGAGAGAGAGTCTTGCCTCCAGCCCTCGACCCAACAAATCAGTTTCCCCCTGTAAGTCCTGGTGCCCCCTGAGAAGCCAACCCAGTACTGGTGTTCAAAGTGTGCAAGTCCATCACCAGAAAGTCTGCTGGCAGACACGGCCCCTTTAAGAGGTGTCTGCAGCTGCCAGCTCCAGCTTTTGCAGCCTCTTTCCCACTCAGCCACTCTGGACAGTGCAGCCTAATGTCTTCACCACCTCCTGCCTTCTACCATTACAGGGCAATTTCTTGTTTATCTCCCTAGTTGTAGTGCTTCTGTTCATCTAGATCCCAGGCAACTCTGGTTGCTGTTTGCTCTGTGTTTTCATCACAACTTTGATATGGTCACAAGAGGGGTGAACAAAGCACTGTTATCTATGACACTTTTCCACTGCTCTTTCTTTAAAAATAAAATTTTAGTATTAATGTTCTCTCTTTAGCAGGTTGATTAGAAGAGGTTTGTTTGTTTTTTTTGTTTGTTTGTTTTTGTTTTTGTTTTTGTTTTTGTTTTCATTTTCCAGTAGGTGGTACGCAAGCCTTCTGCACTTTCCAGGCCTCTTGGATCTCTGCTTACAGTGAAGAAAATGCCTTTTATTTCCTGGGGATGTATGTGTGTCTCCTCTGTGACCTGGCCTCATTGGTCCCAGGGTTCCACCTCTATGGGAGAATATGGAGAGTGGTGGGGATTCAAGCCTCAGGAGAACCCTTGATATCCCAGTACTGCCCTAACAGCCAGATGCAGTACTGGAGTTCACTGCTAGCTCTGGAAAGGTACAGGGGGTGGGGAGGGGCACATTCTGGGAGGGTGGGGTAAGGCAGCCAACCTCTGTGACTTAGCTTTCTGCCTGGCAATGGCAGTTACTAAAACACAGTTGTAGCCCTTTTATATTCAGTTTTTGTCTTGCTCTCTGTCCTGTTCACTGGGTTTTGCCATGTGGAATATGCTGATCACTTAGGCAGGACTACTAGGCACTTCAAAGAGTGTAACCTGCCACCTAATTACTCCCCTATTCCGCAACCTGCCGGGAACTCTGGGCTGTATTCCCAGCACCAATCTTCAGCATGGATCTCTGATCCTCTCTCTTTCCTCCCCCCTTTCTCTCCCAGTTTGCCCACCTTCACATGTTCTGATGTGTAGATCTCTCATATGTGTTTGTATGCTAGGCTAGGTGTTCTCTGTTGGATTATAGCTGTTTAGTTTGTTGTAATTTTAAGGGGAGAGTTCAGGGGAAATCCCTCTTGCTGCCATGCTCCTGATGTCACTCTGGCCTCCATGGTTTTTGATGGGAAATAGAATGTTAATCTCATTGAGAGTCCTTTGTACAAATGAGCCGCTTTTCTCTTGCTGATTTTCTATATTGTCTCTTTCTCTTTGGTTTTAACTGTTTAATTATGATGTGTCTTGGTGGAGATTTCTTTGAATTTATCCTTTTAGGAGTTTATTGAAATTCCTGGATGTGTTTATTATTTTTCGTCAAATTTGGAAATTTTTACCATTTATTCAAATATACTTTCTGCCCTTTTATATTTCCTCTGCAATTCGGGAATTACTATTAAGTGCATATTTGTAACACTTAATATTGTCCCACCAGTCTACAAAGCTTTGTTAATTTTTCAAAATTCTTTTACACTTCTTTCTCAGAATTGATAATCTCAGTTGATTATCTTTAAGTTCACTGATTCTTTGTTCTGCATATGCAGATTTATTTTTGAGCTGCTCTAATGAACTTTTCATTTCAGTTGTTACACTTTGCAAGTCCACAGTTTCTATTTGGTTCTTTTGAAATAATTTAAATCTCTGTATAAATATTCTATATTCAATGAGATATGATTTCCATCCTTTCATGTAGTTCTTAGAAATAGTCTATTTTCACTTATATGTGGGATATAAAACTGAAAGCAACAAACAAGACAAACAGAAACTCATGAACACAGGCAACTTTTTAGTGGTTATGAGGGAAAGAGGGGAGGAGGAAGGTAGTTAAGGGCAAAGGAGTAAATATATGTTGACAGAAGGAAATTTAACTTTGGATGGTGAACACATAATGCAATATACAGATAATGTATTATTGAATTGTATACCTGAAACTTATATAATTTTGTTAACCAATGTTACTCTGATAAATTTAATGAAAAAAAAATTGTTTATTTTATTTAATTGAACATATTTAAAATAGCTGGTTTACAATTTTGTCAAGTAAGTTTGGGCTGTATTCCCTTGTTTCTTTCTATTTCTCATAACTTTTTTTTTTGAAAATTAGTTATTTTAAGTAATGTAATGTAACTACACTGGAAATCAGATTTTCTTCTCTCCCTAGGGTTTGCTATTTTTGCTCTTTGTTATTATTGTTTGTTTAGTGACTTTTCTGAACTAATTCTTTAAATTTTATATCTTTGTCATGTGTAATCAGTCAACTCTCTGCTCAATTATTTTAGTAGTCAGTTCACGATTTCACAGGAGCTTCCTTTAAGGCTTGGAACTAAGTTATTTTCCATTTTTTTCCAAGAGCCTCTGTGTATGTTGGGTATGCCTTCAACACACAGCTAGGCAGTTGACAACTCTACCTTAACCTTTATATTATGGTTTGACTTACCCTCAGTGTCAGCC
This sequence comes from Eidolon dupreanum, assembly GCA_028627145.1. Classification (NCBI taxonomy): domain Eukaryota; kingdom Metazoa; phylum Chordata; class Mammalia; order Chiroptera; family Pteropodidae; genus Eidolon; species Eidolon dupreanum. Next base: position 44,865,859 of record CM053505.1, read on the forward strand.
AGAAATAAGAATTTAGGGTCTTCTAAAGTGCTTCCCAAGCAGATTCACACTCATAGACATGCATACAACTCTATGCCTACCCGTGACCTTTTAAATTCCTCATGAGTATGTTGGAAATTATCAAAGTTCCTTTGATCATATCATTTCCCAGTTTTTCCTTAAAGGCTTTTGAATAATTTATCATTTGCTCCAACTGTTATCTATCACCTCAGACAGCCATGATGTTAAATATGTTCTCAAATTGTTTTCAACAAATATCTCGGGGGAAAGATTTCATTCTGTGTGAATGCCTACTCAGATCAAATAAAGATAGCCTTATGAGTGGGGTCTTCCATAGAAACATCAGACAGGTAAAATAATGACAGTTCTTTCAAGGTGCTCCATTCCTATTTTATCTTTTCTGGAAGCTACTAGGATATTAGTTTCACCATGATTTCAGGCTATTGGTTTATCACAGACAGGGGAATGATAATAGGACAAATGAAAATGCCACAGAGATTGCCGTTCTTAGTGAGATTCCACAATTTTTCCTGAATATATATTTCCTGATTGCTGTCAACCTTTGGTTATTTTCCAGAGTCTGAAAAAAAATGATTCTGATCTTTTATTTTTACAATTTTCTCATTGCATTTAAGAAGGTAAGAATTTTCATAGGTCTATACTCTGCCAGTTTTACTGATATCACTCCCATCTATATTCACTGAAGTACAGCATTCCAAATCGAAGTCAGTAACTTAGAAGAAGTTTAAACACAAACCAACCTGTGAAGCCACGTTTGAAATAATTTTTAAAAAATCGATTGCCCATTTTGGGGTATTAAAACAACATTAAACCTGTGCTATCTGATATTCTACCTACTTAAATTAAAGTTTTCTTTATTTTAAGTATAAATTTTTGGAAAAAGTAGAGTGCTAATATTTTAGGATTTTTTAAAAAAGAAATTACCTATCAGATTTATTAGCATAAATATTATCAACCAGCTGCTTTCTTTTTATTATATATGAATGCTTTTGTTTGCAGTTGAAAGGCTGTTATGGTAATGTTAGCTTTTAAAATGAAATAAAAATTATAGAAAAAATGAGGGAGTACTATGGGAATTAGATATTTAAAGAATTTAGAAGGAAAGAAGATAGGCACATATCCTCAAGTGTTTTCATGTTTCTTTGCCAAATAGGTGTATTAGCTTTTGGCTTAATCTTTATATAATGTAATAACAACCAAACTAGACTTTTTGTATTCTTACCCAGTATGGGTCATTAAGCAGAATATTGATGTTTATTCCTTTATATTTTTGCGCAGTAAAATATATTGCTGAATCAGCAAAAATAAATTAGTATATATTCATAAAGCATGGTCATATTCTGAGAGTGAGGATGGTGAGAGTTTGAATGGCTTGAAAAATGAAATAAAGGTTTAGAGTAGCTTTCGAAAGAATGGGAATTGGGAGGAAAAAAAAAGGTAGATTGGCAGCACTGAAAGTCCAGTTGAAATTCAAGAGGAAAAATTAGCAATTAAAAGTTGAATAAGGAGCTAGAAAGCTGAGAGGTACACAGTGGAGCAGGAAAACATTGATATTTAAATTCTTCTTTGACTAGAATCAAAGGGATAGAATTTTGTTGGTTTGGTTTTTTTACTCTTTATTCGTTCATTTTATGCATTTAAATATTCTGTATTTCTGTTTCTGGATCTCACTTAATTTGATTAGCTAAATTTGGAAAATTTTAATGATTTGCAAATTTGCAGAAAGATTTAAAGCAAATAGCTCATTTTCATTTTGACAATCTGTGGTAAAAAAGTCTTGACATGGAAAAAAATAGTATTGATGTTAACAGAATAGTCACTTTACCTGAAGTAGACCAATAAAATACCTTGAAAAATACATCAATATTGAATAAATTTATTGTTTCGTCAAATTTTAGTTTTCTAGTTTTTGGAATGTGAATCTTCACATTTACAAATACTGAAACAATTTAAAGACCCTAAAATGAGGTTAAAATAGTATTGAGCACTGTCCTGCTATAGTTAATTATATCTAGATTCTAGGAAAAATAAATGATACTAGAAGTTAAAAAAAAAAAAACAACCTTGAAAAATAAAAAGTCAAATGGTTAGTCTGTCTTCAGAGACTAAAATTAGGTTTATTATTTTCCACCCTACAGTTCAGGGCTGACCTACATTTCTACTATCATGTCACATAACTGTGTTCCCTACTAGGGAAATACAATAAACTTGTCATCCTTAGTATATTACTGCCATTTCCATCTATGCTATCATTCAGGTTGTTTTCTCCTCTTGAAACCGTTCTCAGCAATTTCTAATTCTTTAATTTCTTACCACCCTTCTAAGTCCACTTGAGAATATCTTTCATGAAGCCTTTAATATCATCTCTTGTCAAAAAAGTAATTACATTTGTTGAATAACTTCTTTATTTTTATAATACCATGTAGATGTCGGTTTAAAAATAAACCCTCATTTTCTACATAAATGCTCATCAAAAAAATAGAAATACAGGAAAAACTAAGGTTGTGGCAGACTATTTGAAACCTATATAACTTTTTAATCACAATCCCAACAATAACAACAACAATCCTAATAAAAATATTACTATATTTAAATATCCATTAACATATACAATCTACAATGGTCCATTTTTTACAGCCTTATACCTTAGAGCTTATAATGCCTCTTTCAAGATATTGGTCCTTGAATAAATTTGCTTTTTATAGGATTGGTTTTGTCTTCATTAAAAATATGATTCTAGAGGAAACTGCTACCCAAAAAATCAGGTTTTTGGTAATATAAAGGAAAGTATAACTTCCAGATCCCTAGATACCTTAACTTAGAGGAAAATGTATTGGTTTTTAAAGGAAAATAAGGTACTTCTATAGGATATTTAGCACTTTCTTAATGTCTTCATATATCTAAAGTTTTCTTTTTAGTTGCAATAAAAGTTGCTTATGATAGCTTCAAAAAAACTAACACACTGAAGAAAATTGTGTAATACAATTTCAAATTTATTCTCATACCATTACCTTTTTACCAAAAGACTATTATTATATTTCAATTATTAAAAACTCTTATAGTATTCCTGAATCTTATAATGCATTTTTATATCAGTACATCCTCAGTTCTTTGACTTTATTATTCAGTTTAGTTCAACAAAAATGATTGAACTCCTACTGTGTGTTAAGAGTAAGGAACAAAAATAAATATGCCAGTTTCTGCCCTTGAGATGCTGGCAATCTGATTAGTGGTTGATTTATGAAAACTTTGCTAGTGCCTAATTTCAAGAAATAGCTTTTTCTTTTAAAAATGTTTTCTGTATATCTTTACTTATGATAAATACCATAAAATGCAAATTAACTTTCAAAGTATCTCTTTTAAGTCTGTTTTTGGTAGCTGATTATATTATGCGTATCTATTAAGATTCAGAAACTAACCTTGTAACAAACTTTTAAGAGAAAAAAATGTCCTGTTTTGTAGTATAGTGTATTTATTAGTTAACATAATAGATTTAAAACAAAGAAGAAAAACATCTATCTTTAAAATGCTTACACATTTTTAAAAAGGAAAAAATTGTTATTAAATGAATGAAAACCATAAATCTTTTAAGCACTAATCTGTAATATTGAAATTGTTCTATTAATATAAGGGAAAAAACATGTCTGCCTATTTTTGTGATTATAAATATATATTATAAGATATAGTATACATTATAAATATATAATAGGTAATATACTATAATATGCAACTATTAAAATATGATTAATCTATAATACACACTATTACATATCATAATATATATATAATAGTATACATTTATAAGTGGTACATGAAACAAGATTCACAGCACTTTATTTCTAGCCTGAATATGAATTCCTTTTTTCTTTATCAAAAAAATTAGAGTTCAGAGTTTATTTTCAAATGATATATAGATTAAGTTGGTTTACCACCATATTTTTTAAATTGTGTGAAATAAAAAGTGAAAGACCATACCCCAGAGGTAGTCATTGTTAACTGTTTAATACACATACTTCCTGACTTTTTTCTAATTCATACAGAGACCTAACTTTTAATTTTAAACCATATTATTTACTTTGACATGGGGTAATTTAGACAAAGAATGAAAGAGCAGAAAGAACCCACTGTACCGAGCTGAAATAAAATAAAATGTAGCCCACTCATCTGTATTGTTTTCAGTACTCAGTCTTGGAATAATAAAGACAATGGATTGCTGTTTTCAATTCTCCCACTATATTTTAGTGAAGTAATTAGTATATGGCTTCACTTTTATCAAAAGCAATAAAATAATGGTTGAAATCCACTCTTTCTCTAAGACTTTTTTTTTGTCAAAGCTGTAACCCATCTATTTAAATTTCAGCTGATTAAAGGGCTCTTTTACCTACCAAGCTGTCTCTCATCAGTTAACACTTGGGCTTTCTCTGGAGAAACCCTGCTAAGAATGTGAAATATGATATTATTAGATCACCATAACTGTCAAAGTCAACAAGTATGATTGACTTTAACTGTCATTATGCTAAAATGGGTGAAGATAGTTTTAACAACTGAGCTGAAAAGATAGCACAATACTATTAATGTCCATAGCAGGAAAAAAATCAATAAATCTGTGAATTATTTTTTACACATATGTTAAGTCTGTGTTTGTCTTAATTAAAATACTCTAATTAAAGGCATAGGTACTCACCCATCAAGGAAAACAGACTTAAATTTCCAAAATCATGTTTGAAATTTACCCCTCAGTTTTCACAGTAGGGACACAACCAACATTTTTATGGTCTGACATGTCACAGTATTTAAGACCTTTCCTAAAGAATGACTATCCTTCACTGTTAATATGTAGATTCATTAATTTGGTATTTTTCATATTCTGAAGACATACAGATAAGTATTAGTTGTGATGCCTATGTGTAAAACACTTCATTCACATAATTTCATTCAATCTTCACAACAACCATGTGAGGAAGGTATTAATAGTAACCCTGTTTTTACAAATGAAGAAACTGAGACTTGAAGAGTTTAACCTGCTCAAAGATACCTAGCTTATAAATGTCAGAGCCGCTGGATTCAAAACCGCTGGCTCCAGATGCTGTGCTATTAACCAATATACTTAATTGTTGCTCAGATAGTAAAATAATTGATCTCACAATGTAACACATAGCAGCTGTTGCTCTCTAAGATTGACCTTAATTATAAGTAAAATAGTTTCTCCAAAGTGTCTTATCTACTGTTAATGATGTATTAATTTATGTAATCAATACACTCTGCCTATGTTAAAGCCTTTTTGATATGAACTGACCTACTTAGACTGTTAAGGTAAATGATTTTCATATAATCTTAGATGTTAATATCTTAAATTCAGCTTTGAAGTGGTAGTAGAAATAAGCTAACTTTATACCCTCTAGTTGATTGTTCATACACACACAAGTGCACTATTTTTTACAAGTCTTTTTTCAATTTAAATCTACTTTTTAAAGTGTACTAATATTGCATTTTTTCCAGGAATAGAAGAGAATTTAAGATGATCTAATGTATTTATGCATAATATATTTCACCAAATGTCCATATTAAGTGAGGCAATGTTGATAGGGCACTAAGCCATAAATTAATAAGTTCATTTTTTATAAAACACTAAAAACAGAACCTGGAATATGTAAGTGTTATGTAAGGATTATTAAATAAATATATTCATATCTTTATAATACAGATTTAGACTTCTATATTTATTAGGATGTTTTAGTGATTAAAAGTGAGCTATATCACCAGACTACTTGATTTCAAATCCCAGTTTCATTACTTACTAGCTGTGTGACTGTGGCCAAGTTAATTTAATTCTCCAGGCCTTGCTTTCTTCATCTATTAAAGGTACATAGGAAAGGTACCTAACTCATAAGGTTGTTATAAGGATTAAGAGTTAACATAGAATAGAGATATACAGGAAGCAGTCAATGAGTGTTAACTGTTTATATAATCCCATTATACATGTGTACAGTTAATGATCTGATGTCTTTTCATAAAAACATTAAAGGGCTAATTAGGATGTCTGATCCTTTTATAAGCAACCATTTTTTCCTTTTTATAGCACATTAGGCTCAATATTTAATGGGCTTTTCACTTTCAGCCAATTGCCATTAAACCTGAAGCAATGAGTTTCTTGGTGGAACATGGACCTGACAATGCTATTCCAACTCAACATCTGTCAATGGTGAGTGGGTTAAAATCTCCATTGTGAACATTGAGAAGGTCACTATTGAGGGAAGAGACCCATAAACTTTATCACTTAAATAATATTCTACATGTAGCTTGAATTCAGGGACCTAGATAGAATTTGTTTCATTACCATATAATTTGGAATCAAATAGAATCGTGCTACCATGGATCTAGTTAAGGTTCCCTTTCAGTAACCTTATAAGAATACTTCAAGATTCTTTTATTCATTCAAGAATTTATTGAACATGCAGCCTAAAAGCTATTGATGACTATCTGGGTTCTTCCTTTCCAGGGAAACATTGGTTAATATTCAACATTTAACTCTGGTTGACCCTTCCTTGAAACTTTATGTAACTATTATTTTTTTCCTGTAACCTTTTTATTTTTCTAACATCTGATTATCAGTTGCTTTTACCAACTCTTATTCCTCAGAATGTTATTACACAGCCCTTAAAAATATGACACCAACCAAATTTCCAACCTCATCTCCTGCAATTCCCTATCCTGGAGTCTCCTAGCCATACCAGACTACTCTTAACATCTGAAAATACTCCATATGTTCTCATTCTTAGTGCCTTTTGTTTATATTTTTCTCAGTGTTCAGATTCCCTTCTTCTTTCTCTGCCTTAGTAATTCTTGCTCATTCTTCAACATTCAGTTCAAATGTCACTTCTCTTGTGATACCTTGCCTGACATTCTCAGATAGAATTAATCAGTTTCTGCTTTGTGGCCACATGGCACTTTGTAAATAATACTGTGAAGCAACTCATCACATTCTATCCTAGTCAATCTGTGCCATGTTTTCTTATTGATTTTTGCTTTTATAGCAAATACCATAGTCCCTTGGACATAGTTATGAATTTAATATTTGTTGCATGATAGTCTGATTGAATGTATGTAAGGATGGATGGATGGCCAAGGTCCCAGAATAAAGTCAAGCCAGAAAATAATGAACAAGTGTGAATAAACTAAAGGCACTATTTCATCCACTGGTTTCAGAGAATAGGAAACAAAAAATCCAAACAAATCCTGATAAACACAGTGGATTCTGCTGTTTTTATTCAGTTATAATCATTCCTTCTGCCCAAGAAAAAGAAACCTTAGAATCCAGTCTTAATGAGATGGGATCATTTACTCTTCCAGGACACAAATACTCAGGGACTATATCTTAGAATGTTCCTGGTCCCTCTGACAAGATTATAAAATAATTAGGTTCTCTAACCTCCACTCTCACATTTATAAAGTAAGTTTCTCACATTGACATGCTTATTCACTTCAGAAATCTGTTATTTAGTATTTTGGAAGCATATTTATCTAACGATATATAAGTACAGGAAAAACAAAACTGTTTAGCTACTTAAATAGAAGCAACTACACAGATTATATTAAAAAATGCCTCACTTCCATTCCCACAAAATATTAAATGAAATGTAACATATTAAAGAATAATAAATCATTCTGTTAACCATCTCAATCTTCAATTAAGAGTCACATGAAAACATATTGACATTTCTCTCATTATATAATTTATAATATTATTTATAGGATAAAAATGTACAGTTGAACATAGTTACATAGGAATCATATATTATCACTGTTATAAAAAAATATGTGAAAGGTAGAAATAAATCTTAAATTCTTCTTGGAAAATTGGGATATGCAGTGGTTTATAGGGGAAAATGTGGATAAAGTAGTCCTAATTTCGTTTATTAATCTTTAAAAGCTAAGTGATGAAGAGAAAAAGGGGCACTAGTTAACTTTTTTTAAATTAATTTAATTTTTATGGTGACATTGGTTAACAAAATCTAATAAATTTCACCAGTATACTTTAACAGTAAGGCATATATATATATATATATATATATATATATATATATATATATACACACACACACACACACACACACACACACACACACACACACACACACACACTGTGAGTTCACTTCCTATAGTTAGATTTATTTCTGTCATCACATATATGGCCCCTTTATCCCATCTATCTCCCCTTCCTCCTATATCTGGAAACCACTAGTCTATTGTCAATTTCCATGAGTCTCTGTTTACTTGTCCTGTTCATTTGTTGCTTTTAAGTTTATATCTGGCACATAAGTAATATCCTGTGATTTTCAAATTTTTCTGTCTGGCTTATTTCGCTTAGAATGACTATTTGGAGGTCCATCCATGTTGTCGCAAATGACAATATTTCATCTCTTCTTATGGCTGGGTAATATTCCATTGTATATATGTACCACAGCTTCTTTATCCAATCATCTATCGTAGTACACTTTGGTTGTTTCCATGACCTGGCCACTGTGAATAATGCTGCTATGAACATTGGTGTGCAAATATCTTTTCGGATATGGGTTTTCAAGACTTTGGGGTAAACACCGAGTAGAGGAATTGCAGAATCATATGGTAGATCAATTCTTAGTTTTTTAAGAAACCTCCAGATTGTTGTTCATAATGGCTGTAACAATTTGCAGTCCCATCAGCAGTATATGTAGGTTCCTTTTTCTCTGCATCTTCCCCAACATTTGCTTTACTTGTTCTGTTGATTACAGCTATTCTAACAGGTGTGAGGTATCTCACTGTGGTTTTGATTTACATTTCTCTAATAGCTAGTGATGTTGAGCATATATTCATGTGTTTGTTGGTCATTTGTATGTCCTCTATGGAGAAGTGTCTGTTCAGGTCCTCAGTCCAATTTTTGATTGGATCATTTTTGTTGTTGTTGTTGTTGTTGTTGTTGTTGTTGTTGTTGTTATAGAGTTGTATGAGTTCTTTGTATATTTTGGATATTAAGCCCTTATCAGAGGCATTGCTTACAAATATATTTTCCCATTTGGATGGTTGTCTCTTTAGTTGTCCACAGTTTCTTTTGCTGAGCAGAAGCTTTTTAGTTTGATGTAGTCCCATTAATTTATTTTAGCTTTTACTTCTCTTGCTTTTGAGGTCAAATTCATAAAATCCTCTTTAAGTCCAAGGTCTTGAGTTTAGTTATTATGTTTTCCTCTATGTATTTTATTGTTTCAGGTCTGATATTCAGCTCTTTAAATTATTTTGGGTTAATTTAAGTGTGTGGTGATAAACAACAGCCTAGTTTCATTTTTTTTTTTTTTTTGCAATGGCTTTCCAGTTTTCCCAGCACCATTTATTAAAGAGGATTTCCTTTCTTCCCTGTCTGTTTTTTGGCTTTTCTGTCTAATATTATTTTCCCATATAAAGATGGGTATACATCCGGACTCTCGATTCTGTTACACTGCTCTGTGTGTCTGTTTTTCTGCCAATACCATGCCATTTTGTTTATTATCGCATTGTAGTATAATTAGCCTTGTTTTTGTTCTCAGAATGGCTTTGGCAATTCAGGATCTTTTGTGCTTCCATACAAATCTAATGATTTTTTGTTTATTTCTTTAAAAAATCCTGAAGGGATTTTGATGGGAATTGCATTAAATCTGTATAATGCTTTAGGTAATAAGGTCATTTTAACTATGTTGATTCTTCCACTCGAAGAACATGGAATATCTTTCAATTTTTTGTATCTCCTTCAATTTTTTAATAGGGTTTTATAGTTTTCATTATATAGTTCCTTCACATGCATCATTAAATTTATTCCTAGGTATTTTATTCTTTTTTGTTACAATTGCAAAAGGAATGTTTTTTCCACTTCTTTTTCTGATGCTTCATTATTAGAGTATATTTTTTGGAAATGGGTTTTCAAGTCTTTAGGGTAAATACTGAGTAGAGAAATTGCTGGATCATATATATGGTTGATTATTAGTTTTTTGAGGAACCTCCATACTGTTTTCCAAAGTAGCTATACCAATTTGATGTGTTGTACTATCCTTATCATTTATTTCTATGTATTTCTTGATCTCACTTTTTATTTCTTCTCTGCCCAGTTATTCTTCAGTAGCATGATGTTTAATCTATATGTATTTGTGGTTCTTCCCACTTTCTTTTTACAGCTGATCTCTAGTTTCAAAACTTTATGATCAGAGAATATGGTTGGAATGATTTCAACCCTCTTATATTTGTTGTGGCTCTCTCTATGTCCCAGTAAGTGGTCAATCCTTCAGAATGCTCCATGTGTACTAGACAAGAATATAAAAGCAGCTGCTTTGGGATGGAAGGCTCTATAAATGTGAATTATGTCCAGTTGGTCTAATGTGTCATTTAAGGATGTTTTTTGCTTATTGTTTTTCTTATTGGATGAACTGATCATATCCGACAGGAGGATATTTAGGACCCTACTACGATAGTGTTTTGTTCTGTTTCTCCCTTTAGTTCTGTTAGTAATTGCTTTACATATTTTGGGACTTTTGATTGGGAACATAGGTATTAATAACATTTATATCTTCTTAGTGCATGATTCTCTTTATCATTATGCAGTTTTCCTCAGCATCTTTCTTTACCATTTTTATTTTGAAGTTTATTTCACCTGATATTAATATCAGTGCTTCCACTTTTATCTAAGCACTTTTGCTTGAAATATCATTTTCCACCCTTTCACTTTGAGTCTATATTTGTCTTTGGAGCTGAGATGTGTCTCCTGGAGGCAGTATGTGGCTGGGTTTTTTTTTTAAATCCAATCTGCAATTTGTGCCTTTTTATTGGTGAGTTCAGTCCATTTTCATTTGGGATGATTATTGGAATATGAGGTCTTCTTATAGCCATTTTATCTTTTGCTTTCTGGTAGCTTGGTGTTTCCATTGCTTCCTTGTCCTTGTGTTTCTGTTTTCTTTATTTTGGTTGGCTTTTGCGGGTTTTCACTCTGGTCTTTCCTGTTTTATTTTATATACTTCATTTCTGAATCTTTGGTGTGTGGTTACCATTATGAATATGTAAAGGGTAGTTTCATATATATGTGTATGTATGTATATATATATATATATATATATATATATATATATATATATATATACACACACACACATATACATATATGTATATATACAGTCATCCATTTTCTTCTGTGCATGCCTTACCTCCATTCCCCTTTGCAAATTTGGATCTTTGAATCCTCTTTTCAGTCATTTTTGTTTCGATTTGTCCTTATGTATGTCAAACATTCATTATTATCTTGCTATAACAAATCTCTTTTTATTGTTTAAGCTAATAATGCCCTGTTCTTTTAAGGGTTGCACTCTTCTGCTTCTATTTGCCTGATAGTTACCTTATTCCTAATTATGATTGTTTCATTTTTTGTCATTTTGTTTTAGGTGAGCTGACCCTTTTCAGTATTTCCTGTAATGTAAGACTTGTAGCGGAAAACCCCCACAATTTTTGTATGTCTGGAAAGGTCATTATTTCTCCTTCATATTTAAGGGGAGAGCTTTGTGGATACATTATTCTCAGCTGGTAATTCCTTTCATTTGATAGTTTAAGTATTTGATTCTACTCCTTCTGGCTTGTAAGGCTTATATTGAGAAATCTGATGATAATCTAATGGGTTTTCCCTTATAGCTTACTATCTTCTTTTCCCTGGCTGCCCTGAGAATTCTTTCTTTTTCATTGGTTTTTGATAATTTTAATACAATGTGTCTTGGAGAAGGCCTTTTTGGGTTGAGATAATTGGGTGTTCTGTTGACTTCTTAAATTCCAAGCTCCACCTCTTTCCTTAGATTTGGAAAATTCTCATCAACTATTTGTCTGAAAATGCTTTCTAATCCGTGCTCCTTTTCTTCCCCTTTGATAATGCCCATTACTCTTATGTTTCCTCTCCTTATAGTATCAGCTAGTTTTATATTTCTCTTTCATTATTTTTCATTCTTCGATTTCTCTCTTCTTCCTTCTGATTTTTTTCTAGATTTCTGTTTTCAATATCAGTGATCCTTTCTTCTATTTGGTCAACTCTATTTCCAAGCTTACTGTTTCATTTTTTTATCTCTTTCAGTGTGTTCTTCATCTCTAGAAGTTCTATCTGATTCTTTTTGAGGGTTTCAATATCCTTGCTAATGAACTCATTCTACTCATCTAGTTGTTTTTTTCAGTTCTTGAAATTATTAATATGAGTTGTTTTGGAGCTCATTGAGTTTTTTCAGAAGTACCATCCTGAATTCTCTGCCATTTAAGTCACATATTTCTTTCTTTAAGCTTATTTTCTTGAGATGTTTCTCTTTCTTTCTGAGATGCCTTGTCACCTTGGTTGTTCATGGTGTTTCATGGACTATTTCTCTGCCTGAGCATTAATGAAAGTGTATTCTGCTTTTTTTCCAGAAAGAAGATTTATTATATAAGGGTTTTTCTTTAGCCTGTTGCAAAGAAGGTGTTTTTCTTTTGGTTTCCAGTGGGTGGCATCTAGCCTTTTTGGATCCTTGCTTTATATAAAGTCTTAATAATGTCTCTTTTTTTTTTTTCTTATAGGTATTCAATCACGCTCGCTACCCTCAATATCACTCTCTGTCAGTGTAAGCAACAGTTTCATTAGTGTTTGCTCAGATTCCCCTTGGGCTCCATGGTGTTCAGTCTCAATGGATATATGGGGATGTTCCCTCTGGGTTTGGGAATAGGGACTGCATTTCCCCCTTGCATTTTGCATGCAACCATGGCTGGCATAATTGACTACTCTTTCTCTGCTGTCCCTGCTTTTCTGCTTTCTGCCCTGATGACTGGGCACTGCTGCTGGCCATGTGGAGCTCACAGCTTTCCCAAGTAGGGCTGTTCAGGGAACTTGCCACTCTTCTTCCCTTCCCCTACTCCTACTGGGAGCTCTGGCTGCGAGAGGCAACTTCTTTGTTTCCCCCAGTCCACCACCCAACACCTGGGGTTCTGACCTGAGGTAGCTCTTAGGTGCAGATTCCAGACTCAGACATGCTGGTGTGCAGTTTGAGTGTTTTTTGTTGAGTTTTAGATATGAAGCTTATTGTTTTTACAAGGGGAGAGATCTGGGGGCATCTCTCACTCCACCATGTTTTGATGTTATTCCCATTCCTTTTTTATGTAAATATCCAGTTTTCCTAGTACCATTTGTCGAAAAGACTATCCTTTTCCCATTTTCTATTCTTGGTTCCTTTGTCTAAAATAGTTAGCCATATATTCATGGGTTTATTTCTGAGCCTCTGTTCTATTCCATTAGCCTATATATCTTGTTTTATGGCGGTACCACCATACTGTTATTATAGGTATTACTATAACTTCGTAATATTGTTTGAAATCAGAAAGTGTGATACTCCAAATTTGTTCTTCTTGATCAAGAGTGCTTTGGCTACTTAGGGTCTTGTGGTTTTATATGAATTTTAGAATTTTTTTTCTGTGAAAAATACCATTGGAATTTTGACAAGGATTGCAAATTACTTTGGGTTGTGTAGATATTTTAACAATATTACTTCTTCCAACCCATGAATGTAGGTTATCTTTATATTTATTTATGTCTTTCTCAATTTATTGTACCAGTGTTTTATAGTTTTCAATGTACAGATCTTTTACTTTCTTGATTATATTTATTCCTAAGTATGCTTTAATTCTTTTCAATGGTCATTTTTATTTTTAAACAACAAATGATAGCTTGTTCTAATCTACTTTACATAAATATGTCTCTAACACTGTAACTGAAAGTTTAATCATGACCAATAAGAAAAGAGCAAAATGAAGAACAGACCTATTGACTAAGATTTTGCTACAATTATAAGTCACATACATTTCCTTATTACTGATGCCAGAGTTTGAAAATTGCCATAGATCAATCTGATCCTTGTAACTATTAGCATTTCTATTAGCAAAGAAAAATAAAGTGCTTTTTGCAGCTCAGTGACTTCTTACGTATCACCAAAGCTGCAAGGGAAATCACATTCTAAGTTTTACAAGCTAATAACTTAAATATTGATATAGATTCATTAAGTGATTTATATAAAACATTTTCTCTGATTTAGATATGTTACATTTATGACTTGTGAATTTGTCAGCAAATTAATAACTAGAAACAAAATATAATGGAGGTATAATTATTGTTTTTTCTTTATCTTTGTTTTAACATATTTATCTACTCATTTACCCTGTAACTATATATGGAGCCTCCTCCTTAGTTTTAGGTATTATTTGAAGGCATTGATTTTAAAAACTAAGAGTTTAAATTATAACTTTTTCCTTCCTAGTAATAATTCAAACTTGGACTTGGTTGTTATAGTCAGAATACTTCAGGGTCTAGGAAGGTATCTTAAATTATTGAAGCAGGCCAGATAGTTAAAAATCAGAAGTAGTTTGGAAAGTTGTAGGCCAGAAATTATAGGTTTGCCTAACTGTATTCAAATTCAAATATTTTTAAAAGATTGTGCCACCTAAACGTGACAAGTTTTAGAATCAGATTAGACTCACTGGCTACTAATATAAGGCAATAGATAAAATCAGGTCCAAAAAATTGAGTACAGACAAAAAAAAAGCTAAGTGTTGTAAAAATTCAAAAAGAGAGAAAATGGAGACTTCTTCATATAGTAAAATTTAATCTGGATTTAAAAGATTTAGATAGAGAAAATTGGGGAAGCCTTAAAGGCAGGAGGGATTCTATCCATCTTGTCTCTTCCCTTAATATCTGATGCTTTCTTTTAAACTTGTCTTCTTGGTAATTTATGAAAATAGTATCCTCAGTGCAAACTAAAAATGAAAAAAATTGTCGTTGTACATGATATTCAAAACAACTTTTACTCTGTTCCCAAATTATATCCAATTTCTGACAAGAACTGTTTCCATTAAATAACTGAATTAATATTATTTTAATAGAAGTTAAATTTACCATTTTAGAAAAAAACTAATTTGAATTAGAGAATTTGATCTTAAATTAACTCTCAATTGAACATTTTTTTTTTTAATTTAAGCAATATGAATGGTTAACTTTAAGGTGAAGTTGCAGTACCCTAATATTTTACTCTGATGTCCTAGTTTAACTTATCAAAATAGGTTGTTAAAGTAACCTGTTATAAAAATAAGGTCTCAAATTATTGAGCATGTTTTATATAAATGCATAGCATGATAAATGCCAAAGTTAGAGTTTAAAAGAAAAATAAAAGCCATCTAATGTCATTCAAATTTTTTATTGATTAAATTTTTTTATCAGGAAGACAAACCAATAAAACACCACTTTCAAAGAAATTTGAGGGAGGGTGGAGTTTGTAAAGGGGATCAAATATATGGCAGGTGAACGAAACTGGACTTTGGGTGGTAAACACACAATAGAATATACAGATGTCAATTTATAATGTTCACCTAAAATATATAATTGTATTAACCAAGTTTACCCCAATAAACTTAGTTGAAGAATAAAAAATAAAAGAAATTTGAATTTGAGATGGAAGGGCAAATGAAACCAGGAAAAGATACATATTGGTAATAAACTTATTAGCATAGTTTTATTACTTCATTTGTTTGACCTGAATAGTCTAAATATATAGTTAGAGCCAACCTAAACAAATAAGTAAAAGTAAAAGAAATTAACATTTACTGAATGCCTGATATAAGCAAGATACTATTCTTTTTATAATCCTGTGAGTTGGAAGTATTATTAATTCTAGTTTACAGATATAAAAAAAATGAGTCTCGAAGAGGTATACTTAGCTAAGATCACATAGCTCATAAGTGGCTAAAGTAGGATTCTAATATCTGGATAGTTACACAGTCCATTTTCTTCCCTCTACATAATACCTCTTAGATAGAAGTTGTTCATACATCATTTGAGTCTCCCCAACCTCCTGTGACAGAATGCCTTAATACTTGGAATTTTCATTATTTTGAGTGCCTTAGGGCAATGGGTATTTTAATTATGTTAAAGCCATGACATTAAATCAAGGCTGGGGTACATCAGTACAAGCATTCTCACAAATTTGAATACAGAACTTCAAGGAAAAAATACACAAAATAGTTATGTGTGGTTAAGAAGAATGCTATTCTCATGAGCCTAGTTGTTGGTCTCTAAGGACAGTGGGAAAAGGATAGTCAGAAAAAGATATCCTTAATGTCAAGGGAGCATTAGACAGTCTATGTAAGGAATATTGAAGGAAAACTGATAATGATCTTCCATTTGTTTGTTTTTTAAATTAATATCTGTCTCTTCAATTAAGCTAACTATAAGTTGCTCAAAGGCAAGGACTATGTCTGTTTTTGTGTACTATTATAATCCTGATGCTTAGAACAGTGCAAAGGATATAATCTGATCAAGAAATAGTTGCTGAATGAAGGAGTGAATGACCAATGTTATTACTGCATATGTACGTATATTCCAACACAATAAGCAACCATATATCTACTAGAGAAGTTTAAGCTTATCAAATGCTCAATTGCACGCAGTGCCAAGCACTCTAGTTTTAATATGAAAGTAATTCCTCCTGCTCACAGGCAGACCTTCATATTTATAACTGACTTACTACTCACTGAAAACTCTGCCTTAAAATATGTTCAGTAGGAATCATCAATACGTATCCATGAAAAAAGAACTCTAATATTTGCTTAAAATCAATTGGGTGTTACACTTTAGGCACATAGCTTTCTAAAATTTTATATTTATTATTCAGCTAGAAATGTACTGAACATTAAAATGTAGCACTTTGTTCTTGCCGGGCCATCTGGCACCTAATTCCCATTGGACATACACAAACTGCCAATGTGATACAGTGTAACAGAGCATAAGTGAATAAAGCAATAGAATGAAGGGTGAGTGCTAAAATCGGATTATTCTTCTGATTGGAGATAGTTTTCTGAGTAATAGTCATGGTCTTTTCTAAAGAATGAAGTTCCCCTTCAATAGATACTGATGAAATCCACATGCATTAATTTGTGAAATGTTCATTTGATATTCTTAACTGAAAAAAAAGAATTTTAAAAACATTGAAAATGCATCATTTATCAGTACTCTGAAATATATTAAACCAAAAAAAAAAGAATTAAAGAAAAAGTCTGTATTTAATATGGAGAAATATACTAAACCAAAAAAAAAATAAAGAAAAAGTCTGTATTTAATATGGAGAAATAAGTTTTTCATTATTGCCATTTAATATAAAGAAGAATTTTTATTTTACAAGCATTAGGGTTGAAATAAGTTTTTTGATGTTTTTTTTAAATACTATTAGACTGATCTGTTATCTGATAACTTTGTCTCTTTCTAGAATTTTAATATACCCCCAGAGTAATTTGTACAATTTTATGATTTTACATTTGCTAAGAATTTGAGCAAATTAAGTTCTTTGCTTAGAACTTGAGCTACTTTTCTTAGTTTTTGATAGTATTCCATTATTTCTAGAAAGTATATTTTGGCTAGTCTAGAATCTTAAATTAGTATTTAATTATGCATCTTTATAATTGGTTTATTTCTTTGTCTGTGAAACATTGACAACTTATCAAATACTTTGTGTTTATTTACTGTGTGCAAGATACTAGTCTAAGTATTTTACAAATATTTACTTGATATTCTTCATAATAGCTTTAAGAGATAGATACTATTAGTATCCCCACTTTATAGATAAAGAAGCAAAGACACAGAGAGATTAAGTGAATGGTCTAAGTTCACACAAATAGTTAGAGATATTAAGGCAGTCTGGTTCCAAAATAAGAACTCTTAGCTACTCACTGCATTATGCTAGAAAACATCAAGCCTTGACTCATAAAATGATAAACATAAAATAAATGATAGCTAATATTATTATTGCTGCATATTTTATCTTACTATTTCTATATTGTAGCTAATATAATTTTCAATTTGAAGGTCTTAAGTAACAAGCCAGCCTTTGCAACTCCTGATTATAAAGAAAGACATTGAAGATAGAATGTGAACCTTTTTTTTTTTTTTACCATAACTAGGGGAATCAGAAATTGTTTCCCAAGAAAGGTGACAACGGAGATGGGTCTTAAAGAATAAGAAGGCATAAGCCAGGCAGCATATATAAAGGGATAAATGTGTGTGTGTGTGTGTGTGTGTGTGTGTGTGTGTGTGTGTGTGTGTGACTGATCTGAGAAACTAAGTACTTCAGTGTGACTGTAGTACAAGTTTCATTCATTCTTTTACCAAATATTTATCAAGTACCTATTAGTTCCAAGCACTAAGCTAGGTACTTAAGGTAAGCAGTAAAATATATAAAATCCATTCTCTTATGAAATACTCATTCTCAGTGGGAGTGACCAAAAATAAACAGTTGCAAAATAGGTAAAAGTTCTGACAGAAAAGTATAAATTTACATTAGAAAGTGTAACAGGGGAATTTGATCTAGTCTGAGGAGGTCAGAATAAAGGACCTTGAGGAAGTGATCTTTATGATAAGATCTAAAAGATAAGTATGAGTTATCACGGTAATAGTGTTTTGAGGTGGAAGTGAGTGGCAGAACGTGAGCGAGATAATCAAAAGCCTCATATTTCATGTTTAAAGAAGTTTGGTCTTTATTTTAAAGGAAGTAAGATGTCACTGAAGGATTTTAATTGGGGAAATGTCTGATTTGCATGTTAGCAATGTCATTTGAGTTATAACATGGAAAATGAATAAGAGATAGAGCAATAATGGAGTCAGAGAAAGCAGGTATGACTCCTAGATTCTTGATCTCCTTGTGACATAGCCTCTCATGTCAATAATTAACTACCTAGCTTCAGTTGAGTTTCTCTTCTACCACTTTTTAGTCATTCATATTTAAAATCAAATATATTGAGGCATTTCCTCCCTTGAGAATTTGATAAATTATTTATAGAAGTTTCTTGTGAAAATCCATGAATACTTAAAATTTGGCTGTCAATATTTTAGTGTGCTACCCAGAGACTTGAGGAAACTTTTGGACATTTTAAAATATACATCTATAACAGGACCTTATAAATAGAGGGGGAAGTAAATATATGAAAAGATTTGAAAATGAAAATAAAAGATGTAGTGTTGAGCTCTATTTGTTCATATTTTAAACTTGATATAAGTTTTGTGTTATAAGATAATCAAGGTGAAAAGATTTATTTTCATATAGTAGTTGCTTAGAATATCTCATAACTCTACTTCATGTTTCTGAACTCCAGATCCCTAAAAAATATGGGAAGAAACAACTCATTAAATTTTATTGAATGATATTGGAATGAGTAATGTGTTTCAAATACAGTTTTCAAATGTCTCAATACTTTTGACCAAAACAATAAAAAAACTATCTAAAATTTCTTTACATCTAGATATGATTTTTAAATAATTGTAACTGTTTGTTTGAATGGAGGAATTCTAGCATAATTTCTTTCTTGTGAGAGTTGAATTTTCCTTGTGGAAAGTTTCAAGTAGCCCTTTTTTTGGATCCAGTTAGTAAGGCACCTCTATCTGCCAATATTCTTTCATCTCGGGATTAAATTTACACATTTGTCCTACCTTTAGAAATATATGCTGTGTTTTTTTCTGAATCAAAGAGTAATCTGTGCCTCACACCAAAGACAAAAAATATTTCTATTTCTTTGTATGAAAAATTTCACCTTCTGTTTGTCAAACCCTTGAGCCTGATGTATATGTGAGAATTGAAAGTAAACAGAACAGGATTGCTCCATAGGCCCTACATCTCCAGAACTTACCTAATTTTATTTCAAAGATTTTTTAGCTTTTCCTGCTGATTTGATATGGCTGACATCATTATAATTAAGGCACAACGCATAGTCACAAATCTCCAAACCACATAGTAAAATCACAGATAGTAAATGAGATTGTATTTCCAAGATGGGATACAAATAGATAGGTTGAAACTGTTGGAACACTAAGTACTTTCCTACCAAGAGCTATGACCTTGAATTAAGGAAGAATTCAATTCCCCAGTATACTTTGAGCAGATGGTTACTACATTTGTTTGACTTCCATCAAGGCCTTGACTCTAGTGCCAAATTTGGTGCCAAAGTAGAAGTTAGGTCTTAACCAATACTTTGATATAAATTCTGGCTGAATATTTCTAGCTGAAATTTCTTCATAAGAGAAATAGAAAGGTTATCTCATGGTGTCAGGTAAGACAAAGTATTCTTATCTCCAAAACCTTCTACAAACAATAATGCCACTCCACAGAGTTTATGTCATTTCTTTCTAACCTAATCAGTGACATATATTTTAAGTATGGTATATATAGCTACACTGAGCAATAAGTTCCAAATTTAAAACAAACAAACAAAAATGCTGGTTTAGGATCTGAAAATTGGGGAATGCCTCAGAAAACATGCAGATGTAACATGTACACGTTAACTCTTGATAATTTTGTTTTAATAACATCTAATAACACATAAAAATAAGCAAAAGGCCTTCTTTCTTGGAAGTAGATTGGAAGTAGATGTGCCCTGGACATTATAAGATTATATAAAAGAAGACTCTGAAGGGTGGAGTAAAGGAAAAAAA
This sequence comes from Eidolon dupreanum, assembly GCA_028627145.1. Taxonomy (NCBI): domain Eukaryota; kingdom Metazoa; phylum Chordata; class Mammalia; order Chiroptera; family Pteropodidae; genus Eidolon; species Eidolon dupreanum. The sequence continues at coordinate 44,886,392 of CM053505.1, forward strand.
CTAGCTAGAGATTTCAAGACCTAACAAGTGAAAGGTTGATGAATTCTCTGGGTTTCTTTTAACTGCATATATCCTATACCTGGAGCAGAAGATACTACAAACCCAGAAATGACACTGGGAGCAAGCCACCCTCCCCACCAAAAAAAAGAAAAGAAGCCCAATAAAATTTTGTTCTTTCCAGCCAAAGTACCAGGAAAAGGGCAACCTAACAAGACAGAAAACTTTTATACTATAATTGCTCTACTCCCACCAAACATTACAGAAAATATTATAGCTCCACCCCCACCCACGCCAACAAAGGCCAATCAGAAAGGCTAGAACTTCACTTTTAACAGGCTGTGTAGTAAGGCACCCCAATCACCTCATGTGGGTAGATTCAGACAAGGCCAAGGGGGACTCTTGGATTTTCATTCTTGCCAGGCTCTGAAAAGACCTCCCCTTCCACAGTATCAGTGGAGACTACATGTGGAGCCTGGATCTTTAGCCTCATTCAGCATTAACTAGTTACTCTTTTTCCAACCCACTGGGGTGATGTCAGATGTAGCCTAATGGAGAGCCAGGACTTTCAGCCCTTCCCAAAGAGAGATGAGGCGACCCACCATTCCTCCCCAGTGTCAGTGGAGGCTAGCTATGAAGCAGTAATGAGGCACTCTTACTGCTCAGAGCTGGAGAGTTATTAGCAGAAGCCTAGGAGAGAGACAGAATTCCCATTCCTGCTTGACAGCTATAAAGAGTTCCACCCACCTCATATGCAAATAGATGCCTAGAGGGAAACCTGAACTTCTACTCACTAATGAATCAGCATTTGAGTCAGTAGTAGTGAGTCTGCATTGCCCCTTCCCCTGTGGTAAAAGTATCAGTGAAAGGCAGCTAAAACAAAAGTTTTGAATAAGATATGAAATCTTATAATACCCAAAATGTCAAGGTGTAAATAAAAAATCACTCATACCAAGAATGAGGAAATTCTTGCTTGAATGATAAAATATATCAAAGACACCAACACCAAGATGACAGAGGTGTTAAAATTATCTGTCAAATGTTTTAAAAGAGCCAACATACAAATGTTTTGACAAATCATTACAAACATGCTGGAAAACAAATGAAAGAATAGAAATGAAATAATTTCTTTACCAAAGAAATAGAAGCTATAAAGAAGAACCAAATAGAAATTTTAAAGTTGAAAAATACAATAACTGAAATAGAAAGTTAAGTGGATGTACTCAATAATGGAATGAAAAGGATGACAGGAAAGATCAGTGAACTTGAAGATGGAACAATAGAAATTATCCATCCTGAATAATAGAGAGAAAATAAACTGAAAAACATAATAAACAGAACAACAGAGACCTGTGAGATTATTACAAAACATATAATATTCATGTTAGTTGAGTTCTAGAAGGAGAAGAGAAACAGGGGAGATCTGAAAAATCTCCAAATTTGTCAAGATGCAAACCTACAGATTCAAGAAGCTGAATGAACTGCACACAGGTAAACCTGAAGAAATTAACATCAAGATATATCATAATTAAGCTTTTGAAAACTAAAAACAAAGAAAGTAATTTTGAGAGCAGCCAGAATAAAATGACAAGTCATCTATAAGAGAAAAACAATTTAAATGACAAAGGATTTCTCATCAGAAACTATGTGGGCCAGAATAAAGTCACAAAACATTTTTCAAGTAATGAAAGAAAACTGTAAACCCATATTTCTATATCTAGAGAAAATATCTTTCATTAATAAAGGAGAAATCAAGACATTCTCAGGTGAAGGAAAATGAAAAGAATTCATTGCCAACAGACCCAACCTAAAAGAATATGTAAGGATATTTTTTCTAAGGAGGATGTAAATGATATAAGTGATGTTGGAACATCAGAAAAGAAGAACAGAAGGATTAAAAGTATGGATAAATACAATCAACTTTCCTTCTCTTGAATTTCCTAAATTATGTATAATTGTTGAAGCAAAATGTATAGTACTGTCTAATGTTATCAATATATAGAGAGGAAAAATGTTTTAATTGTATTATAAACATGTAGAAGAGAGGTAAAAGGTGAAAGATTTCTATTCTGGTAAAATGTGGTAACTTATGTATATATAATGTTAGAATATTTTTATTTTTAAATTCTATTATGAGGTGTGTAGGGCTGTAAAACTCATTATATAATACAGTGTATAAATTAGACTTTGTGATATTGTATCAATAATATATAGAATATATAGTTCTTTTACACTAAGAGGCTGCAAGCTTTATATTTTCATTTTTCACAAACAAGTTATGATTGGAATGGTGTATGATACTCTATTTTTATTATATTTCTATATTGTAGGTAATGTGTTTTTATATTGGAAAGTCCTAAAACCACAATCTCTCCTCTTGTACTTACTATGGATAAATTCATTGAAGAAGGAATGTAATGTTTTTTGGATTTTTTTTATCAACTGTTATCTTATGTTAGACTTACAAATCTGTCAAGAAGGCAGATGCATTGTAAAAACACTGTCCCAGAGATTTTAGTATCTTATATTATGAATCTGCTACTTTGGAATAAATATTGTCTTCTTGCTTTGTCTATTAAGATGCATATACCTTTGGATGTCTATATAATGCAGGGAGTCCATAATACCTTAACTTGGATGATTTCGTTAATTGCTTTTTTCCCTGACAAAATCAACTTTGGCAAAATAAGAAACCAGAGCAAAATTTAAGAATGGTAGGAGTATCAATATTGAAATATGGTGAAGGATGCAAGCAAGGAATACAGGAATAAGTGAGAAACATTGTATAATTAATGTATTTCATGGTTGAGAAGGGTGTAATTATTTTTCTGAATTTTTATTAAGATATAATTGACATAAAATTGTGTAAGTTTAAGGTGTACTGCATGTTGATTTCATGCATACATATATTGGAATGTGATTATTATACCATTAGGTAACACTTCCATCATAAATGGTAATTTTAAATACTTTTTTGTGTGGTAACAATCACATAATCGTATAAAGAAATGTAGAAAAAGCATTGGACAAGATACAACATCCATTTATAATTAAAACACTTAATAAAATGGTCATAGAAAGTACCTCAACATAATAAAGGCGATATATGACAAAGTCTCAGCTAATATCATACTTAATGGTGAAAACTGAAAACTTTTCCTCTAAGATCAGGAATGAGACAAGAATGCCCTCTCTCAGTGATGTTATTCGATATGGTTTTGGAAGTACTCACTGGAGCAGACAGGCAAGAAAAAGAAATAAATGCTCCAAATTAAGAATGAAGAAGTCAAATTGTCACTTTTTGCACATGACATGATTCTTTATATAGAAAACCCTAAAGATTACACCAAAAAAAAAAAAACATTCAAAATGATAAACAAACAAGTAAAATTGCAGGACACAAAAATCAATGTACAAAAATCCATTGTGTTCTTATATAACTAACAATGAAATTTCAGAAAAAGAAATTAAAAAGAAAAACAATTCCTTTAGCAATTACAACAAAAAGAATAAAATTCCTAGGGATAAACCTAACAAAACATGTGAAGGGCCCATACACTGAAAACCTTAAGACATTAGAAGAAATTGAAGAAGACATAAAGAAATAGAAAGATATTTATTACGTGTTCATGAATTGGAAGAATAAACATACTTAAAATGGTCACATTACCCAAAGTAATATGCAGATTTAATGCAACCTCCATCAAAACCCCAATGGCATTTTTTAAAGAACTAGAACAAAAAATCATCAAGTGTATATAGAATCATGAAATACCCCAAAGAGCCAAAGCAATTCTGAGGAAAAAGAACAAGATATCAATAAGCCAGAGGTATCACTCTGCTTGACTTCAAAGCAACAATAAACAAAGCAGCATGGTATTTGTGGAAAAACAGAAGCACGAACCAATGAAACAGAGTTAAAAGTCAAGAAATAAAACTTCCATATATATGGGCAAATAATTTTTAGCAAAGAAGCCAAAAACATACAATAGAGAAAGGAAAGTCTCTTCAATAAATGGCTCTGGGAACATTGGAAAGCCACATGCAAACAAGTGAAGCTAGACTGCTGTCACCATACACCAAAATTAACTGATAATGGATCAAAGAGCTAAATGTAAAACCTGAAACAATAAACTGCATAGAAGAAAACATAGGTACTAAACTCATAGACCTTGGATTTAGAGAGGATTTTATGAATTTGACCTAAAGGCAAGGGAAGTCAAAGCAAAGATAAATAAATAGGACTGTATCAAATTAAAAAGCTTCTGCACAGCAAAGAAACCATCAGCAAGACAAAGCAGCAACCATCTGAATAGGAGGATACATTTGCAAACAATGCCTATGATAAGGGGCTACAATCAAAAAAATGGGCAGAGGACCTGAATGAATTCTTCTGCCAAGAAGACATACAAATGGCCAACAGACATATGAAAGGATGCTCAACATTGCTAGCTATTAGGGAAATGCAAATCAAAACCACAGTGAGATGGATACCATCTCATTCCTGCTAGAATAGCTATAATCAACAGGACAAGTAATAATAAGTGTTGGAGAGTATGCAGAGAATAAGAAACCCTTAAACACTGCTCGTGGGACTGCAAATTGGTACAGCCACTATGGAAGACAGTATGGAGATTCCTCAAAAAACTAAGAATTGATCTACCATATGATCCAGTAATACCTCTACTGGATATTTACCCCAAAGACTTAAAAACTCATATCCGAAAAGATATTTGCACACCAATGTTCATAGCAACATTACTCACAGTAGCTAGGGCATGGAAACAACCAAAGTGTCCTACAATAGTTGATTGGATAAAGAAGCTGTGGTACATATATACAATGGAATATTACCCAGCCATAAGAAGAGATGAAATACTGTCTTTTGCAACAATATGGATGGGCTTTGAGATAATCATGCTAAGCGAAATAAGCCAGACAGAAAAAGTTGAAAACCATATGATATCACTTATATGTGGGATATAAACCTAAAAGCAGCAAACAAACAGGACAAACAAGCAGAGACTCAAGGATATGGAGAATGGACTAGTGGTTACCAGAGAGGGGGATGGAAGGGAAGGTAGATGGGGTGAAAAGGGTCAAATGTGTGGTGACAGAAATCTAACTATGGGCAGTGAACACACAATGCAACATACATATGCCTTCCTGCTGAATTGTACATCTGAAACTTACTGGATTTCATTAACCAATGTTGCCATAATATTTTTTTTTGTTTAATTTAAATTTAAAAAAAGAGGCATTTTCAGCTGCCAGCTGCCACTCCTGTAGCCTCTGTTCCGCTCAGCTGCTCCAGACTGGGCAGCCTGGGGTCCTCAACCGATCCACCTCCTTCCATTGCAGGGCAATTTCTTATTTCTTTTCCTAGTTGTAGAGTTTGTTCATCTTGATTTCAGGTGACTTTCCTTCACAACTTTGATTTGGTCACAAGAGGGATGAACAAAGCCTCTATCATCTACACCATTTTTTTCTGTCAGTTTGAATTTTATTTAGATTTCATGTAAGAGCCACTCCATGCAAATTTTGTCTTTCGATACCTGGCTTATTTCACTTAACATAATGTTCTCAAGATCTATACATGTAGTTGCAAATCATGAGATTTCCTTTTTTCATAGATTCTAGTATTTTGTGTGTGTGTGTGTGTGTGTGTGTGTGTATACACACATACATACATACATACATACATACAGAGATTACCTTCCTTATACATTCATCCTTTGATAGATAGAAACTGATGTTTTTTCCATATCTTATCTATTGTGAATAATGTTGCAGTGAACATGGGAGTAAATATATCTTTTCGATATCCTGTTTTCATTTTCTTTGGATGTACTCAGAAATGGACTCATTTGATCATATAATAATTATTTTATACATATATGATGTATCATTGAATTGTATACTTGAAACCTATGTAATTTAATTAACCAGTGTCACTCCTATACATTTAATTTAAAAATAAAAATAAACAAAAAGAGAAAAACAATAATTTTTTGAAGAACTCCAAATCTTTTCCATAGCGTTTGAACTGATTTACAATCCCACTAACCATGCTAAAGAGTTCCCTTTTCTCCACATCTTCGCCAACACTTGTTTGTTGATTTATTGATGATAGCCATTCTGACAGGTGTAAGGTGATATCTCATTATGGTTTTAATTTGCATTTTCCATAGCTTTGCCCACTTTGGTACATTCACTTTGCAGAGGGTTATTGCCAAACTCTTCATACTACTATAATCTGTTGTTAACATTTACTTGTGTTCTCTGCCACTTTCTATACCTCATCAATATATTTTGTATTCTGATGCTGAGTTAATCTCAAATCATAAGTGTAATGTCATTGCTTCTCAACCTTCAAAGTGTTCCTAATTGTCAACAAAGTTAAAATTCTTTAGAATGACTTTTGAGGATTTCCACAATTGTCAATTTAACTTTCCAAACCTCTTTCTCACATCTAGCTTCCACTCATCTTTTGCTAGGGCCAATTTAACACTATATGCTCTGTGCTTTGTCACTTCTGTGACTTTCCTCATGCTTTGTGCTTGGTATGCTAATTCTCTCTTATTTAAGACTATTCACATTCTACCCATTTTTAATTTCCAGCTTAAATATCACCTCTTACATTAAACATACGTAAAATATACCTACCAAGTAACCATCTGTTCTTGCTTTCCCTGCTGCACCTCTCTGTAGCTGCTTTATGATATTTATTATTTCTAGTAATATATTAGTTCTTCCAATAACCCTGTGTGATAGTAAATGTATGGTAGGTCCATGCTTGATTTATCTTGGTGTATATTTGCAGCATCCAGCACAGTGATTTTCATACCTGTAGTTTAAGTAATATGTTGTAGAAGGAAGGATTAGCGGCTCCCTAATGCCTATATATTCTACAAAATATCAAGCTTTAATATCTTGGACTTACATTCAATGTCATCCTCTTACTCTGTAGCCTTTCTTGTTACTAACCAATAATACAGAAGAACCAACAGAAAGGGATGAGGAGATAAGTAGCAAAACTATATTATGTTAATAAGTTAAGCCTGAATTTATAAATTTTATAAACCTATTCTATAATCTACAAAGAGCTCTATGAGAGATACTACAGGATTTATAACACATGGAGGAAAAAATATAAAATTTACCAATTATTACTGCTTAACTTTTCTCCTCCAATAAAAAAAAAACTGTTTGCTTTAAGTGGTTCTACCTTAATTTAGATCATAATTGCCATATTGAGTAGATTATTAATTAGGTGATCACAAACATTACATTTCATTTTGGGAGTCAAATTCAATCAACACATATACCAGCATTTGCAATAAAGTCATAATATGAAATATTTGGGATAACAATCTCATAATTTTGAACAATGGAATCAACACAACTGCAAAACATAACTGATAATTACATTTGTGTACTTCTGGAAATGATACATCTTTTGTTTTTAGCTACTCATATTCTAGTATTATTATATAATTGAAAGCATGCCATACATTATCAGTAGGAGAGGTTACTAGTGTATCAGTCTTAAATTCTTAAGAGTACATCTGAGAAATATGGGACCAAATAAATGTCCCAGAAAGCATGAACATCTGTGGCATGGTACAATTGAACAACTCCTATAAGTATGTTGAACTACTGCGTGTGACATCAGACCACCAATATAGCATCTATGAACTCTAACTACTGCATTATACTTCTCATTTGGAATTGCCTCATTTGAGTGGAAAAGGCATTTTTTTCATATATATTTTGAAAAACATAGTCATCTGAGACTTAAAGAAATAACATATGGTATGTCATACTTGCTATTTGCTATCCATTAACTATATCAAAATGTAAAGCTGCTCTTAGGAAGTAACTAGAATTTAAAGTCTAATTTTGTGGATGACAATTATTTATATAATTATTATAACAACCCATCAAAACAAATTTAAATGAAATTAACTGGAAATAGCAAAAGTTATATTGAATAATATCAGACAAATCATGAGTCACATAACCTATTATCTGCTTGAGTGGAATATAGCAACAAAAACTAAATGCTTTATGTCACTAAGTGTTTTAAACCTATTATTCCCAATAATAAACTATTTATTTAACTCAATAAAATACTGGTAAATAGTCAATCAAACTACCATAGAGCAGAATTGTCTCAAACACATTATTATTTAAAGATAATTTGGTACTTCATGATTAATAATAATAATGTGTACATATTAAGTTCTTTGTTATTTACCAAACATTGTATTAAACAGTTATATTCATTATCTCATGCAATCTTAATCAACTCTTTTATCCTCATTTTATAGAAAAGGAAACAGAGGTATAAAGAGGGTAAGTGACTTGCCAAAGTTCATACAATAATAAGTAGCAGAGTCCAGACTCAAAACCAGGTCAGTCAAATTTGAAAGCCCATGCTCTTAATCATAATTCTGTGGTTGAATTCTGTTATAAATGAAATGGGACAGAGCTGGAAGACAACCCAAGGTGAAACTGTAATGTGAAATTTTTTATCAGTTCTTCCTACTCTAATGGATTTCTTACATTTTAAAATTTAATTTCCAACTTGAATATCAGGATGCTTCTATTTAATTTTTATAGAGAATAAATGTTTTATATTAAACAAATATCTATTTCAATTTATAAACTTGTACTTTACAATCTCAAATACGAAATAGCACTCCAATTATTAAGATAAATCTTGCTCAGAGATCATTTGGCACCTATTATAAATTCATTTTTTCCTCTGGAGTATACTTTCCAATACATTTTGTAAAAATGCAACATGATTCACTATGAAGGGTTGAAAAAATTGTATTACTGATGGAAACATGAGAATTGTTAGTTCAATGGGTTATATTTGCTTAATAAAATCTTACTCATTTTATATAGAACTTAGAGTTCAATCATATTGTCACACATGACCAGAGAAAATAATTATATATATATATATATATATATGAAGAATATGAAAAAATTATACCACGAGAAAGTAATTATCTCATTGTAATGTTTATTCTTCTTTGGAGTGTAACTTAAAAAAAATTACTTACATTTTTAGATCTGATAACTTTTTTTTTTTAGGCAAGGCAACCCTTTGTTGACCTTACAGATTGCAAGGACATTGTCAGCTTACAATCCCTTATTTTTTATTTTTTACGCTTACAGTACCTGGTCTTCCTAGGTGGTCTCCCATCCAAAGTACTAACCAGGCCCAACCTTGCTTAGCTTTCGAGATCAGACAGGATCTGGATTGTTCAGGGTGGCATGGCTGTAGATTTACATCTGTGATCATTTTAAGTAGTACTAATCCCCCATATATTTTAGAGTAGTTTAACAAAATATATGTGAATAAAAAAGAATTTAATAGGGATGATGACAACATTGTCAAGATATTTCATAGAGAGCATCACTGATGAACGTCTGCATGATTTTAATTATGCTCAAGTGGCCCTTTTATGTTCAGGACATTGCCACTGACTCTAGGAAGACTTATTTCTATGCAGTCATGTCCCACAGAGGAGGGAAGTCCAAGAATCACCTCAGGTGATGAGATATATTAAGCTAATTATGGGTAACAAGAGGGAGAGAGAGAGAGAAAGTATAAGCATGCTTGAGTGAGCAAGCAAGGCAGAGGGAGAAGAGGGAGTGAGAGAGAGGGAAAAGGGGGGAGAGAGAGGGAGAGTCATTGATTAACCATTGATGGGGATCTTTAATTTTCTTGAAGAGTAACTTTTTCTGGAAATGAATAGGTGTCTATTTCAATCTGTTGAGCAAGCATAATGTTAGCTAGCGTTTGGCTTATGAGTTTACATAATTCAGAGAAGCAACAGGTATAACATTTAAAGATTATAAAAGTAATCTAAGAAAGAGACAAAAATAGAATTACTATACCAACTTGTAATATTTTTTCTAAATAACAAACTTATCCATGCTGGCAACCAACTAAAAAGGTCACTGCAAGCAGTTAGGTATCTGAAAAGAGGCATATTCTATGGAAACAAAAGAAAAACAAAGGTTAATGATTAGAACAAATTATAAACCAGTATAATGGTTTTCTAAGCCTGGAGAGCTACCAGTCAAGATTTGTAGTTGCCAGGCTTAAGGTATCTTTTGCAGTTTGAAATGTCTCTGGTGATGTTATAAGGTGTCCAGGCAAAATTTTAGTGACTTACACATCAGTCAAGGAGATCGTCTAAATATGAGTTGTTGTGATTATTTCTCTGAAGTTTATATCAAATTATCTAGCTGCACTTTGCAGTTACTAGGCTCATGAAAAAAGGCAGTTTTCATTTTCAAAAGTTTCAAATCAAAAGATGAGAGAAAAATGAAAACATTAATTCAGAGGAATTCAGCCAAATACTTGAGGAAACTAAAAAATTCAGGATACAGTTCAGTTTACAGCTAAATAACAAGACCTTAAAGAAGTTAATAGGACTAGAATTTAATATCCACAAGTGTTTATTATAGTTTCTACTGAAACATAATTTTTCTCTATAAAATTGCCCTCATATTTTACTAAATATAACCAAATTAAGACTCATTTTTTGCAATATAAGTCGTTTCAATAAATTTGGCACAATTATTTATATAAATATAACAAGAATAGCAATTGATGATATAGGCTCTTTCAAATCTGCTTTGCTGGATTTTTTTATAAGGGATCTACAGATTAAATTTTAAGTCTCTTGAGGCTAAGAGGTCAAGCTACAAATTTGCCACCAAACAGTGCTTGTAGTACCATTAGATTTGGGTTAATTCCTCTTTTTTTGAGATCCCCAAAATATCCTAAGCTTCTCTGCATCTGCCAGGAAGTGACTTTCCTTATATACCTGGAAAGGCCACTTGGGAACCCTATAAACAAAGTATAAGACTGTTTTCCCAAGAGGCTTTTATTGACTTCTAATGTCAGTCTTAATTTCTTAAAACTGTCCGGTCATATCTGAGTCTATGCATGTGTGCCTAAAACATGACATTTCAGTCAAATCCTTGGTAATAAAAACTAGCTTCCAATTGTGTCCTGTTACAAAGAGAATTGATTCTTATTGAACTTATGCAAACCATATTGCCATAAAAATTAGAAAACTCACTAAGAGTTTCCAAATTCTGGGGAGATAAGAAAGGAAGAAAAAAGATAGATGTTTCAATTCTGCTTACAGAGGTATAATTCACCAAATTGCTCTAAATTTTAGGTATTTAACAGAAACAAGTTTCCTTATATCTGCAAAACAAAAATATTTTAAAAATCAGCAATATTTCAAACACAATATTATAAAAATGATAATAATTCTCAGGTCATTTAGTCCCATGTAATCAATTCTTGTTTATCTTGATCATTTGTTAGTATTTTTATGAATCCAGGTTTTCCTTAGAGTTTTATAAACCTTCCTTCATTTTCAAGGGATGATTTCAAAATCTATTCTCTGAAACCTATATTTTTCATAGTGTCCGCTCTATGGATCTTTCTGAAGATGAAACATTTTTGTAAAAGTAACAGAGCAAAAATAATAACTGTCAATAAATGACAAAAGACTTAAAATGACATGGTTAAAGATATGACTACAATAAAATTTATAAAGAAGTTTACTTTTCTCTGTAGCACACAACATTTTAAGATAGCAACTAGAATTACAAATGATAACATTATATCAGGACTTATAATGATTTTGGAAATTTCATACAATTTTGGAACATTTATATTAACAATATTTACCCATTCAATATATTCTAGAAGTTTATGATCATGTAATTTATAATGTTTCCCATGCAATTTAACATACTAAATAAGCCTAGTTAGTTTCATATTTCTCTTTTATAAAGATAGAGAACAATTTTTTTCAGATATTCCAGAGGCTCTCTGGAACACCCCAAAGCCATTTCAAGATTAAGAAAAAAGTCTCCAATCAAAACCTGAACCCTGGGAAGTTTGTCAGACAAATCAAAGATTTAGACACTTTACCAGTAAGATCGCCGATTACTGTCACTCAATTATAAATTGTCCATTTAACCAAAGTAACAATAAAAGATATTAAACACAAATATATGTTACCTAATTGTTAGCAAAACTTTAATTTTTATTATTGAGAAGATTGTTTTCTTAAGTAATCAAGGGCAAGATAACATAAGCACAGGAAAGTATCTTGATAAAATGCAGACTCTGCTTTCTAGGCAGAAAACTTCACAATATATTATCACAAGCAGGCCAATAATACAAGAATACTTTTTCCTTTTAAGTAAAAGAGAACCAAACTTTAATTCTGCATCAGCTTACTTTTGACATTTAAATTCACTTAATTATCTTCATTCCAGTTTTATTTAGCTTAATCACATATAATATTTCCTCTCAAGACTTCCTTTTCATTAACCTTCTATAACTTTCCTTGTCCAATTGAATTTGTATTTTATTACTTATTCATAAATAACCAGATTAGGACAAACCACTCTAATTCCCTCAAAATGTATCTTCATACCATATACTTTCTATTACCAAAAACATATATTTATTTTCTTTTATCTTAGACATCTTAACCCTTACAAAGTTTAATTTCTAGTGAAAACAAAAATAATCAATTAATATTCCTTACACTAGCAAATTTATTAATACATTTTATAACCTCTAGAAACATATACACTTTTATTGGCAAATATAGTTCACAATTTTAGAAACATGCTTCTTCAAAAAACCACAACACATATTCATTAACAGATCAAAATTTATCTTTTAATTTCTCTATAATATGAAGTCAAAAGTAGGCAAACTTAAATTAATTTAGTACTTAATTATTTCAATGTTTTATATTATTTGGAAATAATCTAAGTATTTAATAATTTATATCGTTTACTTTAACTTAGTAAAACTAAAGTTTCATATTACCAAAAATTACTGGGAAACTATTTTTAAGTATATATACTATATAATTTTTGCTAAAATTTCAGCTAAAAATCCTTTTATTATACTTACATCTATTTAATTTATTAGCCCTTAACAATTATGTTTAGATTACTCATGAAAACTATTTTCCCATGCTACTCTTCTGCTGACAGATTTTGCAACAGAGATTACATGAATTTATTTCTATAAACCCAGGTAAAAATATTGACAACTTTGAAGATGTGCCTTTCTAACCTAACCACACTCAAACCAGCATTAATGTTAAATATTTTTCCAGATCACATGATCCTGAAAAACATTTGAGTTAGTTTCTATTATAGTTTTTTTAAATTTAGGTAAGTTCTTAATTCTTTTAATCCAATTAAACATACTATTATTTTTACAAATTAGTAGTACCATAAGGAGGTAGAGAATACCAGATTATACATAAAATATACAAACAAACAGATCTCACAAACAGAAATCACAAAGAAGATATTTCATTTATCCAAATTGCAAGCATCATTCGCATTTTAAGAAATGGCTCTTGGGTCCTAGAGAAGATGGGGTACAAAATATACAACATAAAAGCACAGAAAATATCTAAGTTATAAGCTATTTATCTTTTGTTTTTATTTTTTATAGTTAAATATTTCATTTAAATGTATTTCCAAATATGTGAAAAGTAGTTGAAAGTATCCCCAAATATCAAAGATAATTCATGATGATAATCCTTTCACAATGTTAAAAAAATTAAATATATAAATAGAATTTTTCACTAACTAGGGAGGCAGAACAACAGTAAAAAGAAAACAAAAATGACATTTACATATTTTAAGAAAAGCAGAGTGAATTTGATAAATTGTGATTTTTCCTTCTACATCAAAAATCAGTGTTTCCAACTTTCTGAGTAGCGAGCCAGCCAAGGCCTGGCTGTCTGGATTCTGCATTCCCAGGTGAACTTGCACAGTGCATCCAGAGGCAACATGCAGAAGCAACCACCTGGTTACATTTCCTTTACCAGACACTCTACAGAGGCCCCCAACTTCCTGCTTTCACATGTACATCAAATCCACTTTCTTTACAACTTCTCACATATATCCATTTCAGTTTCTACCTAGCCTTTCCTCAAGAAAACTCCCTGGAGAGGAGTGACTCTATCCCTAATTACTCATGATGATATTTGCATGTGGTTTTTCCACCTTATACTCTTATTAACATGAGGAAAGGACTCCTATTGCCTGGGCAACTGGAAGCAACATAAGCATTGTGCCTACTGACTGGAATCTACTAGTTTTTCTATTATAGTCTTGGATCCTCTCACTTTTATAGTCAAAACAATGCAGTCCTTTCTCCCATTCTACCTTTTTTTTTTTGTACTGTGGCTCTCCCTGCATTGTCCAGCTGATCTAATTTTTTTTGGATTTATTGCTGTATTTTCTCATCCACTAACTAACATTGATGCTTTCCTTTCCCTTAATCAGATTTTTCCTGTGAATTATCCCCTCTAATCATGGACCTCCAACCTAATAGTTTACTCTCCTTTTAGACATCTTTCTAAAATATTATATTAATCATGAAAACAACCAATTTGTGAAGTTTCCTTGTCTGTTCTCCTTATTTTCTTTCTTCTTGTGCTCATTTTTTTTTTGCTACTTAAATACAAAGCTAATTGAAAAATGATGCCCTCTATTATCATAATTTCTAATACTAAGCTACATCAATAAAATATTTTCTGTCCAATCTCTTTTTCTTTTTTCCCTGTGACATGGTATACTATTTTTTTTCAATTATAGTTGATGTTCAATAATATTTTATATTAATTTCAGGTATACAGCATAATGGTTAGACATTTATATAACTTATGAAGTGATACCCCCGATTAGATTAGTACCCACCTGGCACTATACATAGTTATTACAGTATTATTGGCTATATTCCCTATGCTATACTTCACATCCTAATGACTGTTTTGTAAATACCAATTTGTGCTTAATCCCTTCACCTTTTTCACCCAGACCTCCCATCTGGCAATTATCAGTTTGTTCTCTGTATCTGTGAGTCTGTTTCTGTTTTGTTTTGTTTTTATTTATTTTGTTCTTTAGATTCTACATATAAGTGAGATCATATGATATTTGTCTTTCTCTGAGTTATTTCACTTGGCATAATACCATTTAGATTGATCTATGTTGCCACAAATGGTAAGATTTCATTATTTATGGCTGAGAAATATTTCATTGTATATATGTACCACCACTTATTTATCCAACTGTCTATTGATTGGCACTTAGGTTGCTTCCATATCTTGGCCATTGTAAATACTGCTACAATGAACATAGGGGTTCATATATCTTTTTGAATTAGTGTTTTGGATTTCCTTAGATAAACACACAGAAGTGGAATGGCTAGGTCATAAGGTAGTTCTAATTTTAATTCTTTGAGGAATCTCCAAACTGTTTTCCATAGTAGCTGCACCAATTTGCAATCCTACCAACAGTGCATGAGGGTTCCCCACATCTTCAACATGTGTTGTTTATTGATTTATTGATGTTGGCCATTCTGACAGATGTGAGATAACATCTCACTGTGGTTTTAATTTACATTTCTCTGATGATTAGTGATATTGAGCATCTTTTCATATATCTATTGGCCATGTGTAGGCCATTCCTCTTTGGAGAAATGTCTATTCAGGTCCTTTGCCTATTTTTAAATTGGATTATTTTGTGTTTATGTGGTAAGTTGAATGAGTTCTTAATAAATTTTGGCTATTAACATTTTATCAGATGTGTATCATTGGAGATTATTTCATTCAGTAAGTTATCTTTTCATTTTGTTGATGGTTTTCTTTGCTAAGAAAAAAATTAGTTTCATATAGTCCCATTCATTTATTTTTTCTTTAGTTTCCCTTGCCTGAGGAAATGCATCAGAAAAAAATATGACTGAGAGTCATGTCAGAGAGTTTACTGCTTATTTTTTTCAAGTTTTATGGTTAAGAGTCTTACATTTAATTCTTTAATCAATTTTGAGTTTATTCTTGTATATTGTGGAAAAAAGTGATACAGTTTCATTTTCTGCATGTATCTGTCCAGTTTTTCCAACACCATTTATTGAAGAGACTGACTTTACCCCATTGTATATTCTTGCCTCCTTTGTCATAGATTAAATGATTATATAGGCGTAGGTTTATTTTTGGGCTCTCTATTCTGTTCCATTGATGTATGTGACTGTTTTTATGCCAGTACCATGCTGTTTGAATTACTATAGCCTTACAACATAGTTTAATATCAGGTTGCATGGTACCTCCAACTTTGTTCTTTTTTCTCAAGATTGCTGTGCCTAATCAGGATTTTTCACAGTTCCATGTAAATTTTAGGATTATTTGTTTTGAGCTCTGTGAAAAATGCCATTGGTATTTTAATAGGGATTGCATTGAATCTATGGTTTGCTTTGGGTAGTGTGGACATTTTAATGATGCTATTTCTTCCTACCCATGAGCATGATATATGCTTCTATTTATTTTTATCTTCTTCGATGTCTTATAATTTTCTTTGTATGTGTCTTTTATTTCCTTGCTTAAATGTATTCCTACTTATTTTTTTGAGTTTGTATAGCTACAAACTTAAAAAAATAATAATCTGTTTCTGTCATCCCCTGATAGAAGTCTCTAGTTTTTATTCCAGATTAGGTGAGTTCAAACAACTTTACTGATTTCTATTTAGCATGTCCAGTTAATATTCTTAGAAAGACGTATTTATATGCCCTTTGTTTTATAATACTTGGTAGGGGAAATGTTCTCCAATCAGATAAAATTTTTGTACCCATAATACAATCAGGTAAAAGAGATAAAATCATTTCATAAAGTCTATTTGAAGATAATATTTCTCTTATGAACTTTTCCCTTAATTTCATTAGTTCTTATATTCCTATCTATAGCTTTCATTAAAATGTTATCAATAGGTTTGATTTTATAGAATTGAGAGTGGGAGGAGAGACAATGTTCCCAAGCCAGGCACTTTACTTTTTTTACATTTTAAAATGTGAAAATCTTTCTTTGCTCTTGGGTCATACTAAAACAGTTGGGTTGGCTGGATTTGGCCCAGAATTTGCCAGCCCCTCATCTAGCTCGCTGTTTCTTAAACTGTATTGTACTTAGGGTGCTTTTTGAAAATACTTGGATATTTTACCTTCTTTCCGTGACATTAAATTGCAAATGGACATTCTTAGGAGTGATACTTTCCCAAAGTAAGCCTCTAGGGAAATGTTTAATGTACAATGGTGGGGATAGTTTACAAAAACAAAGAACATTAAAGAGCTAAATTCCATCAGTGGTGGGCCTTACTTCCTTTAGAATGTAAAGGAGCTCCTTGCTCTGTTCTTTCTCTACTCCCCTTAAACTGCCTATTTTATTCCTACAGCTATTAAAACTTTGCAAATCACATACTATGGTTTTCTTTCCCCATAATTGCATTAAAGGTTGACATTAGTAATACAATGACAATTTTTACCAAAAAAAAAAAAAAATAGATTGCAGAGAAAAAAACTTTCTATAAAGTATAATATAGGTCATTAATGGAATCTTTTTGTTATCTTCACATTCCCTATGAATCTTGGAGTTCACTTGGTATTATGTCGGACTCTGAGGACTACATACTCCATGGGTCTATTTCTTTCAGAACAATGGCTATTTAGGATATAATTGTATATCATAGTTGTCATCAGATCAGGAATTTATCTAATGAATTCTTCATCTTAATGGCTGAAGTAAGCTGTTAAGATTATAAAATGAAATGATAACTCAGTTCTATATAAGATACAATAAAAATGCAGATATAAATAAAGGAGAGGTGAAGATATAAACCTTTGCACAGAGTTTTACAGAATTAACTGCAAATCAGTTTAGTGGACAGTGTAAAACTGTAAATTGATTCTTTAGAGGAAAAGAGCAATTGTCTAGAGAGGGGGAGCAACTTTTTACAGATTCATTAGGTGGATACATTTATTTAACAATCTAGTTGACTTTGGTTTCCACACCAATTTTTTTTCTCTCAATAAGAACTTTTCAGTACTGTACAGAATTACAGTTCTCAGGAAAGTATAGTCTTAGAAATAAAGAGAAATTAGTTTTAATAGTTCTGATTAATGAATTCATAAATATAATTTCCCTTATTTGATGTTAATTAAAGTTTCATAATTAACAAAAATATGTTTATTTCAAAAGCATCACCTCTGGAAAGAGGTGTTACTAGGAAGAACATTTAAACCTTGTGGAACCTTTTGAAATTCTCTTCGAAAATATTCCTGCTGAGGAAGATATTTACTTTTGTGTTCCAAAGGGCAAAAATAAAACTTTCATATAGTCAAAGTCCCCAAAGCTTCAGGCAGTATGCCAATCTTAAATAACCAATGTAATTTTCATATTTGCTGTATTTTCTGTTAGATTTTTTTCTCACTATAGTAGAATGTGTAGATGCCCTAGCTTCTTTTGCAGAGTAGAAACATTTTCTATATAGTTCCACAGGAAACCAGGTATCCTGATTAATCAAATACATGAAAGGATATTAGTTACAAATTTATGAAAGCAGATAGTATTTGATTAAGTGTAGAATATGTCTAGTTAAATAAAATTTACTTATATTTTTCCTCATCTATTACTTTTTGTTTTGACTTTCAAAATAATGAAAACTAGTGGCAGTACAATTATAGAAAAGCCATTACTATGATTTTAGTATAGGAGTCAAAAAAGTTCCAAGTATTTGTACTTTTCAGATCAATGTTTAGAAGCACATCAAAATTATTTGCTATCTATCTCCCCTATGAGGTGGAAGTTTCAATATATCTCATGTTGCTTTGCCATATAATCAACATTAACTTTCTCTTTATTATCCATCAATTATTTTTTTTGTCTTTATCAGTTTTCACAGTGAGTGTTTTCTCTTAGACAATGGGCTAAGAGAAATTATCTGCTGAGACAGGAAATTCAAAAACTTTTATCATAGTCAGTTTTATAGTATATTAAAACTCATGGAGTATTTTTTCTTTTCTTGTTCTTGGGTGACATGTTACAGTATAAGTCTGTTATTTTTGTTCATGTTTCATTGAACATGGAACAAATCTCTTTGCATAAGTAAAATTCATTTTGATCATTCATAACTTCCTGTTCTGTGCTTGGACTCCTTTATTGCCTAAAGGACACACTTGTTATGCATGTTCCACTTTGAGGTTAATAATAATTCTAATGCCTTGTGACAGTCCTTTTGGTTGAAAGGAACAGAACCCCACTCATATTAGGTGAGGAAAAAAAGGAATGGTAAGAACTTAAGTCAATGATCATGATTACCTTAGAGAATTCAAGGACAGAAAGTAGAGCTAATACTTATGAAGAACTGGAATCAGGAACCCAAGTAAAAAAAATATATATTTCCATCTGTTTTACTAGGGGCATATGATCTCATTCTACTTCCTTTATGTATAGCAGTTTTATTCTTCACACTCTATGCACATTGACCCTTTTCTACTTCTGTAAGCAAATGATAGACATTGGGTTTCCATAGTGCCACAGATTGCCTGTCCTGGTTTCAAATAACCAGCAGAAAAACAATTTCTGAACTCTAAATCTCCAGGAAAAACAATCTGATTGCCCCAATTTAGGTCAAATTACAGTTACCTAGAAGCAAATGACTGAGTAACATAACACCAAAGCAACATTTGTGTATGGCCATTAGTTCATGGAAAAGTTGAGGCAAGGAAGACATCTCACAATATATCCATCATGTCTGCCCTTATATTTAAATATACATTCTGAAGTTTTACTTTGGAAGAGATTCTCACTATGGCTTTCCATTAAGCACAGATACAGTACTGACGTACAGCTAATGAAGTGACACCCTACCCTCAATCAAAATGCCTAAGTGTGCTGTGTTTCACGTTAACTGCAACTGAGAAATTAAGACTTTGTTAGTGATTTATTTTTCTTTGCAGCCAATAACTATAACTAGTTCCTCAAATGAACCTGTATTTCAAGATATGTCCTTTCCAAATAAAAGAGTACTTGACAGAGTTGAATATTTTTCTTCAGAAAGGGTCAACACTCCAAGGTAAGCCTCACTAATAATCAGGTCTACATACATACAATTTTAACTTGGAGTAGAATATTAAAAAATAGTTTTATTTTTCACTAAATTTTAATATGATATTAATTCCTGAAATAATGATGTATTGATTGGATATGGACAAGAAGATAGTACATTGCTAGTAAATGTTCTTGCCAGGTAATTACTTTCAGGTGTGTTGGAAAACAGTTACTATCAGTGAGTGTAAAGTACACTACACTACACTACAAAGTGAATGTAAAATCTACTTATACTGATATTCTTCCAATTTGTTGACAAGAAGGTTAATGGTGTCCTTTGCTTTCTTTAGTTTCTATAGATAGAACTATGTACTCTATAATATTTTACTACAGAGGGCTTTTTAACATAGAAATGATATATTTGCTAACATTTGATGAATATTTTAAAAGTATTCATGTCTGTCTTTTCTTTAAGTAATGAAGGCGCAGTTACGATGCCACATGATGAAGGAAACAAATCTGAAACAGAACTTTCTGGTACAAAAAGTTCTGAAATTTCAGCTGGTTCTTTGGACTGTAAAAGTCTTCAAGACCTACTAATAATTGAAAGTAACACCTCCCTTCCTGGTTCTGGCTCTGAAAAATGTGTGATTGATTCTGACTCTGATAGAGGCATTGGTTTGGACTCTGACTTAGAACAACATTCGCAAGACTCTGACTCAGTATTATGGGGAATGGACTCAGACTCAGAAAAATGTCCCATGGACACAGACTATGTGAAACACCTGCTAGAATCAGAAAAATACCAGATAGCTTCAGGTTCTGTGCAAGACCTGATGGAGTCAGAGCAACACTTACTGGGAGTTGAACAATGCCAGGTGGACTTCGACTCTTTGAAACACTGGATAGACTCAGATTCAGAAAAATGCTTGACAGACTCTGACTCTGAAAAATATGTGATGGACTCTGACAATGAAAGACCGGAGATAGACTCAGATTCAGAAAAATGTCCCATGGCTTCTGCATCTATAAAACACCTGCTGAAGGTAGAAAAATGCCAAATGGCCTCAGATTCTATAAAACGCCTGATAGAATCTGAAAAAGGATTGATGGAGACTGAACAACACTGGATGCTCTCTGCTTCTGAAATGTATATGATAGACTCAGACATGGAAAGAGATAAAATGGGCTCAGCTTCTGCATCTGGGGAACATCTGTTAGGGAAAGAAAAATACCAGAAGACTAGATGTAAGAAATACACAATAGACTCTGACTCTAAACCATGTGGAACTGACTCAGACTCAGAAAGATATGGGCTAGCCTCAGCAGCTGTGAAATGTCTCACAGATACTAAAACATTACAGTTGAGCACTGACACTGAGGGGCGCTGGATGGATTCTTGGTCTGAAAGACGAACAATGGACTTAGATTCTGAAAGCCTAGGGATAGCCTCTGATTCTGTGAAACACATGATGAAGGCTGAAAGGTGCCAAAGTGCCTCTGACTTGGAAAAATCTTGGATAGGCCTCAGGTCTGAATCTGGAAGATTCTGGACTGACTCTGAAAGACAACAGTTGGACTTGAACTATGTTAGATTCTGGGATAGCTCTAGAAGATATCAACATCGGTCTGCAAGACTTCAGAGTAGTTCTGGAAGATGTCAGGCTGACCTTCATAAACACTGGGATCACTTGGAAAGTCATCACATAGACTCTAATTCTAAAATATATGGAGCTAATTCTGAAAATGAAAGATATCCAAATGAATTTGAAAGTGAAAGACACATGGTGGAGATGGAGAGGGAACAATGTCTGATAAAATTTGAAAATGAAAGACTTAAAATAGATGAAAAGCAGGAAAAATATACCATAGAGTCTGAAAGTGAAAAAGAACTCAGGATTGTATCAGACAACGTAAGACACCACCTTGACTCAGAAAATGAAGCACAACGGCTTGGTGCTCGCAGAAAGGATAATCGTCCACAGGGTAAGCTTAAATGTGTGTGGTTTTTGAAAACAGCTTATTTATAAGTTTAATTATTAGCATGATGACACTTCCAGAATGGCAGTAGCATTAACAGATTTGGAGCTGAGATTATTTCATCAGAAATTAAAAAGAAAAATAGCTTCTTTATTCCAGATTTCCAATTCTCTTTTAAGAATTAGGCAAATCGTCTCTCTTTAGTTATCTGTTTTATCTCATCATAAAAATAGTAAAATTAAATAATTATTAACAAAGATGTTTATTCTTGCCTAATTAACAACATGTTGAATTTATCTCCTATATTCTGGAATAGGTGAATAAGAGTATTCATAAACTTTTGCCTCATTAGTTGTTGTGAAATGAAGTATCCAAGCCTAACTATATGAACATTCAACTTATCTTGCTTCTCTTAAAGTTGTTATAAATCTCCATAATTTTCAATTAAAAGTTGGCATCTACTTTGTTAGTCATATTTACTTTATCATACTAAATACTATACTAGGAAATTCCATTTCTTAAGCCATTTTATTAAGGCATGCTTATAATGATAAAGGAACTATTATCAATCAACTCATAGTGTTTTTCTTCATGTTAGTCATTTTCCATACAGCCTTTTACAACTCAAAGCACAAAAAGAAAACTAAGAACTTGCTCTCCAAACATTGGTAAGAAACTTTCCCTTTGAAATTATAACAAGAAGTTCTATGCTTCAGTAAACTCCAATGACTATTCAAACACAGAAAGAATATTTGAAATAATGTATTTTAAAAGTATGATCAACATTTTCTATTTTAATATGCTATTTCTGCACAAGTCTTGAAATTTGTTCTATATAATACTGATGTTTCCTTGTCATATGCTTTAAAGTAGGATGAACTATTGAATTAATAAAAATAAAGTATATTATATAGCTTTTTGCATTTATTAATAGAAAATGTTGTATAGAGGTTGCCCTGGTTGTCAGACAGATAGATTTATCCTCGAGCCATTAATTCAGATGGAATAATTGTGTGATGTTTTATTGGAAAAATCAAAGGAAAATATTCATCTTATTATTTTTATTCCCTCAGAAAAACCATCTAAATTTCTATTTAAGAATGCAATTCTTTTGGAAAGGCTTGAGTAATGTGAAAAGTTAGTTTCTGAGATCCCCTTATAAAGCAACACATTGATGAGGTGGTGAAAGATGTATGTTACTTTATGAAGAAAGGGGAAAAAGCTTAAAACAGTTTTTTTCACTGGATTTGAAATTAGCAACACTAAGTTAATTCTCTTTTAATTCAATATTGTCCTGTTATAACAAGATAATATTAACATCCTGTAGAGTTTCATTAATCAGCATGGAGATTCACATTCTCATCCAGCTTCAATTTTTGATATTTTCAAATACCGTCTGATGAAAGTCCCATGAAATAGCATAACTAACTTCTCAGGAACTCAACTGCATTGTTATTGATATGTTTTTTATAATTTTGTCAATTGAATGCTCACTATATGCTGGCACATATTATACTAAATACACAAAAGTATAATACTGTAAATATATACAGTACTTTCAACCTGTCAAAGTCCATTAATGTAAAAATAATAATAGCTTCTGATATTGATTATCAAGCACTATGCTATACAAATTACATACATTATTATATATAATCACATTCACTGTTGTTATCTTACTATACTGATAATAGCTAAGCTTTATATAGCACTGTTAGGAACCATTCTAAGTATTTTACAATTACTAATTTGTTGGTACCAATTCACTAGTAGCAATTAATTAATATTAATTTATTAGTTTTACATGCATGATTAATTCATTAAAACTTCACAACAAACTTATGAGGTAGGCACTATTATTATCTCTAATTTACCAATGATTAAAATAAGGCATAAAGAAATTATATAATTAACCAAGAAAACACAACAAATGAGAGTCAGGATGTGAAACCATGCTCCAAAGTCTGTGCTGTTAAACAGGAAGACAGACTGTCTTTCAGCTCTAATAAAGGTATGTACTATCCCAATTTTATAAGTGAGGACAATGAGAATAAAATGTTCAAGAGGCTTGTTCTGGAATTTGACTCTAGATTTATCAAACTTCAGAGTCTGAGTTCTTAATTAAGAACTTTAATTATGTTACTTATATCTCAACTCTTGTCTAACCTCATGATCTTCTAATATAACAAGAACTACTACATTATAGTATTATTGTACCTGCTGCAAAAATGAGGAAACTGAGACTTAAGCAGACTACTTCACTAAATAGATAATTAGTGGCTATGTTAAAGCATAGAAACACTTAGTCTAATGTTACCTCAACTACATCTGTGACTTCATGAAGTTTATAATCTATTTGAGAAAATAATATTCCATGTGAAACTAGTCAAATAATTACATCTTCTCTGGATATACTTTTGTTTATAAAAGTCTTTGATATATTTTAAATATTTACAATTGGACTGTAATTATCTAATTTTTGGATTATTATTACTATAAAATATGCATTAGTAGAGGGTCAGTACACAGGTGGATGACTTTATAAACATAAAACCAAAATTTGGTAGCTGCTTTCATCCATCCTCAGCTGTTGCATATCAAAAATCAACTGACAGGCCAAATCTGATTATTTAAATCCTAGAAATTAAACCAAGGACTGTGGATATAAGAAAATGCTATTTGTGCCACTTATCTCATGTTTACTCTCAAATGAGCAACACAGTACTCTTGGAGTCAACTTATACTGTGTCTGTCCCTTCTCTATGCCATCTTATAGTAAAGAGATGGGAGGAAAAGTGACTTTGTTACATCTCCCAAGACAGAATTAGGTCTCTTTGCTCCTGTGACTATGGACCCTAAATGATAATAGTTTTTTTTTAATGAATAATTGTTTGCAAAACACCTTAATTTTTATTTTATCCTTTTTACAAAATCCCTTTCCTGAGAAAATTCCAGAGATCATTGATGATATCAACTAATTTTTTCAACTTCTATCCTTATAAATCATAATGATGTTTAGAATTTATGTTGTGCTTAAATTTTTTACACCAAGTGCTATCTCCATTCTGTCTGGCATAAACACATATCCATATTCCCTCAGCCCTATACCCCATCATAGCTTATTGTTAGCCATTTTTTTTTATTTTTAAGAAATTGTGGTAAAATATACATAACATAAAATGTACTATATATATATATATATATATATATATATATATATATACATATACACATATACATATATATATATACTTTTTAATTTCATTGTATTAGTTTCAAGTATACAGTGCATTGATCAGATATTCATATAGTTTATAAAATGATCCCTCTAATTGTTCTTTCTCTCCTCTGGCTCTCCACCTAGCCAATATATTAATGCTAACTGCATTCCCTATACCATGCTCCCCATCCCTGTGACCATCTATCAACTACTAATTTGAACTTATTTAACCCTTCATAACTATTTTAATTATATGGTTTAGTGTTAAATACATTTACACTGTTGTGCAACCAATCTCCAGACATGTTTTCATCTTGTGAATAAAATTCTATACCCATTAAACCAAATAACTCCCCATTCCTCACTTCCTTCAGTTCCTGTCAACTACTATTCTAGTCTCTGATTTTTACTAAGTATATCATATAAGTATCTCATATATAGCATCAAATATCTCATATATAGCATTTGTCTTTTTGTGCCTGCCTTTTTTCAATTACTATAATGTCCTTGAGGTTAATCCATGTTGTTGCATGTATCTGAATTTCTTTCCTTTTTAAGGTTAAATAAAATTTTATTTTATGGATATGCCACAATTTGTTTATCCATTTATCCAATGATGGATATTTGGGTAGCTTCCACCTTTTAGCTATTGTGAATAATGCTGCTAAAAATAATAGTGTATAAATATCTCTTTGAGATTCTGTTTTCAATCAATTTATATATATTCTCAGAAGTAGAATTGTTGGATCATATGATAATTCCTTTTTAATTTTTTGAAAAACTACCATACTGTTTTCTATAATGGCTGTACCATTTTACATTGTCACCAACAGTATACAAGTGTTCCAATTTCTCTGCATCTTCACCAAAACTTTTTATTTTGTGTGTTTTTAATAGTAGTCATCCTAATAGGTGCTTTTTAGCCAATTTTATACTAAACATTACATGTATTAGGATAAGAACTGGCTGCAGATTTTTTTGAGAGTTAACTGAGAATCTGCTGAAATCTTATATGAGGCAAATACATTACCTGTATATGGTGGAATATTTTTAACTTAGTTTTCAATATGGCTTTAATAAACTTCATAAATATTGTGAAGAGTGTCACCATTATAATAGATATATATTTAGGAAAATAGTATCAGAAACATTTTTTCCACTGAAGAATCATATATTTTTTTTCTTTTCTACAATCTTATTTCATTGGCAATTGCAAAGTAATTTAGTGCATTTAATATGTTTATAGGTTTTTGGAGGCCAGTATTCCTGTTACCTCCATTTGGCCGAGGTAAAAAACCTGAAGAAAAATACTCTGTGCAACGAACTGGTAACAGAGGTGAGTATACTGAATAGAAACTGCCTAAGAATTTTAGATATTCTGTCAATATTTGGAAAAAAATAAACCACAACTTGAGATAGCAGGATACCCAAGACAATATCCAGGTACAGTGATTGTCTAGAAGGACTCACTGGAATAAGCATACAGTCGTACTCATGGCTATGATTTTACTATAGGGAAAGGATACAATAAAATTAAATCGATAAAGGAAAAAGGCATATGGAGAGAAGTCTAATGTAAACTAGGTAAAAGATTCTCCCAGTAGAATCACACAAAACTTATTTGTTTCACCAACCAACAAGTTATAATAACATGAATGACATGTTGTCTATCAGGAAAGCTCATTTGATTCTCATTTCCAGAGTCTTTTTATTTAAACATAATCTCAAGATCCATCCATGTTGTTGCAAATGGCAGTATTTCATCGTTTTTTATAGCTGAGTAAGATTCCACTGTATATATGTGCCACCTACTCTTTATCCAATCATCTATCAAAGGGTGTTTCATTTTTTTTCATGACTTGGCTACCATAAATAATGCTGCAATGAACATCACTGTGCATATAACTTTAAGGATAAATATTTACAAATTGTAGAGGTAGATGCCCAGAAGAATTGCTGAGTCATATGATAATTCTATTCTTAAATTTTTGAGAAACCTCTATACTGTTTTCCATCATGGCTGTACCAATTTACATTTCCACCAGCAGTTTATGAGTGTTACTTTTTGCCCACAGCCTCTCCAGTGCTTGTCAGTACTTGTCCTGTTGATGATAGCCATTCTAACAGATGGGAGGTGATATCTTATTGTGGTTTTGATTTGCATTTCCCTAATAGCTACTGAAGTTGAGCATCTTTTCATATGTCTATTGGCAACTTGTATGTCTTCTTGGGAGAAGCATCTGTTCAAGTCCTCTGCCCATTTTTTTTAACTGGATTATTTGCTTTTTATTGTTGAGTTGTATGAGTTCTTTAAATAATTTGGAAATTAGGCCCTTGTCAGAGGCATTGTTCACAAATATATTCTCCATTCAGATGATTGCCTCATTGCTTTTTTGAGTTTCTTTTGTTGTGCAGAAGCTTCTTAGTTTGATATAGTCTTATTTATTTATTTTGAGGTCAAATTAATAAAATCCTCTCTAAATCTGAGGTTCATGAGGTTAGTACCTATGTTTTCTTCTATGCAACTTATTGTTTCAGATCTTACATTCAGGTTTTTGATCAATTTTAAGTTAATTTTGGTATATGATAATAGATAACAGTCTGGTTTTATTTTTTGTGTGTGACTTTCCAATTTTCTCAGCATCATATATTGAAGAAGCTTTTCTTTCTCTATTGTATGTTTTCAGCTCCTCTGTCAAAAATTATTTGCTCATATATTTGGGGGTTAATTCTGGACTCTCAATTCTGTTTCATTAGTCTCTGTGTGTGTTTTTCTGTGAATACCATTCTGTTTTGATTACTGTCACTTTGAAGTATAATTTGAAGTCAGACAGAGAGATGCCTCCAGCCTTGTTTTCTCAGGATTGCTTTGGCTATTCAGAGTCTCTTGTGATTCCATGCAAATCTGAAGATTTTTTGTTCTATTTCTTTAAAAAGTTTCATTGAGATTTTGATGAAGATTGCATTAAATCTGTGTATTGCTTTAGGTAATAAGGTCATTTTAACTATGTTCATTCTTCCAATTCATGAACATGGAATATCTTTACATTTTGTTTCTTCTTCAATTTCTTTTAATTATGTCTTATAGTTTTCAGTGTATAGGACCTTCACATGCTTTGTTAAGTTTATTCCTAGGTATTTTATTCTTTTTGTTGCAATTGCAAAAGGAATTGATTTTTTCATTTCTTTTTCTGAAACCATTGTTAGTGTAACACGTGGATTTTATATGTTTATTTTGTATTCTTAAACTTTACTGTATTTGATTATTGTTTCTAGTAATTTTATGGTGGAGTCTAGAATTTTCTATGTAGAGAATCATGTCATCTGCAAAAAGTGACAATTCGACATCTTCATTCCCTATTTGAATGCCTTTTATATCTTTCTCTTGACTTATTGCTCTAGCTAGGATTTCCAACACTATACTGAATAAGAGTGGTGATAGTGGACAGTCTTGTCTTGTTCCTGATCTTAGAGGGAAGGTTTTTAGTTTTTCACCATTAAGTATGATGTTAACTGAGGGTTTGTCATATATAGCCTCTATTATGTTGAGTGACGTTTTATTTATTAAGTTCATTTTATTAAGTGTTTTGGTTGTAAATTGTCAAATGCTTTTTCTGCATCTATCGATATGATCATATGATTTTTATCCTTTATTTTATTTATGTGATGTGCCACATTAATCAATTTGTGTATGTTGAACCATCTTTGTGCCCCTGGAATGAACCCCACTTGATTGTGATGAATAATCTTTTTAATGTATTGTTGTGTTCAATTTACTAGTATTTGTTTAGGATTTTTGCATCTGTATTTATTAGAAATATTGATCTATAGTTTTCTTTTTTTATGTTATCCTTACCAGGTTTTGGTATCAGGGTAATTTTGCCCTCAGAAAATGAGTTAGAAAATATGGCCTCTTCTTTAATTTTTTGGAAAAGTTGATAAGAACAAATATTAAATCATCTTTGAACGTCTGGGAGAATTCCTTAATGAAGTCATCTGGTCATAGACTTTTACTTTTGAGATTTTTTAAATGATTATTTCAATTTCCTTGCTGTTGATCAGTCTATTTAAATTTTCCAGTTTTTTGTGATTCAGTCTAGGAAAGTTGTAGCTTTCTAAGTACTTGTCCATTTCTTCTAGGTTGTTAAATTTGATGTTATATACTTTTTCATAGTGTTCTTGTATGATCCTTTGTATTTTCGTGTTATCCGTTATAACTTCTCTTTCATTTTTTATTTTGTTTAATTGTGTCTTTTCTCTGTTTTCCTTAGTAAGTCTAGCCAGGGGGTTGAAAAAAATTATTGATCAGATCATTTCAAAGAGGCAGCTCTTTGTTGCATTAATTTTTCTATTGCTTTTTTGTTCTCAATTTCATTTAATTCTACTTAATTTTTATTATTTCCTTCCTTCCACTGACATTGGACTTTATTTGTTCTTCTTTTTCTAATTTTTTAATATGCGATGTTAGTTTGTTTATTTGGGATCTTTTCTGTTTCTTGAGATAGGCCTATAATGATATGAACTTTCCTCTTATTACTGCTTTTGCTATATCCCAAAAATTTTTGATATGCTTTATTTTCTTTCTCATGTGTTTCTATGTGTTTATCTCTTGATTTCTCTTTTTATTTTTTCTTTCACCCAGTCATTCTTTAGTAGCATGTTATCTAATCTCCACATATTTGTGGGTTTTCTCACTTTCTTTTTCCAGTTGATCTCCAGTTTCAAAGCATTATGGTCAGAGAATGTGCTCGGTATGATTTCAATCTTCTTAAATTTGTTGAGGCTAGTTTTGTGTCTCAACATATTGTCTATCCTTGAGAATGTCCATGTGCACTAGAGAAAAATGTATAATCTGATGTTTTGGGATGAAAAGATCTATAAATGTTGATTATGTTCAACTGGTCTAATGTGTCATTTAAGGCTTATACTTGCTTATTGATTTTCTATTCTGATGATCTACCCATAGTTGATAGTGAGGTATAACACAGGAGGCCCAAGCCTGGAACTTACACCTGGTTTTAGATATTCTAGAAAAACCACCAGGAGGACTAGAAGGGGTAGAAATGTCATTTATTACTCATAACCCAGGGAAATTTCAGAGTCAGAGGTTAGGATGACATCATCAATATAACGGTACAACTGTATTTTGGAGAGTTTAGCCTAGCCAGTCAAATCCTCAACTACAAATCTATGGCAAATAGTGGAGCTATAGAGATACTCTATTGGCAGGACAGTGAAGATCCATTGTTGTCATTCCAAGGTAAAGGTAAATTGATCTTGACTGTCTGGGTGAATATTTTGGATGTGTCCTGGTCCCGCAAAAATTCAGGCAAGAAGCCGAGGGTCAAGAGTGTCCTAAGCTTGAGATCCCTTCCAAGGTGCAGACAGCTGCCCACCTGTTTATCAGGGGTTGGAATTATTGCTTCACTTAAAGCTACTTTTATAAGGCTACCAGTACTGTATTGGGTTGCTTATCAGTCTTTTTTGGGTCAACTTCAGCCCTTATCAGATCCATTCATAGTTGCCTTCTGGTCACCTTTACCAAGCCATCCTTATTTTCTGCATGCTCACTCACAATTGACTTTCTCTTTTTCCCCTGAACCCTTTGGACCCCTTGTTTCTGCCTGGTCATTTCTATTTCCCCCAAATCAGCAGCAGCCTATACTGCTGCCTAGATTGTCCACCCCAGTAGAGTGGACAATATGGGCACCAAAGTACCATAATAGACCAGAGAGGCTGTCTGGATGACATGGTCCTGCATACCTGCAGCAAATGGCACCATATCAGAGCCATCAAATATTTCAATATAAATAGCATGCTGCATTCCCATCTCCCTGAGAAACACCTACAGTTTTGGCATCGACATCTAGCACGACTGGGCCATTGGCAAATCACCTTCATTTGGCCAAGCCACGTGACAGCCCACCATGAGCTAATTCAGTAGCCATGCATTTTCTACATATTGGATTGCTCCATGTATGTGTTAGCACCAAAAAGGTGGTGGCAATAGAGGCCATATAGGTTATTTCATCCTCAGACAGTATTATACCATCAGCATTGGTGTCCCAGAGGTGGAGTAGCCTGATCCTTTCTGGCGGTACTTGGCAGCCAGCTCTACCAACTCCGTGGATGTATATGGCCTGGTAGAGGTGTATACGTGTTTAAGGGGAGGAGGTAGGTTACTTGTATATTTTCCTTCAGAGCATTCTTGTTGAGTCTTTAGTTTCTGAACAATTACTGGGCAGGCTGAGACAAACATATGGCTTCCTCTGGGAGGGATACCTCTATTTCCTTATCTAACTCAGACTCACTTTCTTCTGTGGGATCCCATTTACTGGGGTTCTATTTGTACTGCAATTACTGCCTTATACGAGCTCTCTTTAGCTTTCACCCCCAAACTTTTGCAAAGCAGCAGGCTAGGTCCTGCAATTGTTCACTATTCTGTTCTAACTGTCATCCCAGAATATCCTTGCTATTGGCCTATGTGACTAGCTAGCCTCTTTCTAGCCTTACTTCTTCCACTTTCTTCACCCTTTCCTCAGGCCATAGCAGTAGCCTTAGACAGCATCTGCAGAATGCGCCAGCCCACAGCAGCTGCTACAGCCTGCAGGTCCTTCTTTTTTAAAGAATACAATTCCCATACTCTCAGTAAAACCTATAAGAGGTCCATACACATGTTAGGGAAATCCCCCCATTCCCTTGGTGGGCCCCAAGAATCTAGAAGGCTTGCCACCTCAAACAACATGGACCCAGAGGCCCATTCTAAGATATCCCCTGGTGGACCTCCACCAGGCATATTCTCCCCTCACTCAAGGTTAACTCAACTGGAGTTCTTTCTGGAATATCCTGCTGACTATGCCTACTGTAACGCAAGATCCTCAGGCCTGGAACCTGCACCTGGGTTTGGATATTCTGGAAAAACCACCAGGAGGACTAGAGGAGAGAAAAATGCCATTTATTGCTCACAAGCAGGAAAGCTTCAGCAGCAGCTGGTCAAAGCTGCAGGAATAAATCTGCTGACCAAGAACAAGAAGAGTATTTTATGCCCACAAACAGAGGGAGGGGTTATCTCATTGGGAGAGTAGCTGCCTTCTCAGATAGATGGGAGCAAGATATGCAGCTTGGTTACAAGAGCAGAGGACATCCATGGGAGTGGCAGAAAATGTCCTTTGGAGTGCACACTGCTGAAAGCTCTTTGTGTACTCCCTTCCTTGACTGCTATTATGTTTTCTTTTTCCTTTTTGTCTGTGTCTCCCTGTAGTTCTGGTAGTTAGTTGCTTTATATATTTTGGTGCTCCCTGATTGTCAGCATAGATATGAATAAGTGTTATATCTTCTTGATGTATTGTCCCCTTATTGTTATGAAGTGTCCATAATTTTCTCTCTTTTTTATCTTGAAGTCTATTTTGTCAGATATAAATACAGCTATAAGCCTTTTCTCAAAATGCCATTTGCTTGGAGTGTCATTTCCCACCCTTTATCTTTGAATCTCTATTTGTTCTTACAGCTGAGATGTGTCTCTTGAAGGCATCACATGGGTGGATTTAGTTTTTGATCCAATCTGCTACACTGTGTCTTTTTATTGGTGAGTTTAGTCCATTTACATTTGTATGATTATTGATAAACAAGGTTTTTCTATTGCCATTTTATCTTTTGCTTTCCGGTAGTGCGGTGTCTCCATTATTTCTTTGCCATTATGTTTCTGACTGTTATTTTAGTTTGGTGATATTCTATGTGACAAATGTATTTTAGATCTTTTTTATATTTTATTATTTTTGTTATTGAATTATAAGAGTTTTTTATGGATTCTGAATATATGTTTCTTATCAGATGTGATTTGTAAATAGCTTATCCCATTATGTGGGTTGTCTTTTAATTTTCTTGTTGGTGTCCTCTGAAGCAACAACATTTTAAAAAATTTTTGATGAACTCTAAATTATCTATTTTTTTCTTTTGTTGCTCATAATATGGGTGTCATATCTAAGAATCATTTGCCAAATCTAAGATTATGACGATTTACACCTACCTTTTCTAATAATATTTTAGTTTTTGTTCTTACATTAATTGTTTGATCCATTTTGAGGTTTGTTTGCACTGTGTGTATGTGTGTGTGTGTGTGTGTGTGTGTGTGTGCGCGCGTGCGCGCGCACACGTGCAGGTGTGTGATGTGAAGGAACAATTTATGCTTTTACCTGTGGCTCTCCAGTGAACCCAGTACTACTTGTTGAAAATACTGTTCTTTCCCCACGAAATAGTGTTGGCACCATTGTCAAAAATCATTTGACTAGAAATCCATGGTTTTATTTCTTGACTTCAGTTATATTCCATTAATCTATATGCCAGCACCACATTACCTTAATTACACTGCTTTTTAGTAAGTGTTGAAATCTGGAAGTATAGTACTCCTACTTTTTTTTTTTTTTCAAATCTATTTTTTCTATTTCAGGTCAGTTGCAATTCCGTATGAATTTTAGGGTCTGCTCATCAATTCCTACAAAGAAATCAGCTGAGATTTTAATAAAGATTGCATCGAATATAGATCAATTTGTAAAATATTGCCATCTCAAAAATATTAAATCTTCTGACACATAAACATGAAAAATTTTTACATTAATTTAGAAGTGTTTATTTCATTTATTATTATATTTTTATTGAACTATAATTGACATTCAATATTATATTTGTTGCCAGGTGTACAACATAGGGATTCAACATTTATATACATTATAAAATGATTACCACAATAAGCCTAGTTACCATCTGTCAACATACAAAGTTGATACAATATTATCTTTTTAAATTTCTTTCAACAACGTTTTATAGTTTTCAAAGTATGATTTTTGAACTTTTGTTAAATTCATTGCAATATATTTTATTTTTGATGCTATTGTCAATGGAGTTATTTTCTTAATTTCATTTTGGATTCTTCATTGCAACTGTATTGAAATACAGTTGATTTTCTCAAATTGATCTAGTATCCTAAACTTTGATGAACTCATTTGTTAGCATTAATAGTTTTTATTAGATTCCTTAATATTTTCTGCATATAACATTATATCATCTGTGCAAATAGATAGTTTTACTTCTTTTTTTTCCAATCTAGATACATTTTTTTTCTCTTCTCTAATTTCTCTAGCTACAACCTCCATTGTAATGTTAAAGAGAAGTGGGAAAAGCAAAAATCATTGTCTTGTTCTTCATCTTAGGGTGAAGATACCCAATCTTTCACCATTAAATATAATGTTAACTGGGAGTCTCTCATGGTTGCCCTTGATCAGATTGCAGAAATTTTCTCCTATTCCTAGTTTGTTGAGCGTTTTTATCACGAAAAGATTTAGGATGTTGTCAAATTGTTTTCTACATGTGTTGATATGTTAATGTGATTTTTCTTTATTCTATTGATATGGTGTGTTATATTTATTAATTTGCCTCTGTTAAAAATAATTTTGCCTTCCAAGGATAAATCACAGTTGGTCATGATGTACAATTCTTGTAATATCTTGCTGGATTCTGTTTTCACATATTCTGTTGAGGATTTTTACATCTATAGTCTTAAGATATATTGACCTATACTTTCATTTATTGTGATGTGTTCATCTGGCTTGTTATTAGGGTAATTCTGGCTTCACAGGATGTGTTAGGAAGTGTTCCTTCTTATTCTATTTCATGGAGAATTTGAGAAAGATAGTTATTAATTCTTTTTTAAATGTTAGTAGAATTCACCAATGAAAACATCTAGTCCTGTTCTTTTCTTCATTGGGAGGTCTTTGATTGCTAAATCAGTTTCTTCCAACATTTGTTGAAAATTTTATTCTCCTGTAGCTAGTTTTGGTATTTCATGTGTTTCTAGGAATTTGTCAATTTCACTTAAGTTATCTAATTTGTTGGCATGCAATTTTTCATAGTATTCTTTTATAATCTTTTTATTTCCTGAAGTTCTGCAGTACTTAACTTCATTTCTGTTTTTAATAGTTTTAGTCATCTCTTTTTCTCTTAGTCAATCTAGCTTGTCAGTTTTGTTTTTTCAAAGAAGTTACTTTTGGTTTCATTGAGTCTCTCTATTGGTTTTCTATTTTCTGTTTCATTTATCTCTACTCTAATTTGTATAATATTTTGTTCTAGTTTTAGATTTAATTTGACTTTTTTCTAGTTCTTTAAGGTGTAAAGCTAGGTTATTGATTTGGATTCTTTCTTCTTATATAATGTAAGCATTAACAACTATAAATTTCCCTCTGATCACTATTCTCACTTTTGCTATGTTGCATTTTCAGTTTTTTTTCTTACATCTCAAAGCATTTTCTTATTCCCCTTGTAGTTTTTTTCTCTTCAACCCCATTGATTTTTTAAAGAGTGTATTGATTAATCTCTGTATACTTATGAATTTTCCAGTTTTCCTTCTGTTAATGATTTCTAGTTTAATTCCAATATATTTATAGAAAATTGATTCTATTATTTTGTCCTGTTAAATTTATTGAAGTTTGTTATAGCATAGCATATAGTCTATCCTAGGGAATTTACCATAAGCACTTGAGATTAATATGCATTCTTTTGTTGTAAGATGGAATATTGTATCAACATCTATTAGATCTAGTTGGTTTACAGCATTTTTCAAATTTTCCATTTCCTTGTTAATCTTATGCCTAATTGTTCTATCCATTACTGAATATGGAGTACTGAAGTCTCCAATCATTATTGGTATATTGTATATTTCTCCATTTATTTCTTTCAGTTTTTCCTTCATGTATTTTGATACTCCATTATTAATTGCATATATATTTAAATTATATCTTCCTGATAAGATGAAAGTTTAAAATGTCTCTATCTGTAGTAAAGTTTTTCTTTTAAAGTCCTTTTTTTCTGATATTAGTATAGGCACTCCAGTTTTCTGTGGTTGCTGTTTGCATGATATATATTTTTCATCTTTTTACTTTGAATCTATTCGTATTTTAGATTTTAAAATTATGCCTCTAGTTAACACATGGTTGAATCTTATTTTGTTATCTAATCTAACAACATTTTCCTTTCGATTGGATTGTTTAATTCAATCAAATTTAATGCCAATATTGTTATAGTTGGATTTATGTCTGCCATTGTATTTTTCATTTTATATGTCTAATATTTTTGCCCACCTGTTTCTCTTTTACAGCTTTCCTTTGCTTTAAATAAATATTTTATAATGAAGCATTTAATTTTTTGTCATATTTGTCTCACTATTTTTTGATATTTCCTTAGTGGTTGTCCTACAGCATACTATGTACATCTTATCAGTCTACTTGCAATTTATGCTAACTTAGTTAATTCCAGTGAGATATAGAACTGTTACCCTTACATATTCTTTATTCTCTTTTACCCTTTTTATGGTATTAATATTATACATATGACATGTATTCATGTTAACACATCAATTAATTGTCATAATTATTACTTTATATAATTTTATGCCTTTAAAGAATTTGAAACAAGAAGAGATCAAGGATATATTTATAGCTATTATACTAATTTTCTTATTTATCATTTCCTATTCTTTTCATTTGTTTTTCTGGATTTGATTTATCATCTGGAGTAATTTCCTTAGCCTAGTGAAACTTTGCTTCAACTCACCTTCTTTGTCCTGTTATTGGCACATATATTACATTTCTATATATTATAGCTCTACAACATATTATATACATATTATTTTATAAAATAAATTATAAATCAGTTAAGAGCACACAGAAAAATATGCATTTATCCACTCTTTTCTTAATAATACTTTTTTTAACTTTTTCAATTACTGTTGGCATACAATATTAGTTTCAAGTGTACGACATAGAGATTTAGACATTTATATAACTTACAAAGTGATCACCCTAATAAATGTAGTACTCATCTGACATCATACATATTTATTACAATATTAGAACATTTTTGATGGTTGCCACAATGGAGGGGGTTTTAGGGGTGGGTGAAAAGGGGAAAGGATTAAGAAATACAAATTAATAGTTACAAAATAGTCATGGAGATGTAACTTTTATAATTACATGCTTACCTATACTAGCTTTCTTTGTTTTTACATGTGGGTTGAAAATGCCTTCTTTTTTATTTTATTTTATTTTTTATTAAATTTATTGGGATGCCAGTGGTTAATAAAATTATATAGGTTTCACATATACAATTGAATAATACATCATCTATATATTGCATTCTGTGTTCACCACCCAAAGTCAAATTTCCTTCCATCACCATATGTTTGACCCCTTTTACCCTTATCTACCTCCTCCCCTCCCCTCTTTCCCTCTGGTAACCACTAAACTGTAGTCTGTGTCTATGAGTTTTTGTTTGTCTTGTTCATTTGTTGCTTTCAGTTTTATGTTCCACATATGAGTGACATCATATGGTTCTCAACTTTTTCTGTCTGATTTATTTTGCTTAGCATGATAATCTCAGGATCCATCCATGTTGTTGCAAATGGCAGTATATCATCTTTTCTTATGGCTGAGTAATATTCCATTGTATATATTCAATATATACAATGAAGTTACCTTCTGAAGTCACTTGCTTTCTGCCTGAAAAACTCACATTACATTTCTTGTAGGGTAGGTCTGCTAGCAGCAGATTATTTCAGTTTTTGTTAATCTGGGAATGTTTGTTTCCCTTAATTTTTGAAAGATAGATTTGCTGAATATAATATCCTTAATTGCCATTATTTCCTTTGAGCACTTTAAATATGTTATCTCACTTATTTCTGGACTCCATTGTTTCTGCTCAAAAGTCAGTCATCAGTTTTATATGGAACTTTTGTACATAATGTGGTGTTTTTCTCTTCCTGCTTTCAAAATTTTCTCTTTATCTGTTTTTCAGAGTGTTTACTATGACATTTCCCTTTGTGGATTTCTTTGTGTTTTCCTTTTTTTCATGAGCTTTTTGCATGAGTAAGTGGTTTCTAATAAATTCCTTAAGTTTTCAACCATTATTTTTTTAAATATTTTTTCTTCTCTTTTCCCTTTCTTCTCTACTAGTATTCCCAAGTACTGATGTGCTTAATGGTGTACTCCATTTTCTGAATCTCTATTCATCTTTTCATTACTTGTTATCTTTGTTCTTAGATTACATACTCTCTATTGATCTGTCTTCAGGTTTGTTAATTCTTTCTTCAGCTAGTTAAAACCTATTGTTGAGTCTTTCTAGTGAGTTTTTATTTCAGTTACTGTATTTTTAAATTTCAGAATTTCCATTTTGCTTTTTATAATTTCTTTCTCTTTAATCATGTTCTCTATTTAATATGACATTGTCATCATGCCTTCCTTTTACTTCTTTAACCATAGTTTTCTTTAGTTTTTGTTGATTATTTTTTCAATTTCAATTTACATTCAATATTATATTAGTTTCAGGTGTACAGCATAGTGGTTAGACATTTATATAATTTATGAAGTGATCCCCCGATAAGTCTAGTACTACTCCCAACAGCATACATAGGTATTATATTATTATTAACTGTATTCTCTATGTTGTACTTTACATCCTCGTGACTATTTTAAATGCACTTATAAATGGCTACTCTTAAGCCTCTTTCTGTTAAATTCGATACCTGCTCTTACAGACAATTTCTTTTGCCTCTTTTTTCTGTATATGGTTCATACATTTTTTGCATATGTCACTAATTTTTGTTGGAAACTAGGTATTTTAGCTAATATATTATGGCAATTCTAGGAACTATTCCTAGCACTCTGGTGATTTTTGCTGTTATTTGCATACTTATTTGTTTATTGCCTGGCTGTATTATTTTTGCAGTCTGTTTTGCCCCATCCCTCCCTCAGTGTCAAGCTTCTGATGTTGCCTCAGGGAAGTACAGCTTAACTTTTCCCACAGTCACTCTGTGACCACAGTGGTTTTGTCAGGGTTCACTTTTTGTTCTTTCTCCAATCACATCCAGCTGTTAAGCTTCACTCATTGCTAATTTCTCTATCATTTTCAGCAATGCCAAGGGCATACATTGCTCTACAGGATTAAGCCAATTAAATTTAGATTTCTTTGAAGGAATATGTCCTTTGTTGAGTGTTTGATATTTGTCTGACCCCAAGAGTGCTCCCCACAGCTGTCAATTTCCCAGGTTCTCTCCTTAAACTATCTGGCCTACAGTTTAGGCTTTATCTTCTTTGCTCTACCAGTCTTCTCTCAACCACAGTGTACCACAACTTTTGTTTTTGAGCACTCTCTTAGCTCTTAGTCTTGAACTTCTCTATTCTTTGTTGCAAGTGAAGTTACTTTAGGAAGAGATTATGAACTGTCTGTTTTATGGTATGTTTCTCCCACCAGGTAAAATCTCTAAAACAAAATTCTGGATCTGGGAGTAAAGATAATGGTGCACTTCCCTCTAAATGGCACCCATGCTTTAGGACCTAAGTGATTAATGGAAGTAGACAATAGCCTCAGGTTTCCTTGGCTTGCTTCTCTGGACATAGAACCACTGCCTTATCAACTGAGACAAAGAAATCAGGTGTTCACCAATAACTGCATTGTTTTTAAAAATAATTTAGGCATAGTGAATGACTCTTATACTTTCTGGGAATGCTGGGAATTCTCCCAGCATTCAAGTTCCTAGATGCCAGCCAAGGGCTAATCTTGCAAGCAGACCTTTCTAAGTATAACAGTCTCATGATTTCTATGTTAAGCCCTCTCTGTATAGTCTATTCACTTGGCCCTTAGCCAGGGTGTCTAGTAGGACCCCACACAGCAGAGTGGTATCAACCTTCAGTGTTAATCCCAGTTATGCCCTTTAGGTTTCCTTGATTTAGCCAGCTAAAACTAATCCTGCTAATCAGAAAAATCTGTCTAAGAAAGCTAGATTACATTCTCCTTTAATTTCAATGTTAACCATTTTTATCTGGTCCAAGGCATCAATTCAAGTATAATGTAACTCTACCTAGTAAGTTGGAGCTGACCTGAAAAACTTGCAGAGCTGAGGCGGTATCATAACGAGATACACACACACAATAAATACAGTCATGGAGGGCACACAGTGAACCCTTGGAAACATACCCTAAGTGGGACATAAATAGTCAAACAATACAGAGTATCAGGAACCCTACTAAGGCCTCCCTCCATGGGGACTTCTGCCCTAGGATTTTCAGTTCAGTCCAGTTCAGTTCTGTCCTTGGTTTCAGGATTGCCTGAAGTCAATCAATTCAGAACAGTTTTGCTTGTTCACGACTCCAGTTCACCTTCCTCAGGAGCCTGTATGACATCTAGAAAGTGCAAGAA
Organism: Eidolon dupreanum; assembly: GCA_028627145.1. Classification (NCBI taxonomy): domain Eukaryota; kingdom Metazoa; phylum Chordata; class Mammalia; order Chiroptera; family Pteropodidae; genus Eidolon; species Eidolon dupreanum. The sequence goes on from CM053505.1 coordinate 44,926,793, forward strand.
CTATGGCCAGCCCTGACTATCTCATAATCAGCACTGTCAGATGTGATCTTAGACTCATCAGTCAGTTTGAATTCAAATAGCTCATAGCAGCTTAAAAAGTCAGTACAGGAAGAAAAGAAAGCTTCCAGGAACAGTTTTGATAAACAAAAATTAGGAATGCCCCCCCACATTCCTATGCCTCCCCTAATTTACGGTTTGGGCAGGAATCATGAGTTAAGAATGCATTCAGTCTCTGTATCAGAAATACAGATGTTATTAGCATTTGAATTATAGATGATCTCATTAGAGGACAAGCTCTTTTCTGTGGGCATATATATGTGACCCAGACAGTCCAGCCATCATCCATGATGTTCTCATAGTTTATAGACACACAGAGGGGTGTCCTAAGCCTGGTACAGTCCAAAAATCTGAGTTCTGTTCATTGATTGGAGAGATTTCACCATCTTTCAGTTTGGCACAGCTAGTGTTGAGGTGTTGAGGCTAAAACAGCTTCACAGCATACAGTATCAGGTTTCAGCTTAGAATCAAGTCCAGACAATAAGGATCTGTTTTATTAACTAATGTCACCTCAATAATTTAAAAAATCAGTGGCTTTCTTTCAGCAGCAGCAAAGCCAAGACACTGTACAGGGACAGAAATCTTTTTCAAGTCCAAGTGATAAGCAAGGCTTTCCTAAGCCCTTTTTTATCTTGTCAATGTTAGAGCTCAAATTGACCTGTTCAAAAATATGCATATCCAATCATAAAATTATCATCCACTAAGGGTCATACAGCCAATGTAACAAGTATTCACTAACAATTAAAAGCGGTTTCTTAAAACTTCAGTTCTGTCTTCATCACTTTTTATGCTGTCTCCCTTTTGCTAAAGGCTCTGATAGGCAAAAACAATAATTAAAATGATCAGTTATAGGAACTTGTTCCATTTCAAATACTCAAAGCATTTTAATTTCAAACTGCTCACCGATGACAAAAAGCAAGGGATTTGTGTCCCATTAAGTTTTTCTGTAATGCTCTTCTCTGATTGAGATGATTCCTCTATCACTTATGATATTACAGATGTTTAACATTTTATATCATTTTTATTACATATCCAGATACAATAGACAAAATTTAAAGGGAAATTAAAAATTATTTTTCCTTCATTAGAAGTTTACTCAAACCCCTAGCAGTAATTTAGAATTCAGAGTTAGTATTATAGCTGCAGGGAGATAGGTGCTAGAAAACAAAACAAGAGGAGAGCCACTGAAACAACAACAGTTAGGCTGAAACTTTGCTGGAGCCCTGGAAACTGATTTAAGCATTTTTTCTCTCTTGCTTAAAGGAAATAGCAACACAAACTTTTTAAAAACATTTTTGCCCCATCCAAAGCTCACATTTGGGAATTTGAGGGCCCTATCACCTCTCACATAGAGGAAAGAACAAGAACCAAAGATATCACCTGGGAACACTTTTCCCCTACTTTACCCAGCATGGCCATAAACAGCCAGGTGATCCAACATGCCAACTCTCCCAGGAATTTTTTAATTCCATAGGTAAATTTCACCTTTCACAACAGACTGTATCTTAGTTGCTATTTCATACTATGGATGATTCCAGAGCCACCTACTTCTGCACTTTCACTTTTTCTTTAGCCAAAAAAAAATTGCTTTTTTCATATTCCAATAAGTCATCATTATTTTAGTGAATCCCACTTCTGACTTAAATTATGTCAGAGGTTCCCAAGTCAATCCCCAGGTTTGATGATTCACAGGAGGACTTATAGAGCTCACCTTGCTGTTGTGTTCATGGCTATGATGTATTTCAGTGAAAATCAGCAAAGAGCAAAAGTAGGTAGGGCAAAGTCCAGAGGAAACCAGATACAAGTTTCCAAGAGTCCTTTCCTAGTGGAGTCATGAAGGGTGCACGTAATTCTTTCAACAGCGAATATGACAACATTTATGAAATGTCTACCAGGGAAGCTTATTAGTGATTCAGTGCCTAGGATTTTTATTGAGAGTAGTCATATGTGTATTCTCTGCCTACCACTTACCAAAATTCCAGACTTTTGGAAGGAAGGTGTTCAGCATAAACCATATTAGTTGTACAGACAGTTTAGGCATAATGAATCATTCCTGTCAGTTTTGAGAATATTGAGTATCCTTCTCAAATCCAAGTTCCTAGATGCCAACAGAGGTCCAATCTTGCAAGCTGGCCTTTCTAAAATAGTAGCATCAGCCCTGCTATGTTAACTCTTATGTGGACACTCGTCTTGTATCTACAAATTTTACACCCTTTGTGTTTAGGTGTAACAGTACAGCTGACTAAAAAAAGAGACTAGAATGGTTCACTCTCGTCTCTTCCCCTCCAATTTAAACTGCTCTCATTTCCAAAATAAACTCCACCATCATATCTCTCATCTCATCTCCTTCCTTTTTTCCTCTCCCACTATCTCTTTCACACATACACAGTAGATATACATATTTTATTGATGTAAATATAAAGGAATTAATGAAGAGAAATGGGAATGAATTATGAAGCAAATTTCATGCATTAAGTGAAATAAAATTAGAACCCTTCTCCAAATAAATTCAGGACATCACATTGCCTCTTACATATCACTCATCACTAAACATCCTGAACACCTAGATATCTGATATATAGTTGGAAAGACTTCCTAACTTGACATAAATTTTGTGGGAAATTAGATAGGGCTGAATGAAAATAGAGTAAAATCTATATTTTGATTTCTTTACATTAGTAATTTGATGTAATACTAACTTCAAGAATTTAGAAAAATGCAAATGTAAATTTCTTTTTCTGAGAAAAGATTACAAGTGTTATCAGAATTTTAGTTTCTTTGTTTAAGGATTCTATTCAGGATTTCTGCATCTTAGATTTATTTGATACACATTTAATATGCTTAATATTTATTTAAGGTGATCTAAATTAAATCCAACCTGAATTGGTTAAATGAACTATGGTCTATCCATACAGTGTAATAGTATATCCATAAAATCAAGAAGCATTCACAATATACTGCTAAATGAGAAAAGTAGGTAACTAACCTGTATACACTCAACAAATATTTCTTGAGCCCTTATCAATGTTTATCACTGTTCTACACTCTAGGATACTGTAGTCACCAAAACAGGGAAAAAAAAGATTCTTGTCTTAATATAGTTTACATTTTAATGAGGAGAGACATTAAACCTAATAAATATTAATAAAGTATATAGTATTTTATAGGCATCCAAAGCTATGAATAAAAAAAAAAGCAGGAAAGAAAGACAAGAAGTGCTGGGCAGTCTGGCAGTTTTGAACAAGGTGATCAGGAAAGGCCTCAGTGAGAAGATAACATTTAAGGAAATTCTTAAAGAAGTGAAGAAGCTAGCCACATGGATATCTGAGAAAAGGGCACTCTAGGACAAGGAAGCAGAAAATTAAAAGGCTAAAGTGAGTAAGTGAGGGAAGAATTACAGAAATTACAGGTGATGGGGATTTGGGTATTGTAGGGTCATTGTAGGCTCTCACAAGGTCTTTGGCTTTTACTCTGAGATGTGAACAATTGAAAGTCTTTACAGAGGTATGACATAATTTTACTTGTATTTTGATAGAATCCCCCTGGCTCCCTGTTGAGAATAGATTGTAAAGGGACAAGGATAGTCCCAAGTAGACTACTTTGAAGGCAATTTTAATGATCTAGGTAAGAAATGATAGGGGCTTGTACCAAACTGATAGCAGTGGAGGTGGTGAGTAGTGGTCAGATTGGTTATATGTTTTGAAAATTAGAGGCAACAGGATTTTTTTTGAGGTTTGGATATAGAGTATAATAAAAAAGAGGGTTAAGGATAATATCAAGAGTCAACAGCAAATATTTGCCATTAACTATAATGGGATAAACTAAAAAGCAAGTTTATGGTCAAGATAGAGGGAGAAAACTAGGAGACTATGTTTAGATATGTTAATATTGAGTTATCAAACAGTCAAGAAGTATCAAATAGGCCATGATATATATAACTCTAAAATTAAGGAGAGCAGTCTTGGCTGTAAAAATACATTTACAGTAGATATTAATAATAGATTAATTGATTAATTAAAAATAGATTAATAATAGATTAATTGATTTATATTTAGGTATCTCTAAATGATATTGTCAAAGGATATATTATAGAGAAGAGAAGAATTTTAAAGGCTGCTTTATGGAGCAATCAAAGGTTAAGATGTTAGGGAGGTGAGGAAGAACAAACAATGGAGAGTAAAAAGAGTAACCAGTGAGAAAGGGGAAAAAAATTCATACAAGTGGGTATGGCACCCCGGAAGCCAAGTGAAGACAACATTTCAAGAAAGATAAAGTAATTAACTGTATTATGTAAATGATAGGTAAAAAGATAATGAATAACCATTAACCATTAGATTTATTAATATGAAGATCACTGATGAACATCATAAAACATTTTAAATTGAATATTGATGACAGAAGTTTGATTATAGTGAAATTTAAGAATTCAGTAGAAACATGGTGGTAAATTAGTTCTAAATTTTTCCACTTTTCCTCCTGGAAACTATAGAGAGTAACAAGAAGAGACAAACTTCCACAAACTAAATATTAAGTGAAATTAGAATACAAAACCTATAAAGATATGTTGCCAGTATTGGGAGTCAAAGTGTACCACTACAGAAAATTATCAATTCACAGAGAAAGGACAGCAAAAGAAGAAAAAAAACAATGAAACTACAAAACATTCAGAAAACAAAAAGATGTCATTAGTAAATACATACATATCAATAATTACTTTAAAATTAAATGATTAAAATTTCTGGTCAGAGGTATAAACTGGCTGAATTGAGTGAAAAAAAAAAAAAACAACTTATGCTGCCTGAATAAGATTTACTTTAGCTTTAAAGACACACAAAGACTGAAAGTGAAGTCTTTGAAAAAGGTATTCCATGCAAATGGAACCCAAAAGAGAGCAAGGATAGCTACACTTATATCAGACAAAATAGACTTCATATAGGCAACAATACTATATAGTAGGGGATTTTAGCACTCCACTTTCAATAATGGATAAATCATTCAGATGAAAATTAATAAGAAAACATTGGACTTGAACTGTTCTTTAGACTAAATAAAACTATCAGGCATATACAGAACAGTCCATCAAACAGCAGCAAAATGCACGTTCTTCTCAAATGCACATGGAACATTACTCAGAATAGATCATATATTAGGTCTCAAAAAGTCTTAGTAAATTTAAGAAGAATGAAATCATACCAAGAACCTTTCTTGAATACAATGGTACGAAACTAGAATTCAATAACAGGAGGAAAATTGGAAAATTCACTTTGTGCGAAAATTAAACAACACACTTATAAACAACCAATGGGCCAAAAAAAGTATCTAAAGTGAAAAAAAATATCTTGAAGCAAAAGAATATGGAAACACAACATACAATATCTGTGGGATGTTTCAAAAGCAATTCTGAGAGGGAAGTTTATAGCAATAAGTGCAGATATTAATAGATAGACCTCAAATAGCTAAATTTACAACTCGAGGAATTAGAAAAAGAATAAAGTAAACCCAAACTTAACAGAAGGAAAGAAATAACAAATATCACAGGAGAAATAAATGAAATGGAGAGCAGAAAAATGATTTTTAAAAATCTACTAAACAAATAATTGGTTTTTTTAGAAAAACAATTTTACACACCTTTCACCAGGCTCACAAACTAAAAAAAGAGAGAAGACTCAGATAAAATCAGAAACGAAACAGAAGACATTACAACTGATACTACAGAAATACATAGGATCATAAGAGACAAGTATGAACAATTATATGTCAACAAATTGGATAATGTGAAAGAAAGTGGATACATTCCTAAAGGCATACAATCTACCAAAACTGAATAAGGAAGAAATAGAAAATATGCATATACCAATATGAGTAAGGAGATTGAATCAGTAATCAAAAATCTCCCAACACCAAAAACCTCAGTACCAGATGGCTTCACTGGTAAATTATACCAAATGTTTAAAGAAAAATTACTTCCAATCCTTCTCAAATGCTGCCAAAATTTTGAAGAGAATGGAAACCTTCCAAACTACTTTTACAAAGACAGCATTATACTAATACCAAGGCCAGATAAGGACACTATAAGAAAACTACTGACCACAAACCCTGATGACTATATATGTGAAAATTTCCAAAAAAAAAAAAAAATAAATAACAAAACCAAATCAAACAACACATTAAAAGTATTATACATCATGGCCATCTGGGATTTATCCCTTGGATACAAAGATGGTTCAAGACATATGTCAATAAATGTGATATGCCATATTAACAGAATAATAGATAAAAATAATATGATCATTAAAATAGATGTAGCAAAAGTATTTGACAAAATAAATCATACTTTCATATAGTTAAATAGTAAACATAAACCCATATATAAACAATTACATAAAATTAAATTGGACTAAATTTTAAGAAAACTGCAATTAAATTACAGAGATGGTAAGACAGAATTAAGAAATGACACAACTGTACACTGTTGAAAATATTCTATTATTTCTACTCTATTAATAGAAAAAAATTGACCTCCACATACCCCTATAGCTACCTAACACCAACAGTCCTTTACTCCCACTGGTCCCTAAAATTACATTGATCCTACCATGTTTTCTCTGTTTATCACCCCTCATATCTTCATGTCTTTTCTCATCAAGCTTTAATTCCCATTTCTCTGCTTATATTTAAGTCAAAAGTCAAGAGGTGTAAATAATGAGCTATCTTCAATACCTCTTATTTTTGTCTCTTCCGCTTTTAAGTTTATTTTATTTTAATAAGTTTTTTATTTGTTTTATTCAAAGATCAAAATCATATAAAATTTATACATTGAGAAGTCTCATTCTTAGTCAGTTATTCCATTCCATCTTTTTTTCTCTCCCTCTATACATTTTTTGTGTATATTAGTATTTCTTTATTCAAATACAAATGGCTAATAAATGGTCTGTTAGATTTTCTATATCTTCTCGATTCAGTCTTGGAAAATTGTATGTTTCTAGGAATTTATCCATTTCTTTCAGATTGTCAAATTTGTTGATATATAACTGTTAGTAGTGTTTTCTTATAATTCCTTGTATTTCTGTGTTGTTAGTTGTCACTTCTCTTTCATTTCTGATATTTGGACCCTCTCTTTTTTTCTTGATGGGTCTGGTTAAATATTTATTTTGTTTATCTTTTCAAAAAACCAGCTCTCGGTTTCATGGATCTTTTCTATTGTTTTTTAGACTCTATTTATTTCCACTCTGATTTTTATGATTTCCTTTCTTCTACTCACTTTGGGTTTTGTTTGTTGTTTTTTTTTTCTATTTCCTTTAACTGTAAGGTTATATCGTTTTTAGATTTTTCTTGCTTTCTGAGGTAAGCCTGTATTGCTATGAATTTCTCTCATAGGAGTTCTTTCGCAGTATTTTCGGTTGTGTTTTAATTTTCATTTGTCTTGAGGTTTTTTAAATTTCTTCCTTGAACTCATTGTTAATCCATTTATTGCTTAGTAGTGTGATATTTAGCCTCCATGTGTTTGTGTGTTTTTCATTTTTTTTAAATTGATTTCTAGCTTTATACCATTGCAAGTTTCAGTCTCCTTGCTAAAGAACTCATTCTGCTCATCTAGTTGTTTTTTTCAATTCCTGAAATTTTTGATATGAATTTTTTTTTCATCTCACTGAATTTTTTCAGAAGTACCATCCTGAATTTTCTGTCATTTAAGTCACATATTTCTATGTCTTTAAGCTTATTTTCTGGAGATTTTTCTCTTTCTTTATGAGATGCCTCATCGCCTTGGTTGTTCATGGTGTTTAATAGACTGTTTCTCCACCTGGGCATTAATGGATGTGTATTCTGCTGTTTTTCCAGAAAGAAGATTTATTATATAAAGGTCTCTCTTTAGCCTGTTGCACAGAAGGTGTTTTTCTTTTGGTTTCCAGTAGGTGGCGTCTAATCCTTTTGGATCTCTGCTTTATATAAAGTCTTAATAATGCTTTTTTTTTCTCTTATAGATATTCAATCATGCTCACTACCCTCGGTATCAGTCTCTGTCAGTGTTAGCGACAATTTGGGTTGCTTTTGCTCAAATTCCCCTGGAGCTCCACAGTATTTGGTCCTGGAGGATATGAAGTGGAGGGAGGGTGCACTCTGGTTGATGGGTGAGGGTTACAGCTAGTCTTTCTGTTTCAGTCTCACACTTTGCATCCATGGCTGCTAAGACTCAGCTGTTGCCCCTCCGAAGTTAGTTCCCACTCTGCTCTCTGCCCTGATCCCTGAGCTCCACTGTGTGTTGTTCACAGATCCCTCCAGCAGGGCTGTTCGGGAAGCCAGCCACAATTTCTCTCCTTCCTGTCCCCCTGCAGCAATCTCTGGCTGCAAGATTCTTGCCTTTCTGACCACTGGAAGCTCTTATGCATAGATCACTTGCTCAAAGGTACTTGTGTGTTGTTACTTGTCCTGTTCCCACTGGGTGTTTTTGGCTCCTTTGTTGATCGTAAGTTGACCATATGTAGTTAGTTAATTATGGACACCTTCTTCTATTCCACTGGTCTGTGTCTAATTTTAGGGGTAGTACAGTATTGTTTTAATTACTATAGCATTGTAGTATAGCTTGGATTCACAAAATATAATGTCTCTAGTTTTGTTCTTCTTTCTTATGATTACTTAGGCTATCCAGTATCTTTTATGATCCCTTACAAATTTTAGGATTGTTTTTATATTTCTGTGAAAAGTGCCATTGTAACTTTGATAGGGATTGCATTAAATCTATAGATGGCTTTGGGTGGTATAAACATTTTAACAATGTTAATTCTTCTGATCCATGGAAACACAGAAATAGAAACATGGGATGTATTTCCATTTGTTTCTGTCTTTTTGATTGCTTTCAAAAAGTTTATAAATTTTGTTGTACAGATAATTCACTTCTTGGTTAAATTCATTCCTAAATATTTTATTGTTGCTGATGCTATCCTTAAAGTGATAGGTTTTTTTAATTTCTTTTTCAGAGGTTTCATGTTAGTGTTTAGAAATGAAACTGATTTCTATACATTGATTTGATATCCTGCAACTTTATTAAATCCTTTGATTACTTCTGTGAGTCTTTTTTTGTTGTTGTTGTTGTTGTCTTTAGGATTTTCTACATATAAAATCATATCAACTGCAAATAACGATCATTTTATTTCTTCCTTTCTCATTTAGATGTCTTTTGTTTTTTTGTCTTGACTAAATACTCTAGCTAGGATTTCCAGTAATATATTGAATAAGAGTGGTGAGATTGGGCATCCTTCTCTTGTTCTTGATCATAGAGAAAAAGCTTTCAGTTTGTCACTCTGAACATAATGTTAGCTGTGGGTTTGTCATACATGGCTTTTATTATGATAAAATATGTTCCTTCTATACTAAAAATTATGAAGGTTTTTATCCTGAAAAAAATGTTATCTTTGGTCAATTTTTTCTTCATTTATGAAGTTGATCATATAGTTTATTTAAATGAAAACATCTTTTAATATTTTTCAAGGAAAATCAGCATATTAAAAAAACAACCTAATTTTACCAAGTGAGAGTTTCCCCAGGATTATAGATTTCAGAAAATCTATGAATTCACTATCACATTGGTTGACAAAAGGAAAACAGTCATTTCAATACACATGGAAAATAATGAAAATTCTTAGAAAGCTAGAAATAAAAAATTTTATAACCTAATAAAAGCTATGTAGAAGTCCACAACAAGTGATATATTTAATGGATAAATGAAAGACACTTCTTCTGAAGTCATAAACAAAATACCTATGCTTTATATAAATGATACTTATGAGCACAGTCCATACTAGTCTAGCCAGTACAAAAGGAAAGAAAATAGAAGAGGAAAAAATGGCATAGATGATAGAGGCTCTGTTCATCCCTCTGGTGACCAAATCAAAGTTGTGACAGAGACAAGAAGCAAACAGCAAGAAAAATTGCCTGGGATCTAGATGAACAAGCCATACAGCTAGGGAGAGAACAAAGAAATCACCCTGCAACTGCAGAAGTGTTCAGACTCAGTGCAGCCATAGTGGAGAAGTCATCAGACTGGATAACAAAGGTCGCTCTGCCCAGAGGATTCCCTGAAACTCCACCTCTCCCAACTAATGGCCCCACCCAAGCCATATCCAGGTACATATTTGCTTAGTCAGGTACCCCTTGCTGAGTAGCACCTAGACTCACTGATAGCATTAGCCTTGGTTTCTGGTGTGACCTTTTGAGGCAACTATAAGTGGAACATCTATGGATTGCTTGCTGAAAATTAACATGTGGCCCTGAAGGAGCACAAGCTGTGGTTAAACATGGCCTGCAGCTGAACCCCTCTCAGGACTGTGCCACTGGACACCTACTATACAAAGCCACACTAATAAGATCATGAGAGTTAAGAGCTTTGCTTAGTACATATAAACAGACATAGAAAGGCAGCCAAAATGGGAAGACAAAGAAGCAGAAACCATCTGACAGAAAAGAACAGAGATCCAGAAATAATGGAGTCAAGCAATCTAACAGATGCAGAGTTCAGATTGCTGGTTATAAAGATGCTCAATGAACTTAGGAGAAGTGTAGATGAATTTAGTGAGAACTTTAACAAATATATTAAAAAACACAAAAATGGAAATGCAAATTATAAAAGAGAAATAGTCTGAAATGAAGGACATATTATCTGAGATGATACATATATTAAACGGAATAAACAGAGTGAATAAATGACCTATATAGAGGATGAGAAAGCCAAGGACTCTCAATCAGAATGGCAAGAAAAAAGTAGCCAAGACTATAATAATAATTTAAGTAGTTCATGGGACACTATTAAATGTAAAAGTATCCATGTCATATGGGTACTGGAACAAAAACAAGATGTTGAAGAGCTATTTAAAGAAATGAGGATGGGAAACTTCCCTCACCTGGTGAACAAAATAGACATACAACTCCAGGAAGCTCAGAGAGTCCCAAAAACCAGGAACCCAAAGAGGCCCACATCAAGACACATCATAATTAAAATGCCAAAGGTTAAGTGCAAAGAGAGAATCTTAAAAGCAGCAAGAGAAAAGCAGTTAGTTACCTACAATGGAGCACCCATAAGACTGGCAGCTGATTTCTCAAAAGAAACTATGGAGACCCAAAGGGATTAACACAAAATACTTAATGTAATGAAAACAGAGGATCTACAACAGAAAATTCTTTATCTATCAAAGCTCTCATTTAGAGCTGAAAGACAGATAAAGAGCTTCCCAGACAAAAATAAGCTAAAGGAATTTATTGTCAACAAGCCAGTGTTACAGGAAATATTGGAGAAACTTCTTTAAGAAGAAAAAACATGTATTGAAAACAGGCATAAAGAATGGTAATAACTACATTCTTATCAACAAGTACCTCAGATGGCAAAGAAGTAAGTTCTCTAACCAAAAGATAGAATGGCTGATGGATAAGAAAACAAGACCTCTACATATGCTACCTACAAAAGACTCACTTCAGATTAAAAGACACACACAAACTAAAATGAGGATAGAGAAAGATGTAGCCTTGATGGACCTAGAGGGTATAGCACTGAATGAAATGGGTCAGATAGAAAAAGAAAAATATCACATAATTTCATATACATGTGGAATATTAAGAACAAAATCAACAACAAAGCAGAATATTTGGAAGGATACTAGATGGGAAGGGCGTTGGGGCAGGGAAGACAAAGAAAAAGCAAAGGGATTAAGAGGTACACATGGATAGTTGCAGAATAGACATGGAAATGTAGAGTGTAGCATGGGGAAGATGGTTAATAATGTTGTAATAAATACATAAGGGGGAAGAGGGGTACTAGATTTAGTGGGGTGATCACTTTGTGAGCTATGTGGATCTCTGATCACTATACTATGCAACTGAAACTGATGTATTACTGTATGTCAGCTATAATTTTTAAAAAACTCATTAAATTGTACAATGGAACTACAATTAATTGTCTATTATATTTCAATAAAGATGGGAAAAATATATAAGATAACTAGATATCATTTATGTTACTTTTCTAGTATAACTTCTTTGCAAATAGTTCCAGAAATATGCATGACAGTTTATTATACCAAATATTAATAAAGTTGTTCTTATATAGCAGAATTTTTTAATGTTTGGTATAATTAACATGTGCATTTTTGGAACTATTTGCAAATGTCTAACCACTATGCTGTATAACTGAAACTAATATAAAATAATATTGAATGTCAATTGTAATTGCAAAATTAAAAAACTATTAAAACATTCTTATAAAATTGCTTAATTTTGTTTTTACACATTAATTACTAATAAAAATGTTTAAGAAAAAAAGGAAAGAATAAAAATTGATATGGAGGAGAATAATTACAATTATTTCCTGATGACACTATCATGTACATTAAAATCCAAGAGAATTAATAAGGAAATAGCCACACCAATAAAAATGTTCAACAAGATTTCCTGATATATGATCAACATATAAAAGTGGTAAGATACTTGTATACCAGTAATAATCTATTAGAAAATATAATAAAAAATAAGATACCATTACATGCCATAATACATGAAATTAATTTAACAAAATGCACAAGAACATTATAAAAATTATTAAACTCTAGTAAAGGACAAGAAAGAAAATACAAATAAATATTAAAAATATACAGTGTTTATGAATTTTCTTTGTAAAAATGTCATTTTTTCCATTTTTAGCATTTTGCTTTATGATTAATTTCAATTATAAAATACATTGGTTAGACATTTATATAGTTTATGAAACAATTCCAGTGATTGTTACATTTCCCCACTAGTTCTACACATAGCCATTACATTACTGCTGACTGCATTCCTTATGTCATGTTCCTCATCCCTGTGACCAACTATCAACTACTAGTTTGTAATTCTTTAACCCATCATCCCTTTCTCCCAGCCCCCAAACACCTTCCCCTCTGGCCATCACCATGTCATCATCTATATTTGTGAGATGTTTTCAAAAGTTCTTTTTGTTCCTTAGATTCCACATATAAGTGAAACCATATGGTTGGTATCTTTCTCTGTCTGACTTATTTCACTCAGCATAATACCCTCTAGTTCTATCCATGTCATTGCAAATAGCAGGATTTCATTTTTATTGCTGAGTAATATTATATTGTATATATGAACCATAACCTCTTTATCCAGTCATCTGTTGATGGGCATTTAGTTTGCTTCCATATCTTGATTATTGTTAATAGCACTGTCATGAGCATAGGGATGCATAGATCTTTGCAAATTATTGTTTTGGTTTTCCTTAGATTAATACCCAGAGGTACAATTGCTGGGTCAAAAGGTAAATTCCTTTTTAATTTTTTGAGGAACCTCTAGACTGTTTTCCATAATGTCTGTACCAGTTTGCAATCCTACCAACAGTGTATAAGGGTTCCCTTTTCTCCACATCCTTGCCAACACCTGTTGTTCTTTGATTTATTAATGATAGCCATTCTGACGGGTGTCAGGTGATATCTCATTGTGGTTTTATTTTGCATTTCTTTGTTGATTCGTGATGTTGAACATCTTTTCATATGTCTATTGACCATTTGTATTTCTTCTTTGGAGAAATACCTATAAAGATCTGTGTTTCCTCTTTGGAAAAATATCTTTTTAGGTCTTCTGCCCATTTTTTAACTGAATTATTTGTTTTTGTTTTGTTGTTGTTGTTGTTGTTGTTGTTAAGTTGTATGAGTTCTTTATATATTTTGGATATTAACCCCTAAACGAATATCTTCTATTCTCATATACAGTTTAAGAAGGTGCTCCAGTTTCTTTCTTTCTTTCTTTTTTTTTTTGTTTGCATATGTCTGTCCAGTTTTCCCAGCACCATTTATTGAAGAGACTGTCTTTACCCCATTGTATATTTTTGCCTCATTTATCATATTAAATGAGCATATAGACATGGATTTATTTCTGGGCACTCTATTCTGTTCCGTTGATCAATGTATCTATTTTTATGCCAGTACCATGCCGTTTTGACTACTATGTCCTTGTAGTGTATTTTGATATCAGGTAGTATACCTCCAATTTTGTTCTTCTTTTTCAGGATTGCCATGGCTATTTGGGATCTTTTATGGTTCCATATAAATTTTAGGATAATTTGTTCTAGCTCTCTGAAAAATGCCATAGGTATTTTGATAGGGATTGCATTGAATCTATAGAATGCTTTGGAAAGTATGGCCATTTTAATAATATTGATTCTTCTTACCCATGAGCACAGTACATTAATTTTGTCTCTTTGTTACTTTGCTGAATTCATTGATCAGTTCTAACAGTTTCTTTTTTTATGGAACCCTTAAGGTTCTCTAAATATAATATCATGTCTTCTGCAAATAATGACAGTTTTACTTCATCCTTTCCAATTTGGATACTCTTTTTTGTCTGATTGTTGTGGCTAGGACTTCCAAAACAGTGTTGAACAGAAGTGGTAAAAGTGGGCATCCTTGTCTTGTTCCTGATCTTAAGGAAAATGCTTTTAGCCTTTCCCCATTGAGTATGATGTTAGCTGTAGGTTTGTCATATAAGGCCTTTATTATACTGAGATATGTTCCCTCTATTCCCACTTTGATGAGAGTTTTTATAATAAATGGATGCTGGATTTTTCAAATGCTTTTTTGCATCTGCATCTATTGATATGAGCATATGATTTTTATTTTTTATTTGTCAATGTGGTGTAGTACATTAATTGATTTGTGGATATTGAACCAACCTTGCATTTTAGGAATAAATCCAATTTTATCATGATGTATGATATTTATAATGTACTTCTGAATTCAGTTTGCTAACATTTTGTTGAGGATTTTTGCATCAATATTCATAAGAGATATCAGCCTATGGTTTCCTTTTTTTTTGTAATGTCTCTTTCTGTTTTTGAAATCAAGATAATTGTGGTCTCATAATAGGAATTAGGGAGCCTTCCCTCTTCTTGAATTTTTTGTGATAGTTTGAGGATAATAGGTGTTAATTTTTCTTTGAATGGCTAAATTTGGTTATGAAGCCATCTGGTCCAGGACTTTTATTTTTAGGGAGTTTTTGATTACTGATTTGATTTTGTTGGTGGTAATCAGTCAGTTCATATTTTCTGTTTCTTCTTGTCATAGTCTTGGAAGATTGTACATTTCTGGGAATATATCTATTTCTTCCAGATTGTCCAATTTATTAATGTATAATTGTTCCTAGTATTTTCTTATAATTCTTTGTATTTTTGTGGAGTAGTAGCTACTTCTCTTTCATTTCTGATTTTATTTGAGTCTTCTCTCTTTTTTCCTTGATGAGTCTGGTTAAGGGTTTGTCAAATTTGTTTATACTTTCAAAAAACCAGCTCTTGTTTTTATTAACCTTTTGTATTGTTTTTCTAAACTCTATTTTGTTTATTCTAAACTCCATTTCTGCTCTGATCTTTATTATTTTCTTCCTTCTACTTACTCTTGGCTTTTTTTTTTTTTTTTGCTGTTCTTTTTCTAGTTCTTTTAAGTGTAAGGTGAGATTGTTTATTTGAGCTTTTTCTTATTTTTTTGAGGTTGGCTTTTATTGCTATGAATTTCCCTCTTAGGACTGCTTTCACTGTATCCCATAGATTTTGAGTGGTTGTGTTTTCATTTTAATTTATCTCTAGGTATCTTTTGATTTCTTCTTTGATTTCATTGTTAACCCATTCATTGTTTAGTAGCATATTATTTAGCCTCCATGTGTTTGAGTCTTTCTAGTTCTTTTCTTGTAGCTGATTTCTAGTTTCATACCATTGTGATCAGAAAAGACGTTTGATATGATTTCAATCTTCTTAAATTTATTCGTACTTGTTTTGTGGCTTAACATGTACTCTGTCCTGAAAAATGTTCCATGTGCACTTGAGAAGAATGTATATTTTGCTGCTTTGGGGTGAAATGCTTTGAAAACATCTATTAAATCCATCTAGTCTAGTATGTCATTTAAGCTCACTGTTTCTTTGTTTTATGTCTGAAGGATATGTCCATTAGTGTCAATGTGGTATTAAAGTACACAACTATGAGTGTATTACTCTTGATCTCTCTTTTTATGTCAGTAAATAATTGCTTTATGTATGTAGGTGCCCCAATGTTGGGTGTATGTGTGTGTGTGTGTGTGTGTGTGTGTGTGTGTGTGTGTGTGTGTGTATATATATATATATATATATATATATATATATATATATATATATATGTTTGTATATATATCAAGGGTTATGTCCTCTTGATATATTGATTATGTAATGCCCTTCTATGTCCCTTATTATAGCCTTTGTTTTAAAGTCTATTTTGTCTGATATAGGTATTGATTCCCCAGCTTTTTTTTTCATTTCCATTTGCATGAAATATCTTTTGCATCCTTTTACTTTTGGTCTGTGTCATTTGGTTTGAAGTGGGTCTCTATAAACAGCATATGCGTGGGTCTTGTTTTTTTATACATTCAGCTACCCTATGTCTTTTGATTGGAACATTTAATCCATTTACATTGAAAGTGACTGTTGATAGGTACAGAGTTATTACCATTTTATTATTCATATTTATTTGTTCTCCCCTTCTTTTTTTACAGAAGTCTCTTTATAATTTCTATAATACTGCCTTCTTGGTGATGAATTCCCTAAGCTTTTCCCTGTCTTGGAAGCTCTTCATCTGATACTCTTATTATTCCTCCATCATCAGTATTTGTAACTTCCCTGAGGGGCAAATCTAGTTTCCTCAGTGAGTGGTAAAATAGATGGGGTCCCAAGAGAACTCGGCACCCCCTCAAAGTGTGAGATTGAAAGGAGTGGAGAAAGTTCCTGATTATTTTCAGATCTCCAGGGAGGCGCTCCTACATTGGACCATCTAATAAGTCTGGGTCTTGGTAAAGGAGCATAGAAGATTGTACATAGGGAATTTCTTCCTACTTTTCTTGTCTTTGGTAAAAAAAAAAAAAAAGATCTAATCATGAGATAATATTATAGAGAACCATTTACAAGCCAATCTTCTTAGTCCCCCTCCCATTGTTACTTTGGGAAGAGGCAGGGCCCCTACAGGGTCCTTGCTGCAAGGAACTCCTGCCACCTGTTTCACTGACAACTGGGTTGAAGGGCAGTGGTTCCTGCCTTCCCCAGGGGTGCAAGCTGGAAAGTGCACATGCTGCTGGGGAGGAAGGAGGAAACATATTCTACTTAAGCAGGAATTGAACCTGAGTGAATCTGGGCACCTTGGGTAAAATAGAAAACACTGAACCCCTAAAGTACCAGGGAATGCATTCCGACCTGCTGCCAGTGTCTGAAAGCGTGTTACTCTGTCTGTTAAGAAGCATACACATGCGTTCAGGATGGTACCACTTGGGAAAGTGGAAGGACAGAGGAGAGAGTGCCACCAGTCAAGCCAGTGAGGGAGAGTGTGTGACCCAAGTCCACTGAGGGTATAGCAGGTGCACTAACTGCTGCAGGCAGAACTGAAGAGGATTCACTCCCCTAAAAGAAAATACGTGCTGGCAGATTTTTCCCCTGCCTCTTGGTGCAGGAAAATAGGGAAATGCGGCATGGGCCTGGATTTGTTGCTGCCACCAGAAGGAGCAAATGCATCAGGGTTCTGGGTCCACTAATGTAGATGTTTACCTATGGGGAGGGAGAGAGGGAGGGAGAGAAAGGGAAGATCTTCCTTGGAGTCCTGCATTGTATGGGACACAGGCCAGGGGACCTGATGCAATCAGGGCTGGCCAACCTGTTGCATGGTTTTGAGAGATTTGGGCTATCTCTGAGATTGCTCTGACGTCCCGGAGCCAGTCAAGAAATGAGAACAGGACAGACAAAGGATGAGTTAGGAGAGTAGAGTGGAGATGCAACCATGACCCCAACTCCTCCCCAATAGAGTTCTCACTGGAGAGGGAAGGGAAGGAGGAAAAGGCTAAGGGGCTGAGAGGAAGGACTAGAAGACTCCCTGGGGACTTAGTCATCCTGTTGTGGCTGAAAGGTGCTGCACAATCTTTTAATTTGGAGTTTGGACAGGGTCCCTCAGCAGGTATTCTGTGAAATTCCAGTGGTGATACTGAGTTAGTAAAGTTGGAGGAAGAAAAGTAGGAAAAGCAGACAGGACTGGTGGACTACTGCTTGGTTAGAGAACAGATCTCTTACTAGCCCCCTAGAAAGGCCAATTGATCTACATGGCTTAGGGGAAATCCCAGCCACTCTGAGCTGAGAAGAGCCATGGCAAACTTGGGTGGGACAAGTTTTTATCCTTTGATCCCTTTGTTGTTGCCAGAATAAATGATGTAGGATGGCAAATTTTTCCCAGTGGAGGGGAGCCCAAGCCATGCACTGAGAGGAGAATGTGTTTTGGTGGAGACTGTGGAAAGAATTCAACACACATGCCGAAGTTAGAGTCAAAAGGAAAGTTTATTTAAAAAGGGGTAACACTCCACAGACAGAGTGTGGTCTCTTCTCATAGGCAAAGAATGGAAGCCTAACAGAGACTCAGAGGGACAGGGACAAAGAGACTAGGACAGTGAAAGAAGCAGAGAAAAGGCCCTAAGAGTAAAGGCACTGAGAAGGACCCTGGGTGTTTGTGGAATTCAGTTTATATATCATTTTTTAGTTCCTGTGAGTTACAGTTTAAAGACTTTGTTTACCCATTTCCTTTTATGTAGACATACAATGACTAAGGGGAAGGGGAAGAGTATGTAACATGAAAAGCCTGCTGGCAGTTTGAAGCCTTTAATCCATATTTTCCCTATGATTTATCCACAGGAAATGAACAATTTTATTTTGTGTAGGGCAACAACTTAAAGACTCTGTTTTTACTGTTTTTCTCTTCCACAGGTGGAGGGGATGGGTTGTTAGCAATCCCAGTAGAAATCTTCCTTTATTCTGAAGGTGTTTTCCTGGCCTGGCTGCAGAGCTGATTGCAGTCTCTGAATGTAGCTTGATTTAACATTTTGGTTCACTTGCCTCCTTCCTACATTAGTTGTCTGTGGGGAGGACATAAGCCCTGCCCCTGTGTTGTTTCCTAGTCTTTGGGTCCCAAAATAGTTCACCTTTCTCTTATTACCTTTCAGAGTTCTTTAGTTGTCTTTTCTGTATTTTGACATAAAAAGGAAAATTTCTCTCTGAAGTATTGGACATTTATGTTACATGAATATAATAAGACTCTTCTTTTTTTCTCATTAAACTTTGTTTTAATGGGGTCTCATTAACCAGTCTTTTACTATTAATCTTAAATGGCCATTGAGACAAACAGTTCTGAGACTGTTCTTCCACAGCTGATTAAGACTGGGGTAACAGGCATTGGAGTCTCCTCTCAGAGGCAGGGGGTGAGAGAGCCTAAGAGAGACGTGGACAGTGAGAGAGACAGAGTAAAGAATACCGAGAGAAAGGCAGTGAGAGGGACCTTGATCCTTGATTGTGTGATTTTTTTTCTTTCATTCTATTGACGTGGTATATCACATTTGTTGATTTGTGTATGTTGAACCATCCTTGCATCCAAGGAATAAATTCCACTTGGTCATTGTGTATAATACATTTAATATGTTCTGCAATTCAGTTTGGTAATATTTTGTTGAGAATTTTTGCAACTTTATTAATCAGGGATATTTGTTTAGAGTTTTATTTTTATTATAGTGTCCTTACCTGGATTTGGTATCAGGGTAATGAGTTTGTAAGTGTTTCCTTCTCTTCGAAATTTTGGAGGAGTTTGAGAAATATTAGCATTAATCCTTCTTTAAATGTTTGGTATAATTCACTAGTGCAGCCATCTGGTCCTGGGTTTTTCTGTGTTGTGTGTGTGTGTGTGTGTGTGTGTGTGTGTGTGTGTGTGTTTACTGATTTAATGTCTTCTTATTGGTCTGTGTAGATACTCTAATTCTTCCTGATTCAATCTTCAGAGGTTGTGCATATCTAGGAAATTATCTATTATTTCTAGGTTATCTAATTTGTTGGCATATGATTGTTCACAATAGTCTCTTATGTTCCTATGTACTTTTATAGTATCAGTAGTAATATCTCCAATTTCACTTCTAAAGCTAAAGGTTTGTTTTTCCCCCCAAAAAACAACTTAGCTTTCTTGATCCTTTCTATTATTTTTTCTTGCCTTTACTCCGATCTTTAGTATTTTCTTCTCACTGCTGATTTGGGGTTTAATTTGTTTCTTTTGCTAAGTTTATTGGGATAAAAGTCAGGCTGTTTATTTAAGGTCTTTCTAATTAATATATGCATTTATCATTATAATGCCTCTCTGTACTGCTTTTGAAGAATCTTGTAGGTTTTGGTATAATGTGTTTCTATTTATATTTGTTTATAGATTTTTAATTTTTTCTTTTGATTTCTTCTTTGAAGCCGTGTGTAGCCTTTTTGATTTCTAAGTATATGTGGGAGTTGTAAAAGTCCTTATTTACAACCTCTTCCTTTTCAGAGTATCATCCTGTCTATTGTACAAACAGTTGTCTCTTGCCCCAGGCTATATTGGACAATACTTGTGTCTTTTTATTTATTTTATTTTTTATTTTATTATTTTTTTATTATGGTGACATTGGTTAACAAAATCCAGTAAGTTTCAAATGTACAATTCAACAGTAAATCATATATATTTTGCAATGTATGTTCGCCTCCCATACTTAGATTTCTTTCTGTCACCACATATTTGACCCCTTTTGCCCCATCTGACTTCTTCCTCCCCTCCAACCCTCTGTTAACCACTAGTCTATTATCCATGTTCACGAGTCTCTTTTTGTTTGTTGCTTTTAGATTTGCATCCCACGTATAAGTGATATCATGTGGTTTTCTTTAAATGCTTTCAGCAAAAGCTGTCCAGGAAGCTGTGCAGCCATGGGAATGCTTTAAGTTGGGAAAAACAAAGGGAAGTTCTTGCAGCAATCCATCAGGGAGCTAGCAAAGATGTGGAAACCCACAGCAACAATTATTTGAGAATAAAGCATATATTGTTACCTCTCATACTAACAACCTGCACCATGAATGCAAGCTGGTATTCTCATGCCAGCACTGATCTAGAATGTGGAAGATGATAGTTGGGCAGTTTAAAATTCAAGAGCACTTTTTTATTACAAAACAACAGATCTTTCTTTGTCAAGCATTCCTCTGTTTGTTGTTGTTATTATTGTTTGTTTTGTTTTTTTCTTTTTTTTTTTTAAGTTTTTGATTCCATGGTTCTGGAAAAGTTTATTCTAACAGCTTTTGTCATCTAATTTCTTTGTGGAAGGCTAGAGTTCTGGAGTTCCTTTACTCCATTTTCAGTGGTATCAGTCCTCTTGAGTATTTTTTAAAAGTAAAGATATACTCAAAGTTTATCAGTAATAACAACAAAAAATCAAAACTCAATTGTACAAGTGTTCTGATTTCTGTATAATAAATTTATATGTTTATCAATGTTTTATTAAAATATTTAATAGAAAATATTTTGGAATCATGGAAATTTGGAGAATAGAACAACTTTCTGTAAAATTATTGTTGTCTTTTAACTAAGACAGTCTTCAAGCTTAATATCTAACTCTGCCTAACTGATGTTAAATTAACAAACATCACTTTTTCAGTTTTTTTCTTTTCTACTTTGCCTTAACTACTGACTTAATATTTCCATCTTCCCAAATAAAATACAGGTGTCTCCTTTCATATAAATATCAAGTCTTTTTTCCAAAGTTAATGACATAACTAACAATTGCATATCATTCAAGCTATTAGCAATTATTATTAATATAATTGGTACTTTGCAAGAATCTGTAATAGTTTCAATCTTTCTATATCAATAGTTTGTTTTCATAGCTATTTCTTTAAATTATATTTAAGTAAAGAGTGCTTCTAATAACATTTTATGATAAGCTTTATTTTCACTCTATGAAAAAATATGGGAAAAATAGCTTTTGAACCTCTTGGAATAATAGTAAATTAAAGACAGAGAAATCAAATATGCTTAAAATTTTCTCCTTATAATTGAATAACCATGTCCTTTCTAGCTTTCAGAAAATTAGAATTAGCAGAATAGTGTAAAATTGAGTATTAGTCACTAGGAATATACAATTCACAAGAGGAAAAAACTAGCCCAACAATCTCAATAATATTATAGTTTCCTATCTTGGGAGAGTAAAAATGCCTAATATTTAACTCTCAGAAAATTTAAAATGTAGATGTTATTATAATTGTATTAAAGGTGAAGAAACTATGGCTTGTCAATATTCTATAATTTGTCCAAATCATATCACTAAAATATGGTGAGTCAAACACAAGATATTTCACTCAAAACCAATGTTCTATCTACCACACCGTATTGAGTTCTATAAATCACATAAAAACAACTATTCTGATGTCATTAAGATTCTACTTTGTTGTCACTTATTAATTTTTATCCCCTCCTCTAAAGCCATAAAAAGAATTAAGGCTTTAGATTACCTCTGATAGTGATCCCCACTATAGGCTCTATACATTCTGTGCTGTAGCTACACCAAACTCTGGGTACAGATCATTATGTAGAAATAAATTGATCATTAAAGATGATCTATTTTATCATTTTGCACATGAATATATTCAATTGCTTTTGGAAATCAGAGTCGTCTTAAGGCTTATTAAATGAGAGATACTTTCTTGGTTATAATTTAAGTTCTATATCTCTGTAGAGCAGCCTGAGTACTGCTGTCTCATTTTCATCTTACTCTTAGTATTGTGCCTCACTCTTGATCACAAGATATTAACCAATTTAGTGATATAAACTCTTGTAATTGGTGTGTTCCTTTTCAAACAGTATTTTTTTCCTTTGCATATAAAAACCCTGTACACCTTCAATACCCATATACTCCCAATTTGCTTTCCAGACAAACTGTTTATAACTGTTTTAGTACATTCCACTATTATCTTGAATGCAAAAGACTATAGCATATAGCCAAATTATATCACTTTTTTTGTTTCTGTCAGGCTATATGCCTTTGTTACTAATTTAAAATAAGAGCCCTATATGAGTAAAATATATAATACATGCTTTAAAGACCAGAGCCATTAAATATAATAGTTACTACCTTCCTTTAATATTTTTGACATTTGACTTGGAATAGAATATGTATAGTTATGCTCTTAGTATTCACTATAAAGCATGAAAATTTAGACTATCAAGATTTCACGTATTTTGCACCATTGAGTTGAAAACTGTCATGTTATCAGGGGCAACATAATGACTTCATGTATTTATAAGAATATGAGTTCTTGTTCTTAGAAATATATCTATGAGGGCTATACAGCAAAAAAAGATTCACTATAGGCCAAGTTATATATACCATACCCTACTGAATACTTTTTAGAATGGACCTACTAAAAATTATCTCTTTTATAAATACCTAAAGATTATTAGTGTGCAATTAAAACTTTGTCTTAAGGATTCTATATGACCTTAAGGGAAATTGGATGAGAAGATATACCTCCTTTTTTTTTTTTTTTTTTTTTTATAAAAAGTTGCTATCAATTTCTAAGTGGAATTTACCATCCAGTGTTCTTAGACTCTTTCCCAAGTATAATTTTGTTCTTGATGCCAAAACATGGGGAAAGTGTTCTCAGGACATTGAGGAGGCTTTCTGTTTTTAAAATTAAGTCATGTTTATTTTTATTTTATTTCTTCTTAATTACCTGGAAAACCATGCTATCCCATAATAACATTATTGAATGTTATAGTTCAATTATAAAGATAAAACATTGTCAAATGTCTAAATTTTCAGAATCATATGCCAGTGAGTTATTGATAGCTACAGAAATTGATCCTTTATAACAAAATTAATATCAGAAAATTTTGCAATTTTGACATATCAAGCCTAAGGAAACTTTTGTCTCCAAACATAGAGATTGTATACATTATGGGGATTATATTCCAATAAATAATGAATTACTAGTATTTCTAGAAGCAAAATGAAAAAAATACAGATCTATAGTAACCAAGCTGTGTAAAACAAGTTTTATTTTGGCCATATCAAGTCCATGAATTTCTGTTTAATTATTTTCTAAAGAATAAGCTCTTATAATCTGGAGTATAAAAATCTGAGATAAATATGACCATATCTCATGTTTTATATCTTAATAAATTCAAGATGGCACCTGCTTGAGCAGAAAATTTAGGATCATGGTCTCCTTTTCAAATATCAAATTGAAATAACCTATTAAAGAAAATGATATTTTTTCCTTTGCACATATTTGTGTTGTAATGTGAGTGTCAAAGTTATACATCATTATTTTTGTATTATTCTTACTCATATTTTATTCTTCTATCTCTAGCAGTTTCCAGAATTCAACTTGTAAAATATCTGAGTGATGAAAAAATTGTGAAATTCAAAGAGGTATCTCCAATTCTCAGTGCCAAGCAAGACTCACAACAAAAGTTAAAAGAAAAGCATAGCCACAACCTTTCTCCAGATCCAAACATGTTAGTGGATAATATGCATCAAAGAAATGCTAGCCACAGAATTTCTGTCTGTAAGAGTCATTGCAAAGAATAGAGATACCTACAGAATCTTCAGAGTCCTGAGTCTCAAATTAATCCTATTAATCTCTTAAATGCTAAGGATTATGCCTCCGACATTTCATCACCTGTCTGCCACCCAGCCTCCATAAGTTTTTGGTCTGCTGTATGCTCCAAGACTCACAGAAATAACACACATTCTTTGGCTACAGGAGCTGCAATATGTTCCAAATGTTTTATGGAAATCAATAATTCTTGTTTTCATAAATGTCTCATGGATTCTGATGATGATTCAGACCCTAAATATCCTTTACAATTCCAAATTCCTTTGAATTCTAAATATTGCCTGAACCCCAAATCTATTAGACACCACAAGACATCTTGGAACAGCCCTTTATTTCGATCCCTGGATCCTAAGCATCCTGTGGACACTTGCTATTCTTTACATGAGGGAGATTCTAAATATTCCTTGGGTTCAACTTCTTTATATTGTGAAAGTTGCTCAGCTCTTCAAAATCTCATAGGTTCCACTGCTACCCATGCATTTCCCATGAATCCTCAAAATACCATGGTCCACCATAGTAACCCTGGTCCAGAAAATATCATTGATATCAACAATGTTGCTGGCCTTGAAAATGAGAGCAAATTTAACCTTACTACCAAACTTGAAAACAAGGCTAATCCTGACAATGAGACTAAACTGGTCAGTGCTGGCAATCTCAAAGATGAGGCCAATGACAAAGATAGACCTCTTGTTAAAGATGAGACAGACTCTGAAGATGAGACAGACTCTGAAGATGGGAAAGATCCTGAAGATGAAAACAACCCCAAAGATAAGAAAGACCAAAGATAAGTCTGACCCTGATGACACTGATCCCAAAGATAGTAATGCTGAAAATGATTCAGACACAAACAATGAGTCTGATCCCAATGGTGGTGCTGACCCTGCAAGTGGAGTTGATTCCAACAGTGTTGGTGACTCTAATGATGTGACTGACTCCAACAATGAACCTGACTCTAACACTGATAATGCCACTAACAATGATGCTAACTACAAATATAGCACTGATTCTGGGGAAGACAACTATACCAACAATTCAGTCAATGCCTCTGGCCTAGACAATGATGTTGATCAGGACTATATTTCTGGCTCCAACAATAGCATTAATACAAACTTCACTTCTGAGTTCCAAAATGGAACTGGCCTAGACTACACTCCTAGTTCCAAAAATGATTCTGGCCTCAGCAGTGCCATTGGGTCAGGCAATGGCATTTGTCCTAATAATGGCACTTGCTCTACCAATAAAGCTAGCCCCAACAACAATAGATCGGTCCCTAACATCAATGGATCTGGCCTCTAAAACAGTGGTCTTAGCACCCAAAATAACAGACAGGGTCCCAACATCTCTGACTCCAGCAACAGTGGCCTTGGCCCTAACAATAGCCTTGCCTCCAACAATAGTCCTGTCCCCAACAATAATATCCCTGGCCTTAAAAAAGGCCCTGATACTACCTATAATACCAGTCCTAGTAATGCTACTAGTCACAGTAGTACTATTGGTTCTAACAAGTATGTTGATTCTAGCTGTGATAGAAAACCTACCAGTGCTGCTGGCCACAGCTATGCAGTTGTCTCAGACTATGACTCAGATATTGACTGTGTTCCAAGATTTATCTATGCAGTAAGTTCTAGCTATGTAGTCAACCCCAGCTATATTGCCAAAAGCAACTATTCTGCCAGACCCAGCTCTACCACTAGCAATGCCAATGTCACTGACACCAGCAACACCACTAGTTGTGGTGGTGCTATTAGCCCTAGCTATATTACTTGCACTAACTGTGCCTCAGACACTAACCATGACACTAGATTTACACTTGTCATTGGCTTCAATTTTGTTACTAACCCCAATTATGATGCCATAAACACTCTTAGTGTTCATAATTCTTCTAGTACCAAAAATATTAATAACCTCTCTGAGCCTGAATTAGAAATCGGTTACAGTTCCTTTATCCCTAATAGTGTTTATGATAACTCCTCCACTTATTGCTTCTGGTGCTAACTATACTTCCACTCCTGGAAATCTGACCACTTCAGAATTTTCTGGTCTATCTAAGCCTGGTAGAAATTATACAATTGTTGATGACCGCAAATTTGGTGTCTGCCTCATAGACAATGCTGGCTCTATGGGCTCTGCTAGCTTTAAGCATGCCACTGAGTCCAAAGATATCCTTGATGCCAAGGAATCCGAGATTTTGAAAGATTTTTCTAGGGTCCATAATCTCATTGGTATCAAGGGTGCCAGTTTAAATTTTCACTCCAATTAAAATATTCTGCTCCTGAATTTTGATAATATAGTAGAAGCTGAACCATCAGATGTCATGAAATTTGCCATATCATCAGGTGCTGTGAGTCAATTTTTGAAGGTAAGTTTATAAACATGTAGATTTTAAATTCCTTCTCTATTTCCTATAATTCAGAGGTCATTGAACAGAATTGAAAAAAAATTACTTACTTGGCTATGATAGCCATGGAATAGAGTAGAGAAGGTGTCCAGTATTACTTCTCCATTGACCCCTGTAGCCAGCAACAGAGTTTCACATTTGAAAGATCCATCTGCTATACAACTGGAAAATAGAACAATGGCCTTGATTGAACTGTGGCTGGCTTGTCTAATACTCTTAATGGTTGCATAGCTCATAAATGTAAACTTTATCACAAACAACCTCATAAGTTAACCTACATCCTCTCACCTGTATATGATTTGGCATTGATTCTTTCTATGTAGAAAGAAAACTAAATGAACCTTAAATAAATGGATCAAGACATTTTAAAACTATTATCTCTCTAATATATCATTTGATGCAGAAAGCTGTCAGAAATAGAAATGATTTTCTAATCTCTCATTTAAATAAATAAAATTTGAATTTGGTGATGTGATATTAGGGAGTAAAGAACCCCAAACCTTTTCTACTTTTGATTTTAAAATTCACTTTATCTTATTTCTCCTGAAAATAAGTAAAATTATGTTATCAATGCATCTTTATCAAATGTTTCTTCTAGCACTCTACACTATGCATACACTAAGATTGCTAACTGTTTGAAAAACTGTTTTTGACAGCAGCAAGTAATGTTATTTTTGATGAAACTTCAGCAACATGTCTTGAAACATAATTAAGTTGGTACACACTTAATTGTAGCCTTGTTATACCTCATTAGGCATAGTTAACAAATACATTTAATTTGGATTGCAGTATCTGTGTGTATAAATGTACAACTTAAAATAATTACTTTGTTTTCTACTAGAATACGTAATTGAATGTAATTATACATTTAAAAAGGCATATATTCTTATAACCAAAATTATAACTAATTTTGAAAGTACAAAATTAGCATCACTTTAATGCTTTTACTTTAATCAAGAATAATGTTGTGATATTCCTGAGAGACCATCCTTCCATGAAAACAGTTGTAATTATATAGTATGGTTTTATAACTTCTATTTATGTAAACTTAAGGATAATATTGGCCAATTATAAGTAATAAAAATAATATTGCTAAGATACAAGCCTTAACATTAAAAAAAAAGATGTTTTCCCCAGGTTTTTTGTTTGTTTGTTTGTTGTTTGTTTTTTACAAATGAGCTTTTGCCCTAGTATGAATCATTTAAAATATTTTTTTAATTTATAGTTTTGGTCTTTCTGGCTGAATGAAAATATAGTTATAATAACTTTTAACTTACTACTTAAAGAATGCAGGTAACATTTTGCAGTTCAAATTACATACCTAAGAGCTACATTTTATAAGTTGGGGTATGTAAAACATATTATGTTGATTTTAGATGAAAATTACCTGCAAAATCAGGTACTTTTACTTCCCTAAAAAACAAAAATTTTCAAATGGAGAGTATTTGATTCCCTAAAAATATAATAATAAAAATTAGCTACCAGTAGAATATCTAGTTATATAAATACTATGCCCTGGGCACATACATTCCAGCCTTTTGACAATAACTAGATAATGGCAATATACTGCAACTATTTTATTTTCATTGAAGATGGACTGACTTCATAATACATTTGTTAATAGCTTACAAAACTAGATATTTTGCATTCCTTCACTAGCAAAGCATTCTTCTGAAGAATCGATGATTGCCTTCCCTTAAAGCTTTGATATTCCTACATTTTCCTGGTTTATTACATCCTTGTCCATATTTCCACCACAAACAACCAAACAACTATTATGGAGATAACAGAGGTGTTTTCCCCATTCAAACAATTCACAAAGTGAGAAAAGTTCACTTGAAAAAGAAATTAAACTTTTCTACCCTCCATAAGTGAAACAACCAAGTCGACATCAGAACATATGGTTAAGCCATTTGTACCATTTTCATTTATTCCTTCAATAGGAATTTAATAATTAAACAGTGCTCAAAATATACAGACTAAGGGGAAAACATAGTTAGTGCCATTTAAAGTGCTCACAACCTACTCATCTTAATAGGAAAACAAGTGGTTGTTTGAGGGTAAAAGTTATATGAAGATAAATAAAATGGCACCACAATGACTTTCCAGAATGGTTAGAAACATTTTGAATGTTTAGATCACAGCATGTCACTAATGTATGAAAGTTGTTGGAAATATGTATATGCAGATTATTGTTGTGTGTTGCACATTTTAGAAATAACCAAACAAGGTTGTCACTCCTGAAATTCTTTCTTCTTGTGAAGGTTAACATTGACTTCCATGGATAGTGGTGTTAAAACTATGTTACTGAGATCTTAGTGTTATTTAATAACTTATCTAAAAGTTATTTACAGTTCTGCAGAAACAACACAATTGCATATAAAAGAGATAAAATTAATAGTAAGTGTACCTTTATTAAAGTTAAATCGTGAAGATAGCTTTTTATTTATAAATTTTACTCAAGGATTTAATTAAAATTCATGACAAATGCCAAAGTACTTGAGAACAATTGCATTAAGATCATTCAGATAATGGAATATTTATGATTTATGGTAGATTTTTAAGAATAAAGATGATTTTGTAGTGACACTGAATGAAAGTTTTCATATAGTACAGTCTATTATAACCAGAGTTTTGTAAATATTGAGTTACATAGGTATTTCTAGGGATAGATGCCTAAACATACTAATCAAATGTGTTATTCTTTTTACATCAAAGTTAATTAGTACCTCTAGTAATTGCTTCAAGAATTAACCAATGAAGATTCTTTTGCTTATAAGTATCTTGAACATTTGAGGATGATAAATCTTGGCTCAAGAAAAGCTAAATTTGCAATATAATGTCTTCAAAAGGAAGATTGGCTGAAGTGGCCAAGCGTTTTCATACTTTCATTTCAAAATGGCCCACCCAATTTATAATTTCTTTACTGCTCAAGTAGCCATGGGAATACATGGCTAGGTTTAATTCTTCTGTTCAATATTCATTGAAATAAATCTTAATTAAGTCCAATCTTTAGGCAGGTAGATGTAGTTTACCTGCATACTATAGATAATCAAAGCAGTGTCTTGCCTAATAACTACTTAATAAAATATATTTACATACAGAGAAACAGTTTTACCACTCCTAGCTTTTAAGGAATATGATGTGTTTTGTTACAGTGGAAGATATGTTTTCTGGGAATTTTCGATCAAAGATACAACAAAACCATCTCCTACCCAAAGTTACTGGCAACTTGCTCAAAGTCTATTAATTGTTCAACTGCTTTACTGAGGTCATCTGTGCACCAAACATTTCCATAAAATCAATCCTTGATATATCAATTTGATTATTATTATTCATAATACTAAAGTACTTCCATGGTGTTCTATTGCTGTATTCCTTGTTAGATAAGAAAAGGTCCAGAAAGTTTTCAGTTAATATAGAGTGAACTGAGTTGAAATCTCCTTTTAGAATGAATTAGCAAAAGTTCTAAAACTGAATGTAACTAAATAATATTGAACAAATCAAAAAGTTCCTCCTGCTAACAATGTGATTTGCTCATTGTTTTCTCAATAATTTGGGAGAAAACAATCATTAATCTACTGAAAGATCAAGGTGTCAGCTTGAATCCAGCCTTCTCCCTTTATCTACGCTATGTATATTTTCTGAGCTGTCCACAAACCTACAATTACCCAGGTGAGCAATCCAAAGGAGGATCAGTTGTTGCAAATGAAAAGTAAAGAGCACTTTGTTACTGCCCTATTGCAGAAAATCTGTGCCAATGATCTTTTTGTAGGAATTTCAGAATCACATATTTTTCCTGATGGCTCAAGTTTCTTTTCCCTAGCCCCCTAAAATGTAGCAATGGGATCAATGATGCATTATCTCTAGGCAGATAGAGAAAAACAGACCAAGTTAACTTGAGCCCAAATATTGGTAAGGCCTAAATTAGGAAAACTTCAAGACTATCTGTTCAACATCATAAATCATAAACAATTGACTACAGAGGCATTTTATTCTCAAAAATATTTCACTAGAATCTTAAATTCCAGAAATGTTTGCTGTAATGACATAAGTGTGGATATGGTTCATTGGACAGATATAGGATCTGTGTAATCTGCCATGTCTTCCAGGTTTGAAAAAATGGAGGGAGCTGCATCTCAATTTATGCTATCTTCCATTAAGGGGACAAGTAATAGACTACATTTTTTGAAGTTTTTAAGTCTAAGTTTAGACATTTGGTTGTCAAATACAATAAATGTGAAATGATTAGGCAAGCAACATATGAAATTTCAGTTTTGCCTCTGAGTCATGTCAACCAATCCCTTCTAAAGATACCTAGATTCATTAAGTGAAATGTTTATTGGATAGAGACTGTTGACCCAGTAGAGTTCCTCAATAAAATGAAGAGTAAGGGTAAGAAGGTGGCAGTAAAAAAGGAATATATTGGAGGTGAAGGCAAAGGAAATAATGTCATATGGAGAAAGAGGAATTATTGCAAAATAATAAACATGATTGCAATAATCTTTATTTTTTTAATCATGTCATTAAATTACAATAAGTTCTGGCTAGTCTGACTCTATTTGTATGATAAATATTTTTCTTCCACATCATCCTTTGTATTTCCTGACCTACCCCATCTCATCACTCACACACACATACTTACACACATATACACACTCTATACAGACTTTGCAAAAATTGCAAATACCAAAAATATAAAATCTCACTTGTTTACTACCAGCTTCTGTTTTTTTTCCCCCATTCTGAAGTCACTCTGTCTCCCTAATCTTGCTCCATTCAGAAACTAACTAAGCTGTTAAGGTGCTCTGAACCAGCTGTACTACCTGGTTGCTGACTCTGGAAACTTAATTTTCTAATATATACCCTACCACCTTCTTTTTACCCTCTTACAGAGAGCATATACAAACACACACACCCCACAGATAGTTTCCTCTACTTTGGGGTACATTGGAGACCTCAGCCACCATTGAATTTTTACAATGATTTTAATAAAATCATTTCTATTACAAACATCTGAATTATAAATTAATTTCTAGAACACAGCTTTTTTATAAGATGAGAAAAATCTACATCTATTCACACTTGCTATCTTGACACTTTGTGAATAAAAAGATGGCTAGTCAAGTTGTAAGTGGAATGGAAACAACAGAAGAAACAAGAACCAACACTATTTTATTTTATCCCATAAATGCTATACCACCAATAGACACTGGTCACAGCCAAAAAGCAGTTTATCCAATCCGACTACTTAGTGATAGGTAATGAGGCAAGTGAAGTTTTGTCCTAGGCCCTAAAAAGACCATTTCTGACCAGTTGCAAAAGGCTCTGAATCAGAAAAAAATTACTAATATTGCTAATTGTGAGAGTTTTAAGCAAGAAGTCAGAAAAATTCAATTCTCAATATGATTATTTTAATGGCTTCTTACTACTCTTGATTGAAAATGGTTTATAAATAGAAGATGATGTGACAAAAGACTCGGGAGATATTGATGTTGAATTGGAAAATACATATAAATACATAAAATTTGAGGTAAATATTCAGGCAATTGTTTAATAACCAACATTTAGTAGCATTTACTATCTGACATGCCTTATTGAGGTGTACATGTATTAGCTCATTTAATCCTCTAAACAACCCTATAAAGTTACTAATTTTCCTTATTATGCCTATCTAACAAATGAGAAACTGAAGTATTATGTAGTCAAGTAACCTTTTTATGATCACAGCTACCAAGTGAAAAAGAATCAGAACCTACAATTAAACATTTAGAGAAGGTAAGATGAAATTAAAGGTGTCAAGTATAGTAAACATTGTCTTAACCAAGGATTAGCAGACACCTAGTTTATAAAGTGAGAATTACTGTGGTTCCATCTCAATAGTATTATAAGAGATAATATTATACACATGATTGTAAGGTGATAATAGTAGTTTATATGGCATGGGTTTGAAGCTTTCAAGGGTCATGATATCCAATATTTTCTATCAAATAATCTATTTAAAGTAGTTTAAGGATAAAAATATATTTTTCTTTTATTACCATTCTTAACGCCCAAGTTTCTGTTTATCCTATTGTTGCAGCTCAACCTCCAGACAGGTAGCAGACAAAATTTTGGCCCTTGGTTAATGAAAAGAATACCTTGAGATGGAAAAGACAAAGGCACAATCAAGAAGGTTTTGAGGATTTCATCAAATAACTTCAAAAAATTGCAGAGATCCCTGAGCAACATATATTATATGTTCATTATCAGATCCCCTCCCCATGATGTGACCATGCCTTTATTATCTATTGGTGCCAACAATATTGGCCATGTGATAATTGCCCCATTCATATTATTTGCTTTTGGTAGAATACAGAATTAGGAAAAGGACATACTGTAGTCCTTTACAGCAACCTTATAAAATTATTTTGTATCGTTCATGACTCAAAAATGCAGTCAGATTTTTCAACCAGAAATTCTCTTCACATTTTTTCTAAGTCTCGTTCTCCAGAAGATAGTCTTAATTTTGACAGATCTTATGAAAGATGCTTTTAATATTGTGGTGGTCACTCTGGATTTAATATCACCCATAATAAATTGCTATTATATTGTTAATGTTTATTGTTTTATGAGTGTGATACACAAAATTAAAATAGTTGAGATGCATCAGTACTGTGCAGTGTTTGCTTAATTTATTTATCTCTTTCAACCTTGCTAACCTAGGAAAACTGATAAGATATGTTCTTTACCAAGTTTTAGAAATGAATGAATTGTCTGTAATGAAGAAGCTTTCTCTGGAGCTCCCAGAAAGCAACTCAACAAAGGGCATTGAGTTTTAATAGCTCACGGCAAGAGAGCTATAGTGAAATCACTAAAAGAAAACTGTAGTTCTTTCTTTTCCAGTTATAAACATTTTCTAGGCTGCCAGATATGCTTAAAACAACACCTCTTTGTGACTAATATTTACCAGATAGACTTTGATAACTACAGGACATGTAGGCAATCAAGCCATGCTGACCTAACACAGCTTTTTATTAGACCCTTGCAATTTGTTACCCCTCTTCCTTTATGTCTTATTTTTAAATACTTAATGCAACCCTCTGCCCCATCTAGATGAGTCTCCCCACTTTTCTCCTACATTGTGTTTGTATATACAAGCACCATATTCTATTTTTCACACCTTAACTCAAGACTTACCTCACTCATGAAGCCTCAGTCCTCTATGACTAATATTCTTCCATTCTCAAGTTTATGTTCTTAAGGTTAAGTGGGAGAGATTATAGCACATTTGGGGAACCCCCATATCTTGTCATGCATATAGCATATGGTGGGACTGGGGGCTGATGTGAAGTAAGATTAGAAAAGTAAGCAGGAACTTTATCTGACACAGTAGGAAATTTAGACTCCATCCTAGAGGTTATGAGTAACCTTTAAAGGTTTATAAGCCAGTGGCAATATGATATGATTACACTTTAGGGAAATAACTCTGGTGATGTGGAAGATGGATATAAGGGAAAAGTGTAGGGGATGAATAGTAGAAGTACACCTGTTAGGACACAGCTGTGGTAGTCTGGACTCTAATTCAAAAGGGCTTGAAATTAATGAGTAGTAAGAATGAAGAAGCACACATTCAAGACCTATTAAGGCAAAAATTGCTGGAATTACTGGATTATTGAAATACAAAATAAAGAATGAAAAGTATAGTATTACCCCCAGCTCTCTGATGTGGGGAGATAGTGATGCCTTAACCAAATTGGGAAACATTAAGAAGTGGGAGGTGGGGGAGTATATGTTTGTGAAAAATTAAGATGAATATTTCTGGGTAACTTTTAGGTGATAATGTCCAAAATTCATCTAAGATAAAACCTGACCTTTAATATTCCCCAGATGTAGAAGAAAACAATGCACAATGTTAAGAATTCCTTGTATTTACAGGGTTAGCAATGGCATGAAGCACCATCACAATATTTGATCTTAATAATTACCCTTTCAAGTCACCATCACATGTAATAGTAGTCTCATTGTACATAAAAATAAGGAAACATAGGCTCGAAAAGACAAAATATTTGTTTAAAACTTCAGAAATAATAACTGAAGAACTCTGAACTCATACGGCTGTGATGAGTTCCAGAAGTAACCCACGGCTCTGAGAAAATGCTCATAAGAGAAATTCTATTTCTTTGATTTCCAGAACCCTGATACTGTGCTCTTTTATGTTAAGTTAAATAACACAAACCTCAAGAAAAAAATAACAAATTGTATTTTTACATAAAACAGCTACCTCTAAGGATATAATTAATCTTCATAGATTCTGTGCTTTGTCTGCATAGTCAAAAATGATCAAAAATAAATTTCTTTTTTTTGCCCATTTTTTTATTGTGGTAAATGTAACAAAATTTACCATCTTAACTACTTTTAAGTTTACAGGTCAGTAGTATTAAATACATTCATAGTGTTGTCCACCACCACCACCATCCACCTCTGTGACTTTTTAATTTGTAAAACTGAGATTATACCTATTAAACAATAACTTTCCTTCCTTCTGCCTCAGCCCCTCGAAACCACCATTCCATTTTCTGTATCTATGATTTTGATTACTCAAAGTACCTTATATAGTGGAATGGGACAGTATTTATTTATGACTGTCTTCTTTCACTTAGCATAATATCCTTAAGATTCATCCATGTTGAAGTATATGTCAGAATGTTCTTCCTTTCTAAAGCTCAATAATATTTTATTGTGCATATACATTATATTTGAAAATTGAGTTCCTTCCACAGTTTAGCTTTAATAAATAATGCTGCTATGAACATAGAGGTACAATTATCTCTTTGAGACACAACTTTCAATTTTTTAAAGTATATGTATCCAAAGGTGAAATTGCTTCATCATATGGTAATCCTACTTTTTATTTTTTGAGAAACAGCTACATTTTTCCACAGTGGCTGTACCATTTTACATTCACACTAATGGTGAACAAGGTTTCCAATTTCTCCAAATACTGGCCAGCATTGTTATATTCTGTTTTGTTTGTTTGTTTGTCTTGATAGTTGCCATTCTAATGAGTATGACATGGTATCTCATTGTAGTTTTGATTTACATTTCCCTAATTAGTGATGTTGAGCATTTTTCATAAACTTATTGGTCATTTTTATGCCTTCTTTGGAGAAATGACTCAAGTCCCTTGCCAATTTAAAATCAATTTATTTGTTTTTGTTGTTGTTGTTGAGTGTTAGATCTCTATATATTCTGGATATACCTTGTCAGATATATGATTTGCAAATATTTGCCCCCATTCCGTTGCCTTTGTAATCTGTTGATACTATCTTTTGATGCACAATTTAAAAATAATTCTTTAAGTCTAATTTGTCTGGATTTTTTATTGTTGCCGTTGCCTTTGCCTTAAGTAGTATATCCATCAAATTCAATGTTGTGAAGCTTTTGCCCTGTTTTTCTCAAAGAATTTTATTGTTTTAAGTCTTACATTTAGATTTTTTATTCATTTTGAATTAATTATTATATATGATGTTAGGTACAGGTACAACTTCATTCTTTTCCATGTGGATATTCAATTTGATCAGCATTATTTCTTGAAAAGACAATCCTTACACCATTAAATTTTCTCGGCACCCCTGTCAAAAATCATTTCACAATGTATACAAGAAGTTATTTTGCAGCTCTCTATTCTTTCCACTGGTCTATATGTCTGTCTATTATCCAGTATCACAGTGTTTTGATTACTGTCACTTTGTAGCAAGTTTCTTTTGCTTTAAAATACTATATTTTTATTAAAATTCTTGGAGCAACATTGGTTAATAAAATCAAATAAGTTTCAAGTGTACAATTCAATAATATGTCATACATACATTGAATTGTGTGTTCACCTACAAGAGTTAAATTTCTTTCCATAAACAAACATTCGACCCATTTTACACCTATCTACTGCCCCGCTTTGCCTTTTCCTCTGGCAACCAATAATCCACTGTCTGTGTCCATGAGCATTTGTTTATTTGTCATGTTTGCTACTTCTACTTCTAAATTTCACATATGAGTGAAATAATATGGTTCTCAACTTTTTTGTCTGATGTATTTCACTTAGCATGAAAATCTTAAGTTCCATCCATGTTTTCACAAATAGCAAGATCTCATTTTTTTTTATGGCTGAGTAATATTCCATTGCATATATGTACCACATCTTCTGTATGCAGTCATCTATCAAAGGGCATTTGGATTGTTTTCATGTATTAGCCACTAGAATAATGTTGCAATGAACATCAGAGTGAATATAATTTTAAGGATAAATGTTTGCAAATTGTAGGGATAAATACCTAGAAGAAGGATTGCTAGTTGTTATGGTAATTCTAGTCTTAATTGTTTGAGAAACCTCCATACTGTTTCCCATAGTGGATGTACACACTTAAATTCCCACCAGCAGTACATAAGAGTTCCTTGTTCCCCACAACCTCTTCAACACTTGTTATTACTTGTCGTGTTGAGGATAGCCATTCTAACAGATGTGAGGTAGTATCTCATTGTGATTTTGATTTGCATTTCCCTAATAGCTAGTGAAGTTGAACATCTTTTCATATGTCTGTTAGCCATTTGTATGCTTTCTTGAGAGAAGCAAATATTCAGGTCCTCTGCTCATTTTTTAATTGGCTTGTTTCTTTTTGTTGTTGAGTTGTATGAGTTCTTTGTCTATTTTGGACATTAGGCCCTTATTGGAGGTGTTTGCAAATATATTATCCCATTTAGATGATTACCTCTTTTTCTTACTGATGATTTCTTTTGCTGTGCAGAAGCTTTTAAGTTTGATATAATCCCATTCATTTGTTTTTGCTTTGACTTTCCTTGGCTTTGAGGTCAAATTTATAAAATTTACTCTAAATCCAAGGTCCATGATATGAGTACCTATGGTTTCTTCTATGCCATTTATTGTTTCAGATTTTATATTTAGGTCTTCGATCCATTTTAAGTGAATTTTGGTGTATTTAATTTCATACTTTTCATACTTTCAGCATCATTAATTGAAGAGGCTTTCTTTTTCACAATATATGTTTTTGTTTTTTTTGCCTAAAATTATTTGCCCATATATATGAGGGTTTATTTCTGGGCTCTCACTTCTGTTCCATTGGTCACTGTATCTGTTTTTCTGCCAATACCATGTTGTTT
This sequence comes from Eidolon dupreanum, assembly GCA_028627145.1. NCBI lineage: Eukaryota > Metazoa > Chordata > Mammalia > Chiroptera > Pteropodidae > Eidolon > Eidolon dupreanum. Next base: position 44,964,877 of record CM053505.1, read on the forward strand.
TGATTAGTGTTGTTTTGTAATATAATTGGAAGTCAGGCAGTGAGATACCTCCAGCCTTGTTTTATTTTTTTCCTCAGTATTGCTTTGGCTCTTCGGGGTCTTTTGTGCTTCCATACAAATCTGATGATTTTTTGTTCTATTTCTTTAAAAAATGCCATTGGGATTTTGATGGGAGTTGCATTAAATTTGTATGGGTACAAATTTAATAGGTACAAATGGGTAACATAGCCATTTTAACTATGTTGATTTTCCAATCCATGACACAGAATATCTTTCCATTTCTTTGTGTCTTCTTCAATTTCTTTTAATAATGTCTTATAGTTTTCAGTAAATAGGCCCTTCACATGATTTGTTAGGTTTCTTACAAGGTATTATTCTTTTCGTTGCAGTTGTAAAAGGAATTTTTTTTTCTTTTGGTATTTCTTTGTAAATGTATAGGAACACAATGGATTTTTATATATTTATTTTTGTATCCTGCAACTTTACTGTATTTGTTTATTGTTTCTAAGAGATTTTTGGTGGAGTCTTTAGGGTCTTCTACTTAAAGAATTATGTCATCTGCATAAAGTGACAATATGACTTCTTTATTCTCAATTTGGATACCTTTTATTTCCCTCTCTTACCTGATTGCTCTAGCTAGTACTTCCAATACCATGTTGAGTAACAGTGTCAAGAGAGAAGGCATTCCAGTCTTGTTCCTGACCTGAGAGGAAATGTTTTCAGTTTTTCACCATTAAGTATGTTATTAGCTGAGGGTTTGTCATATGTGGCCATTATTATGTTGTACTTTATTTCTATACACATTTTATTATGTCTTTTAATCATAAATGGATGTTGTGTCCTGTCAAATTCTTTTTCTTCACCTATTGATATGATCATATGATTTATATCCCTTATTGTGTTTATGTGGTATATTACCTTAATCAATTTGCATATGTTGAACTTCTTCAAGCTTCTGGAAAGACCTCCACTTAATTGAGATGTATAATCTTTTTAATGCATTGCCGTATTCAACTTTCTAGTATTTTTAAAGGTTTTTCTGTCTGTACTCATCAAAGATAATAATAACTTTTCCTTTCTTTTTGTTTTAGCCTTACCAGGTTTTAGTTTCAGGGTAATGTTGGCCTCATAAAATGAGTTAGGAAGTATTGCCACTTCAACTTTTTGGATGAGTTTGAGAAGAACAAATATTAAATAATTTTTGAATCTTTGCTAGAATTCACTGGTGAAGCCATCTAGTCCTGGACTTTTTCTTTTTGGAAGATTTTTGATGATTGTTTCAATTTCCTTACTGTTGATGGGTATATTTTGAGTTTCCAGTTCTTCATGATTCAGTCTAGGAAGACTATATTTTTAAGAGCTTGTTAATTTCTTCTAGGGTATTGAATTTGGTGGTATATAGCTTTTCATAATATCCTGTATGATCCTGTGTATTTCAGTAGTATCTGTTTTAATTCTCTTTCATTTCTGATTTTGTTTATTTGTATCCTCTACTTTTTTCCCTTAGTGAGCCTACCAGGGATTTGACAATATTATTGATCTTTTCAAAGTACCAGGTGTTTTTGCATTAATTTTTCTATTGTCCCTTTGTTCTTAATTTCACTTAATTCAGCTCTACTTTTTTTTTTTTCATTTCTTCTGCTGACTTTAGGATTTATTTTTCTTCTTTTTCCAAGTTTTTAAGATGTAATGTTAGTTTTTTTATTTGGGATTTTTCCTTTTTTCTTGAGATAGACCTATAACAATATGAACTTTACTCTTATTGCCTCTTTTGCTGCATCCCAAAACTTTTGATATGTTGTACTTTCATTTTCATTTGTTACTATGTATCTCTTGATCTCTTCTTTTATTTATTCTTTGACCTAGCCATTCTTTAGTAGCATGTTGTTTAATCTCCACATATTTGTGGTTTATCCTGCTTTCTTTTTGCAGTTGATCTCCAGTTTCAAAGCATTATGCTCAGAGAATATGCTTGGTATGATTTTAATCTTCTCAAATTTGTCAAGGCTAGGTTTGTGTCACAACATATGGTTTATCCTTGAGAATGTTCCATGTGCACTAGAGAAGAATGTATAATCTGGTGTTTTGGAATGAAAGTCTTTAGTGTCAATTACTGGTTTAATGTGTCATTTAAGGCTTATATTTGCTTATTGATTTTATGTTTGGATGATTTATTCATAGCTGACAGTAGGGTATATAGGTTCCCTACTCTAATTGTGTTTTTGTCAGTTTCTCCTTTTAGTTCTGTTAGTAATTGCTTTATGTATGTTATGGTGCTCCCTTATTGGGAGCATATGTATTGATATATGTTATGTCTTCTAGACGTATGGTCTCCTTTATCATTATGAAGTGTCCATCATTGTCTCTCATTACCTTTTTTATCTTGAAGTGTATTTAGTTAGAAATAAGTATGGTGAAAACCATTTTTCTCTGAATGACATTTGCTTAGAGTATCATTTTCCACCCTTTCACTTTGAATCTCTATTTGTCCTTGTAACTAAGATGTGTCTTGAAGGTAGCATATGGTTTGGTTTTGTTTTTTGATCCAATATCCTACTGTGTGTGTGTTTATTAGTGAATTCAGTCCATTTACATTTAAAGTAATTTTTGACATATAAGGTTTTCCTATAGCCATTTTATCTTTTGTTTTCGAGTACCTTGGTGTCTCCATTTTTTCTTTGTCCTTGTGTTTCTGTCTGTTATTTTAATTTGGTAGTGTTTTATGACTTTTCCTTCTGTTCCCCCTTGTTTTATGTTATGTGTCTCAATTCTGAATTCTGTGTGCAGTTACCATTAAGTTTATGTAAAGGAAGTGTGTGTGTACACACACACACACACACACACACACACACACACACACACACATTTTTCTTCTACATGCACCTTATCTCCATTCCCCTTTGCATATTTGGATCTTTACCCCCTCCTCTTTTTTGTTCTTGTTATCTCAAATTATCCATATTTATTCTGTAGATACATTTCTAAGTTGCAGTAGCTGTTGTCTTCTCTTTTTAAAGTGTTTTTTGAACTTTAACCATTATGTAATATTTAAGTTTATGATTCTCCATCTGAATAAGGGTTTCACTTTCCTGCTCCTGTCTGCTATTAGTCATCTTACTCATTTATAGTTTTTTTCTTTGTCCCTTTTCAGGTAGAATGACCACCTTCAGTATTCCTGTAATGTAGGCCTTTTGGTAGAAAATTCCCTCAGCTTGTGTATGTTTAGAAAGGTCTTTATTTCTTCTTCATATCTAAATGAGAGCTTTGCTGGATATATTATTCTTGGCTGGTAATTTCCTTCTTTCAGTGATTTGAATATTTGGTTCCACTCCCTCCTAGCTTGTAAGATTTTCCCTGAGAAGTCCAATGATAATTTAATGGGTTTTTCTCTATAGGTTACTGTCTTCTTTTTTCTGCTTGCCTTGATATTTCTTTTTTTGTCATTATTTTTTGACAATTTTAATATAATGTGTCTTAGGGAAAGACTTTTTGAGTTGAGATATTTAGGTGTTCTGTTTGCTTCTTGAATTCATGTTTCAAATTTTTCTGTAGGATTGAGAAATTCTTGTTAACTGTTTCAATGTGCTGTCTGTTCCCTTCTCCCTCTCTTCTTCTGAAATATCCATTATTTTTATTTTGCTTTTACTGATGGTGTCAGACAGTTCTTGAAGAGTTCTTTCACTTTTTTTTCATTCTCAAGTCTCATCATTTCCAGATTTCTACCTTCCGTATCACTAATTCTTTTCTCCATCTAGTCAGCTTTATTTCCTAAGTTTGCTATTTCATTCTTCATCATTTTTAATGAGTTTTTCATTTCTAGTTCTATTGATTCTTTTTTAGAGTTTCAATCTCCTTGGTAATATATTCCTGTTGTTCATTGATTTTGTTTCTAAGCTCTTTGACCTGTCAATCAGGATTATTGCATCTCATTGAGTTTTTTCAGAAGTGCAATCTTGAATTCTCTGTCATTTAAATCATGTATTTCTATCTTTAAGCTTATTTTCTGGAATTTTAAAATTTTCTTTCTGAGCTGCCTTGTCTCCTTGGTTGTTTATCGCATTTGATGGACTCTTTCTTTGCCTGGGCATTAACGGAAGTATACTCTACTTAAAAAAAAAAAAAAAAAAGAGGGAATATTTATTATATAGTGATCTCTGTTTAGCAGGTTGATAAGAAGGGTTTTTTTCTTCTTTTGATTTCCAGTAGGTGGCATCCAAGCCTCTTGGATCTCTGCTTTGAGGTTAAATATGTCCATTCCTTCTGGTGGGCTATGCGTTTCCTCTGTGAGCAGGTCACCTCAGTTCCAGGGCTCCACCCCCATGGGAGGATACAATGGTGAGGGGGGTCTGATCCTCTGAAAAGCCCCTAAAGTCCCATCATTGTCCCGATAGTCGGATGCAATGTTCCACTGCTTCCTTCAGAATCAGCCTCACTGGTTCGAGTGGTGGGGTTGATTCAGAGAGGCCCATGGTGTATGTGACTGTTTCCTTTCCAGTAATACTGTCCTCCAGACTTGGTGCTAGCTCTCAGAGGATACAGGGGGAGGAGGGGAGTGGGGGTGCCATCAGGCTCCTTGACTTAGCCTCCCACTTACCAATGGCAATTTCTAAGACTCAGCTGTCACTTCTTTGCATTCAGTCTGTGCCCTGCTCTCTGCCCTGATCACTCAGCTCCACTGCATGAAATATGCTGATCATTCAGGCAGGACTGTTAGGGGCTTCAAAGAGGGAGAACAGCCACTGCTACCTTACTCTTCTCCCTGCATCTTGCAGGAAGCTCTGGGCTATATCTGTAACACTGTCTCCAGCATCATCCCTGTTCCCCTTCCTTTAAAGCCTCCTTCCTTTCTAACCTGATTTGCCCACCTTCAGATGCTCTGATATACAGGTCTCTCTGATGTGCCTGTATACTAGACTGGGTGTTAGCTATTGTCTGCTGTGTTATGGTTGTCCGGTTTGTTGTAATTTCAAGGGGAGAGGTAGGAGAGATTGCTCTTGAGGCCATCCTTCTGATGTCATCTGGGAAATTATTTATCTTTTTTTCAGTTCTGAATGATAACCTTGCTGGGTAGGTTTTTCCTTTCATCACTTTGAATATATTATGCAATTCTTTTCTGCTCTGAATGTTTGTTTGTTTGTTTGTTTGTTCTGAAAAAAAAAAAAACAAGTCTTATCTGGGTTCCCTTGTATATAACTAATTGCTTTCCTCTTGGTGCTTTTAAGATTTTTCTCTTTAACTTTAAATTTTGTATTTTAATTGTGATTTGTCTTTGTGTGGACCTCTTTGGGTTCAACTTTTTTGAACTCTCTGTGCTTCCTGGACTTATGTGTTTGTATCCATCATCAGGTTAGGGATGTTTTTAGTCATCATTTCTTCAAATTGATTTTCTGTCCCTTCCTTTCTCTCTCTCTTCCTGGGACCCCTATGATGCTACTGTTAGTACATTTGATGTTGTCCCAGAGATCCTTTAAACTATCCTCATTTTTTGTTTGTTTCTTTTTTCTTTTGCTGTTCTGATTGAGTGATTTTCACTACATTGTCTTCAAGATTGCTAACTGTTTCTTCTGCATCATATAATCTGTTATCGATTCCCTGCAGTTTATTTTGTTGTTGTTATTGTATTTTCAGCTCTGATTGTTTTTTATATATATTTTCTGCCTCTTGTAGTTCTCACTCAGTTCATCCATTCTTCTCCCAGGTTTTTGAGCATCTTTACAACCATTGTTTTGAACTCCTTTTATGATAGATTTCTTGTCTCCAATTTCATTTATTTTTTTCTCAGGTTTTGCTCTTCTTTCACTTGGAACATATTTTTTTTGTCTCTCTGTGTTTGTTTCTATTTATTAAGTATGCCCTCTATGTCTCCCAATTTTGAAAGAGTGGCCTTTTCTAGAAAGTGTCCTGTGGGATAGTGGTGCAATCCCCCTGGTCACCAGAGCCATGTTTTCCAGATGTGTTCCCTGTGTAGGTTGTTTATATCCTGTTGTAGTTGGGTCATTATTGCTACAAGTATGCCAGTGTATGAGGTTGACCCTCAGGCCATGTGGCTATAGGGAGTGGCCTTGACTACTATGGACACTCTGGTGTGCTGGGGCTGGCCTCACAGAATATGAGCCATTTGGGAGGGGCTCTGGTACCTTCTGAGACTGCCCATCAGATATGTTGGTTGTGGGGTCCCTTGTAGTGTTCTAGTGCAGGAAGAGGCCAGTTGCCACCTGTGCTGGGATTGTGGCCTCTCGGTAAGAACTAAGGTGAGAGCTGAAACTGGCCACTTACTTATACCATGCTTGAGATTGCTTGGGAAAGGCTATTATGTTAGCCAAGCTGGCCACTGCTTTTTTCAATGCCAGCTGAGCTGGCCACTGCTTGTGCCAGGTTTGAGGCTCCTTAGGAAATGCTACAATGTGAACCAAAGCTAGCCACTACTTGTGTTGGGCTTGGGACTACTTGGTAGGGGCTACAGTGTGAGCTCATGCTGGCTGCTACTCGTGCCAAGTTTGGGGCCACTTTGGAAATTCTATGATATGAGTCAAGGCTGGTTACCCCTTGTGCCAGGCTTGGGACAAGTATGCCCTCTATGTTTTGTGAGCCAAGACCAAGTCTGGAGCATCTTGGAAGAATCTCCAACTGGGGCAAGTTGGTTGAGTAGGGTGGAATCTCAAGTGAATGCCAGAGTGGGGCAAATAGTGTTAGCCAGGTTTATACAGAGTGACAGATTTGGCACCTTCTGGTGCTGGACCAGCCAGGTGGAGGTGAAGCAAAACAAAGAAACGATTGTGCCCACCAATGCTTCTGTTCTCAGTGAGAGAGTTTTCATTAGTCTCTGCCCCTCCAGCACTAGCTCTCATGTTGATCAATTAAATTCTTCCCTGTATAACCCAGGCATGCTTGAATTGCCACCTCCATGGTGGAGCTTGGAGCCAGTGAGTTTATGTGACAACCTTTTAAGAATAGCATCTCTGTCACCCTCAGCCCTTCATCTCTCTCAGATGTAATCCCTGCTGTTTTTCAAAGCTAGATATTGTTGGGACTCTTTGTCTTTGCACATGCCCCTAGACTGGGTGGGCCTAATGTGGGGCTCAAACCTCTTCTCAGGGGGAACCACTGTGACTTTGATATCCTACTCTTTGTGAATTACCACACAGTAGGTATGGGGCCTGATCAAACCATGCATATGCCCTTTTTATGCATCTCCACATGGCTTCTTCTTTATATTTTTATTTATAGGAATTCTGTTCAGCTAGTTTTCAGGTTGCTCTAAACAATGGTTGCTCTATATTTAAATGTGATTTTAGTGTGTTCATGGGAGGCAAGTTAAATATCTACCTACTCCACCAACTTGACCCTTCCCTACTAGCGTTAGTTCTTCTTTAAATGTTTGGTAGAATTAAAAAGTGAAACCATCAGGTCCATGGCTTTTCTTTAAAGAGAAATTTTTGATAATTGATTCAGTCTCCTTACAAATAAATTTATTCTGATGATCTATGACTTCATGATTTATTCATGGTAGGTATTGTGTTGTTAGAATTTTTTTTTTTCCATTTCATCTAGGTTATCCAATTTGTTGGTGTATAGTTATTCATAGTACTCTTTTATAATCCTTATTTCTGTAGAATTGGTAGTAATGTCCCTACTTTTAATTTTGAATTTTAGTAATTTGAGTTCTCTTTTTTCTTAGACCATCTAGATAAAAGGTTTGTCAATTTTGTTGGTATTTTCAAAGAGCCAACTCTAGTTTTATTGATTTTCTCTATTTTTCTGTTCTCTATTTCTCTTATTCTGTCCTAATCTTTATCAGCTCCTTCCTTCTGCAAGCTTTTTGTTTAGTTTGTACTTTTTTTAGTACCTTACATTACAAATTTAGGTTGTTGATTTGAGATATTCTTCTTTTTTTAAAATATAAACAACTGTAGCTATAAATTCCTCCCTTGGTACTGATTTTGCTGCATCCATAAGTCTTGCTATGTTGTGTTTTCATTTTGTTTAGTCTTAAGCATTTTTTATAAATTTCCATTGTGAACTTCTTTGATCCATTGTTGCTTCAAATTGTGTTTTTAATTCCCAGAACTTTTTGTGTTTTCCAGTTTGACTTCTGTTATTGATTTCTAACTTTATCCCATTGTGTTTGGAGAAAATACTTCACATGATATCTACCTGTTAAAACCTACTGAGACATAATTTGTGTCCTAACATATGGTTTTTCCTGAAAAATGGGCTGTGCACACATGGGAAGATCGTGTATGCTGTTGTTGTATAGAGTGTTCTTTATGGTTTATTGTGTTAAGTTCTCTATTTCCTTACTTATTTCCATTCTGATTTTTTATACATTATTGTGTGTAGATTATTAAAGTCTGCAACTACAATTGAAGAACTGTTTCTTCCTTCATCCTTGTTAGGTTTTACTTCATATGTCTTGACGGTTTGTTCTTAGGTATATAAATGTTCATAATTATTATATCTCCTTGCTGTACTGAAATATTATTAATGTATAATGTCCTTCTTTGTCTCAAAACTTTTTAAATTTAAACTGCATTTTGTCTGATATTAGTGTAGCCACTTCTGCTCTCTTTTTGTTACTGTTTTCATGAAAATCTTTTTCTTCTATCTTGACACTTTCAATCTATATTTCTTTTGATCTAAACTGAGTCTCTTATAGACAGCATATACTTGAATCATATTGTATTTTTTATCCATTTTGTCAATCTTAGTCTTTTGATTTGAAAGTTTAGTCCATTTACATTTAATACTTTAAATTAATTTCAAGTATACAGTAAAATGATTAGACATCTATATAGTTCGTAAAATGATCCACTCAACTGCTCCCTTCCTCCCCTGACCCTCCACCTAGCCAAAGTAATAATGCTAACTGCATTCCCCATGCTGTGCTCCCCATCCCCATGACCATCCTTCAGCTACTAATTTGTACTTCTTTAACTCTTCACCCATTCTCCCATTCCCCAAAATTCCCCTCCCATCTGTCCATCACCAAATTGTCCACTATATCTGTTAGTCTGTTTTTGATTAGTTTGTTCTTTTTATTCCTTATATTCCACATATAAGTGGAATCATATAGTGTTTATCTTTCACTATCTGACTCAAATACCTTCCAGGTCCATCAAAGCAATCTATTTCCATCTTTTCCTTTTCATATGTAGGGGTCTTGTTTTATCATTTCAGCCATTCTATCTTTTGATTAGAGCACTTAATTTTTTTCCATTTAAGGTACTTATTAATAAGAATGTAGTTATTACCATTCTTTATTCCTGTTTTTGATACATGTTTTTTTCTTCTTGAAGAAGACCCTCCAACATTTCCTGTAATACTGGCTTGGTGGTGATAAATTACTTTAGCTTATTTTTGTCTGGGAAGCTCTTTATTTGTCCTTCAACTCTAAATAATAGCTCTGCTGGGTAAATTATTCTTGGTTGTAGATCCTGGGTCTTCATCCTGTCGAATATTTTTTTTGCCAAGCCCTTCTGTCCTGCATAGTTTCTTTTGAGAAATCAGCTGCCAGTCTTAAGGGTGTTCCCTTATAAGTAACTCTCTGTTCTTCTCTTGCTGCTTTTAATATTCTTTCTTTGTATTTGACCTTTGGCATTTTAATTATGAGGTGTCTTGGTATGGGCTTCTTTGGATCTCTTTGGATTTTTGGAATTCTTCCTAGGGTTTTATGTCCAACATCTTGATTTTCTTCCATTGCACTAATAGATTGAATATTTGGACCCTTAATGGTGTTCCGTATTCTCCTTAAATTATTTTTATAGTCTTGGCATCTTATCTCTTTCCGTTCTGATTGTGTGTCCTTGGCTTTCCTGTCCTTTAGATAAGGCATTTGATCCTTTTCTTTATTCACTTTGTTTATTCCATTTAATATATTTCTCATCTCAGATAGTGTGTTCTCCATTTCAGACTGGTTCTCTTTCATATTTTCCATTTCGATTTTTATGTTTTTTATCTCTTTGTTGGAATTTTCTGTACTTCCCAAAAGTTCATTGAACATCTTTATAACCAGTGTTTTGAACTCTGTTAGATTGCTTGCCTCCTTTATATCTGGATCTCTGTTATGTTCTCTCATATGGTTTCTGCTGCTTTGTTTTTTTTTCATTTTGGCTGCTTTTCCTTGTCTATTTCTATATACTAATCAAAGTTCCTAAATCTCCCCATCTTATTAGTGTGGATTTTAAGTAGATTTCCAGTAGCATAGTCCTGAAAGGGGTTCAGCTGCAGGCCAAATTTAGCCCAAGCCTCTACCCCTCTGGAACCACCTGTTAAGATTCAGCAAACAATCCACAGATGTTGTGCTTATAGTTGCCTCAAAAGGCCACACCAGAAACTGAGGCTAGCTGCCTCCAGTGTGGGTCTCAGCAAGGAGTACTTGACTCACTGAGGATATACCTGGATGTGACTTGGGTGGGGCTGTGAGTTGGGGGAGGCAGAGTTTCAGGGAATCCTCCGGGCAGAACGACCTCTGTTATCCAGTTTGATGACCTCATGGCTATGGCGGGTGGTGCTGTGTCTCTTGCACTGGGAAGGGAGAGGGCTCAACATGGAACAATGGATACTGCCAGACTTCTGTACCGAGTGAGTCTCACCTCAGCCCTTAGTCTGAAAATGTCTCCTAAGTCCCTGGTGCCCCTTTCGTGCAGCCAAATCAGCACTGACGCTCAGAGTGAGGAGGTCCATCACCCCAAAGGTCCACTTACAGATGTGGCCCCTTTAAGAGGCTTCTGCCACTGCCACTGCTGCAGCCTTCGTCTCACTCAATTGTTTGAGACCAGGCAGCCCCTCATCCTCACGCCATCCTACCTTCTGCCATTGCAGGATGATTTCTTGGATTTCTCCTTAGTTGTATGGCTTGTTCATCCCAGACAATTTTTCCTTGCTGTTGCTCCTTGTTTTCATCACAACTTTGATTTGGTTGCCAAAGGGATGAAGAAGGCTTCTATCATCTATGCCATTTTTTCCTCTCCCTTAATCCATTTAAATTTAAAGTAATTACTGATAATGAGGAATTTATTTCTGTCATTTTGCTGTTTGTTTTCTATATGGCTTATAGGTTTTTTGCCTCTCATTTCCTACATTACTATCTTCATGTGTGTGTGTGTGTGTGTGTGTGTGTGTGTGTGTGTGTGTTTTGGTAGTGAAGCATTAAATTCCCTTCTTATTTCCTTTTCTATATATTTTATAGCTATTTTCTTTTTGGTTACCATGGTAATTATATCTACCATCATAAAGTTATAATAATCTAATTTAACTTTATACCAACTGAACTTCAGTAACATACAAAAACTCTGTTCCTATAACAGCTCTGTCCCCACCTTTTTATGTTTATTGATGTCACAAAACAACGTCATTGTGTGCCCCAGAACATAAACTAATAATTCTCTTAAATGCAGTTAGTCTCCTAAATTAGGTAGAAAACAAAATAAGGTGTTACAAACCAGAGTTACAAAAAATACTATCCTTTAGTCTAAATTTTTAAAAATATATTAATCTCTTAAATTATGTGGAAAACAGAGTTACAAACTATTGCTGCAGTAATGCTAGCTTTTATAATTGCCCATGTATTTACCTTTATTGAGATCTTTATTTCTCCATACTATATCAAGTTAGTGTCTAGAGTCCTCTCATTTCACCCCAGAGGACTCTTTGAGCACTTCTTGCAGGATTGGTCAAGTGGTAACAAACTCCCTCAGCTTTTGTTTATCTGGGACTGGCTTAATTTTTCTCTCACTTTTGAAAGACAGTTTTGCCAGATATAAGATTCTTAGTTGACAGACTTTTCTTCATTTAGCACTTTGACTACTGACTTCTGGCCTCCAAAATTTCTGATGATAAATCTGCTAAATTTGTTTAGGATTACTTGTATGCGATGAGTCACCTGTCTCTTGCTGTTTTCAAGATTGGTTCTTTTTTTTGTCTTTGGATTTTGAAAGTTTGATTATAATGTGTCTCAGTATGGTTCTCTTTGAGTTCACCTTATTTGGAGATTGTCGAAGCTTTTGAATTTTTATATTTATGTCTTTCATCAAATTTGTGAAGTTTTTCAATCACTATTTTTTAAATGTTCTCTGCTCTTCTCTCTATTTCTTCTCTTTCTGTGACACCCTGCTTAATTTTTTTTCTTTCTGTTCCTCAAACTTGGTAGTTTCTATTGTTGTATTTTCAAGTTAGCTAATTATTTTTTCTTTCTGCTAGAATCTGCCTTTGTATCCCTCTAGTAAACTTTTCATTGCAGTTATTGTGCTTTTTAGCCTCAGAATTTTTTCTATATTTTTAGTGATATTTCTATTTTGTTAATACATGGTTTTCATGATTTTCTTCACATTTTCTTTCGTTCTTTGAGCATCTTTAAGATAGTTGTTTTAATGCCATTGTCTAATAGACCTGCTATCAGGTCTTTTCAGGGACAGTTTCTGTTGAATTTTTTCCTTTGAAGGGGCCATACTTTCCTGTTTCTTTGTATGCTTAATGAGGTTTTCTTTTTCCCCTTTGGTGGTTGTTGAAATCTGGAAATTTGAATACAATAATGTAGTAACTTGAGAAATTTGATTCTTCCCCTTATCCAGAGTTTACTGTATTTTGTTATTGTTTTTGTTTATTAGTATTGTTTTTGTGATTGTTGTAGACTGCCTTTGTTTCAAGGATTAGCCTGAGGTATAAATTTATGGTTTTCTTGGGTCTTTTCCGAGCCTGTCCTACTTTTTTAAAATCTGGCTCCCAAAATTAGCAAAAGAGGAAAAAAATTAAGGGGAGGAAAAGTACCAGCCTTTAAAATCCCTTGGACATTACTTTAGACAAAGAAGGAGGGGCCTGCAACAATGAGAGGAGGTGCAACAAAAATAGCTACCCATCTCTTTGTACCTCTGTGATCAGAAGCAGCAATTAGAGACCAAAGCACAAATACCTGATATCTGGAGGACAGGGTCCTTTTTGCCCACTCTGAGTTCCACAAGCTGTGTGCAGGTTGTTCCAGGAAAACATGCTCTGCTGCTTGTCATGGGGCTGGGGAGGAAGGGTAGTTGCTACTATGCTAAGAGTTAGAAGTGGACAAAATTAATCACTATTTACTATTTTTCCCATGAATGTTGCAAGCCTTTAATAGACCCCAGAGTTTCAAAATAGTTGCATCAGACAGATTCTGACAGTGCAATTATTGTCTAGATAGGAGACAGATTCTAGGTTCTTCCTACATTTCCATCTTCCCAGAATCCCCTTCCAAAATAAATTTCCTTTTAATGAATCTGTTTTAATAGCAAATTTATACAAAAGATGTTTCCTTGACTCTGTAGTTGCAAAGCACATACAGAATATTTAGAAATGTTTTAAAATCTTCATTGACCAAAGTATGTTTTAAAAGTTACTCCACTTGGTCTTCTTGAAAATATTTTTTGTCCTTTGAAATGGACCAGGAAAGTTCTAAATATCCAAGAAAAAAAAAAAAACTATCTTCCATGGCTTTAACAGCCTTTTTGGTATCTGCATTCTAATATTTGATGACATTTTCTTCAAATACTTGAACATAATAGTTTGGTTTGATAAAGTCTAAATAAAAATTTATATAAATCTTTTACTTAACAGTATAACTAAAAGATATGATTTTTTTGCCTCAGATAGATCTTCTTCAGTAATCAACCACATTAACCCTATCCAAATTTAAAGGAGTATTACTCCATAATCTTCTCCATTCATGGGGAAACTTAATACTGAGACTCCATTTGAAAAGAGCCAAGATGAACATCTTGAAAATGTTGGGAAAAAATGTGTCATATGCTTTGGAACCAAATTTTATGTATATTATTTGGTTCCCAGTTCCATCACTTATTTCAGAAAATTTGTCTCCATGAGCCTTAGGTTACTTCTCAGCAAAACTGCCTACCTCATGGGATTATCATAAGTAATGTGAAAATTAAATGTAGTGGTTATCCCAGTGCCTTGCATCTAATAGGACCTCAAATCATGTTGGTTTCACACAAATGTCAAACTATATGGTATTAATTATAAGTGAATAAGAGTACTTCAAAGAGATCAGTATATATATGCTGGATAAAGAAATGAGCTTTGGTGTGAGTTTTAAGACAGTACACTGAGATGCAATGAAAGAGTACTAGACAGGGCATAAGGCAACCAAGCTTCTGGTCCAGACTGTAGACTCTAAATTATATTAAGTGCAGGCCTTGAGAAAATTGATTCGCTTTTTGGAGTCTCAGTACAATGAGGGAGCTTGAATAAATAAATTTGAAGGATCCTTACAGTGCCAATATTCTATGGTTCTACAAGCCTCTGGTTAAGGTGTGACTAGGCAGAAAAAAATTTTCTTTCCACAGAATAAGCAGTCATAGCAAGGACACAGGAAGGGGTGTTAAGCACTATAGGCCTGGAACAGTGAGGTGACAGATCTGAATACAGCAGAAAAATCATAAGAGACTACTATCTGATAACATAATGTTTTAGGTCATATCCAAATTGTCCTTGACTATCAGGGTAAGAATATTGGACTGGATCTAATAGACAAGAGAAAGGCAATGTAGATTCCTGAGTTAATGAATATCTAATGAAAACATTATTAGGGGAAAATTATTCCAGGGCAATGAATTAAATTGAAAAGAGATTATAGAGGCATAGAGACAGTTGAGAAGCTATGGTAAGTTAAAAATGAAATCTTTATTTAAAAAGATAATCTGATAACCAAATCATCAATTGGCATTTAACATATTTTTGTAATTGTAAAATGCAATAATTTATACAGTCTTGTGAAAGCTTTGATTGGTTCAGTTTTAAGGAGTTTTCTTGACAGTGCTTTATAAAGCATAGAACTTTTCAAGTCACACATTTAATAATTGTATTAACTTTAAATGTTGTAGGCAACTTTAAGATGTAAACACTACTCTTCTGTATGACTTCCTCAACAAATATTAACAGTTCAGACTAATGACTATTAAATTAATGCCATATTTAAAAGGTTTTATTATTTCTTCAGAGTAACTCACAGAATATAAGAAGAAGCATGCTGGGTTGCTTAAATATAAAACTTAAATATAGCTACTTCAAAGTTGATATGCTTTCATAATATTGTACTTGTTGGCTGAAGTTATACTTTCTGTCTTTATACAAAGTAAAATAGTTTCTTCAAACAGTGTAATTTGCATTTCATATGTTTCACCTTAGGTGAGAATATTAAATTGTTGCTCCTTTAAAATAACACGTTGAAAAACATCACTGCTCATTCTGGAAACCTTCTTGGAAATCTGAGAATCAAGGAATTCCATTGCTAATATATATGTTAGCTAATACACACACAGACATGCACACACTGACACACGCGCGTGCGCCAAAACTTGTTTTATGAATAATATCAGTAAGCACTCACTCTCTGTGTTAAAATAAGTAGATAAGTAAATAATTTCTGAGCTTGAAGAAAAAGTGATTTAATCTTTCTGGGCACCACTTCCTTTATCCGTAAAATTAATTTTTTTTTCTGAATTTTTATCCAACTCTAATAGTCTATAATTGTGGAGCACTATAACCCACCAAAATAGGAATCTAGCATGGGACCCTAATGTGTATAGAAAAAGTAAAACAGTATATTCCTTCTTATTCAAATAGAAACTCTGAGACCCTTATTTTTTTTGAAAGAATTATGTGGAAATTTGAGATGGGGAGTCAATGGAATATAAGACCCTGTAGATGAGTCATCATATGGGAAAAAATCTAAAAACTACTGGAAACACTGTGGAGTTAAACCCTAGTTGAAAGAAATTCCTTCCACATGGAAAAGAAAAAATTGCAGAGATGGAGCAGACTGTAAGAGGAAATTAAAATCAGCATAGTTGTAGTACCACAATTAGTACTAAAATAAAAAGAAAATTTTATCAAAACTAAGCTAACTTTTATTTGTGTTCATTGCCTTCTGTTTCATAATAGGCGTCTACTACACTCAGTTCATGCCTAATGGTGCCATTAAATTTCATAAGTTCATTTTCTGAGAAGAGGGTACATACAAGAACAAAAGTCAAATAAAGGAAGAAATGGTATAAAGGGAAGTGGATAGGGATGATTATGCAGTGTTACCAAAGACAGCATGAAAGGAAAGACTAATAGGCAAGCCCTTTACTCATTTTCAGCAGCTAAAATGGCCAGAGGTTAATTCCTGTGAAAACTCTAGTAATGCCTTTGGCATAGCTATAAATTTCTCCAAGCCTCTGACCCCTTTTAATTTAGTTCAGGACGAGTCATGCTAAACTCTGTATGTACACGTGTGTGTGTGTGTGAAAGAGAGAGAGAGAGGAGAGCAAGAGGGGAAAGAATGGATTCTAGCAATTAGTCACCAAGAAAAATGAATTCTTTGTGTGACTCTTGCAAATGTATAAATCAAAGTTCCTCTGTACCTTCAGCAAAAGAAATATTCTACTTTCGACAGCATAGAACATTTTGGCCCTTGTTTTTACTATAGCTTTTTCAGTGCAGGTTTCTTCAATATCTTCAAAATAAATTATCTACTAAAACATA
Source organism: Eidolon dupreanum (assembly GCA_028627145.1). Lineage (NCBI taxonomy): Eukaryota > Metazoa > Chordata > Mammalia > Chiroptera > Pteropodidae > Eidolon > Eidolon dupreanum. The sequence continues at coordinate 44,981,386 of CM053505.1, forward strand.
TATTCTTTTTTTATCTCTTTCAATTCAATATCATATTAATTTCTTTTCAACACTTGGACATATTTTATCAGTAGTGAGCTAAATCTGAGAGATCAACTTTGCATTTTTCCATAAAGAGCCATAGACCAATTTTTAGTATTTAAGATGAAAGGGATATTTTGTCTAAGTCTATAAATAGTAAACAAGTAAACAGTAACAGACTTACTGAGAAAAAACATTTTAAATTGTCTAGGTTTCAGCATCAATCAACAGTATTTAACTGAGTATTTTGCCTCCTTTGCATTTAGTTCTGTGTCAAGGAAGTGTTATTGTGTAATAATTAAGAACATGGGGTTTGAATACAGAATGAGTTTAAAACCTAGTTCTACCTAATACTATCTGCATGACCTTACGCAAATCACATTTTATCTATGTGACTCAGTTTTCTAATCTGCAAAGTGGCAATAATAATGATACCTACCTATTATATAATATTAAATGGTAATACACATAAATCACTTAGAAGTGTTTGGCACAGAATAAACACTGTGTTAGCTATCCTTCTCCTTAAGGTGAATAAGCAGGTTAAGACATGGTTCCTACCCAAAGGAATTTAGTCTACCTAAATAGGTAACATATACATGAATGAAACCATTAGAATACTAGAGAATATATATTGGGTACTAATATTTTGGTACAAACATTATTAGAGGCATCAGGAGTCAAAAATAAGGACAATACATGTGAACTGGACTTTTTTCTAGACTTAATGGAGAAAATGAAAAGTAGTCTTTAAACATCTAGAGAGGAATGGAGGATTATGATATATACAGGAAAGTAGCATGGAAAACAGCATGGCAGGAATTTATATAGCTTGTATTAAGGAGACCATATTACCCTAAAAAGAAGAAACCCAATGAAGTTGCCAATACAAAGGCAGAGATAAAGGTAAGATCAAAGTATGAAGAACTTTAAATGTTAGTCTAATGAATTCATATTATTGTACTTTATCACTTGAAGGATACTAATACTCTGTGCTGTAGCAATTTGTGCATATAATTTATTTCCCTTTCTTGAGTGTAAGCTCCTGGATAGCAGAAAGCATATTTATTTAATTTCTCTATCCCACTTTCTCCCTCTTACCCTGATTTACCACATATAGACATACATGCCATAGTGCCTAACATTATCTCATGTAGTACTTGTTAAATGTAGTTGTTGAATGCATTGAACATATAAATGAACCAGTTAGTTGATACACAAATTACTTAGGGATTGTTTAGGAGTCACTGCTCTTTTAAATTAAGGCTATGGCTTGATGTAAACACTGTTTTAGGAATATTTATCTAGTGGTATGTTACAGGCTTGGAAATAGAGAGTAAGTCTAAAAGCAGGCAAACTAACTAGTAACTGTATGTTTACTATTTTAAAATATACCCAGAATTTCTATTGTACATATTTGTGTGAGCAAATGTACAACTATGGGAGACAACAATTTGTTTAGTCTTTCATTAGGATGGAAACGCTGATGGTCTGCACAATATGGGATTTAGAATACTGATACTTCCTTGCTAATAGGTGATAAACTAAGTTGGAATCACTCAGGACTCCCTGGGAATTTTCTGAAAATGTTATGATAGAGATAAAAGCATTTAAAAAGTAACTTTCATTTAAAACACTTCCCTAAACCAGGATGATTGCCAAAAATGTGTTTCTCATATGATAGCTGTGTAAAGCTGACTTTCCTTTTTCTGCTAGGCTTGAAAGTTGTTTTTTGTTTTGTTTTTTGTTTTCTCAAGAAACCACCTCGTCCAAATATCTTAAAATTAGTTAAATGTATCCTTTAATTCCTTATCAATTCATGGATAAAGATACAAAAAATACCTATGTGTTACCCCTTTCCCCATCAGAGATTTCAGAGTCCTCGAGGTGTCCTTACTACCAAAAAGGGTAGCCAGGGAAAGAGAAAACACAGAAAGAACATTCTAGCACTTACAGAAACAAATTTCAGTATTAGCTCAAAAAGCTGCTCAGATTTCTCTGTATGGATTATTTATTTTTTGACACACCCCTGCAATGACTCTCCAAATTGGCAATATAACCAGCAGCTGGTCTATAGAAGGCATCCTTTAATTATACCCACTGATTCTCAGAGAATTTTTTGTGTGCAAGTCACCAGGAATCCATAGAACACAAAAGTCATGATCGCATGATTCATGGATATTCTAGAGAATGTAATATCAAAATATTTGAAATCTAGTAACAGGCAATGCATATTGCATGGACATAGTTCCTATCTTTGAGGGAAAACAGACGAAATTGTAAGGGAAGAAATATTGATCCAATTCATAATTAGATATAACATTACTGACACACTTCTTATAATTTGGGCATGTGAAATAACAAGAGGTTATCCATGTATAGATAAAATGAGTCTAGAAAGTACAGTAAAATGCTTTCATCTAATGACTTCCTAAAAAAATTCATAAAAGATATAGATGTGAAATTGTCAAGGCTATTCAGACACCTAGGTCACTAGTATTTTTCTCAGTGATAAAGCTCAATAACACCTGCTTCATCAAATGATACAAGCTAATTTGTATTACTGAATAGTCGTGCTTCTCAATATGAGGAGCATATCACATGGGAAACTTATTTCAACTGCATATACTCACCCATCCAGATTATATTATATTTCTGCTAATGAGCCCCTGATACTGTTACAAGTGAGTCATGTCCATCCAGTACAGTGGGAGAAAGGGGGAAAAGATTGAGAACTACTACTTCAAGATGAAGCTAAGTAATAAAACCCTAATCTTAATTATTTTTAGATTTAAATAATTTTTTTTATTTTTAGTTACATTTGGCATACAACATTATATTCATCTCAGGTGTACAAAATGGTGATTTCTACAACATTTATATAACTTAAAAGTGATTACCTCAATAAATCTAATATCCATATGACAACATACATATGTATTAAAATATTATAAACTATATTCCTTATCAATTATTTTACACCCCCATAACTATTTTGAAACTGCCAATGTTTACCAAAGATCTAACCCCCTTCCCATCTGGCAACCCTCAAAATGTTCTCATATCTATGAGTTTGTTTCTGTTCCTTATATTCCACAGGTAGGTGAAATCATATAACATTTGTCTTTCTCTGTCTGACTTACTACACTCAGCACAATACTCTCTAGGTCTATCCATATTATTTCAGATGGCAAGAGTGCATTCTTTTATTTATTTATTTGAATGGCTGAGTAATATTTAATTGTATATGTGTACCACCTCTTCTTTATCTATTCATCCTTCCACAGACACCCAGTTTCCCTCCATATCTTGGCTATTGTAAATAATGCTGCCATAAACATATGGATTCACATATCACATCAAAATAGTATTTTGTGTTTCTTCAGAAAAATACCCAGAAGTGGGATTACTGGGTCCTTATTTGTCTGTTATTATAGCCTTTGTTTAAAAGTCTACTTTGTCTGGTATAGTATTGCTATTCCAGATTTTTTTTTTTCATTTCTGTTTTCACAAAATAACTATTTTCATCCTTTTACTTTAAGTCTGAGTATGTATTTTGATCTCAAGTGAGTCTCTTGTAGGCAGCATATGTAAAGGTCTTGTTTTCCTATCCATTTAACCACTCCATCTTTTGATTGGGGCATTTAATTCTTTTTATTTAAAGTAATTGTTAATAGATGTGTAGTTATTGGCATTTTATTATTCATATATTTGATTTGTTTTTTTCTTCTTCTTAAAGAAGTCCTTCCAACATTTCCCATAAAACTGACTTGGTAGTGATGAACTCCTTTAGCTTTTTCTTGTCTGGGAAGCTCTTTATCTGTCCTTTGATTCTAAATGACAGCTTTGCTGGGTAGAGTAATCTCAGTTGTAGGTCCTGGCTTTTCATCGCTTTAAATATTTTGTGCCAATCCCTTTGGGCCTGAAAAGTTTCTGTTGAGATGTCAACTGACAGCCCTATGGTTGCTCCCTTGTATGTAACTAGCTGCTTTTCTCTTGCTATTTTTAATATTCTCTCTTTGTATTTAACCTTTGGCATTTTAATTTTGAGGTGTCTTGGTGTGAGTCTCTTTGGGTTCACTTTTTTGGGGGATTCTCTGAGCTTCCTGGGGTTGTATGTCAATTTCCTTCACCAAGTTAAGGAAGTTTTCCACCATTATTTCTTCAAATGGGTTTTCTATTTCTTGTTCTCTCTCTTCTTCTGGTACCCCTATGATGTGAATGTTGATATGCTATGTGTTGTTCCAGAGGCCCCTTAAACTATCATCAATTTTTTGGATTATTTTTTTCTTTTTCTTTTTACTGTTCTGATTAGGTGTTTTTTGTTACCTTATTTTATAAATTGCTGGTTTGATCCTCTGCTTAATCTAATCTACTATTGATTCCCTCTAATGTAGTCTTTATTTCAGTTATTATATTCTTCATTTCTAACTGGTTCTTTTTAATGTTTTCTATCTCTTTGTTAAAGTTCCAAGTTCCTCAACTCTTCCTCTAAGTTCATTGAGCATCCTTATCACAAGTTTTTGACCTCTATATCTGGTAGATTCCTTGTCTCCATTTTGTTTGGTTCTTTTTCTGGAACTCTGTTGTGTTCTTTCATTTGGAACATGTTTCTTTGTCTTCCCATTTTGGCTGTCTACTTGTGTTTATTTCTGTGTATTAGGAAGAACATATCTCCTGGTCTTAGTAGAGTGGTTGTGGTAATTGGCTGGCAAGGGGCCAACCCTATGGAGAGAGATTCAATTTAGCAGGGCTCTGGTGCTGCCAAGTCTGCCATATGGGTGTATCCTCCTCAGATGCAGCCCTGAGTGGTGCTCTGTTTCTGGCTCTAGCTCTGGTCAACACTGGCCACTGGGTATGCTGACCCCAGGGCCTCCTGTGAGAGGCCCAAATGCAACCAAGTTCAGCCACATCCTTTGCAGTACCCAGATTCACCTGGCAAGAATCACCAAACAATTTGCAGATGGCCACCACCTGTGCTGGGTTTAGAGATGCCCTAATTTGCTAAGATGGGAACCAAGGCCAGTTGCCACTAGTGCTGGGATTGGGGATCCTTAGCAAGAAGTATGGGCACGTTGAGAGCATATGATGCTTCCTTGTGTTCTGTGAACACTTGAAAGATTTTTGAGCCAAAACAGGCTATTTGTACGGTAATGCCACTGGAAACAGATTGGATAGGCTTGTACATTTGGAGGGATGGGTTTCTTATGGAATCACCAAGGTCAGACAACTTTTTTTGCCAGGTTGATTGAGACTCACATATGGCGGCATCCTAAATCTACAAGCCAGGAGGAGGTAGGGCTCAACAAAGAAACAATGGTTTCAGCCAGCTCTTCTGTATGAGAGAAAGCTGCTCCTCCAGCCCTTGCCCTGAAGCCAGACAACTCAGTTCTTCCGCCTATGTTCCTGGTGCTTCTCAATCAGCTGCCCAAGTGCTGGAATGCAGAATGAGTCTTTCACCGAGGAAGTTCACATGTTGGCCATTTAAGAGGAATGTCTCTGACTCCCGCAGCCTTCTGTCTCAATCAGCCACAATCTCTACTGGTTTTCACAGCCAGAGGGTATAGGGACTTCTCTTCCTGGTACTGGAATCCTGGGCTGCAGAGGCCAGTGTGAGGTCGAGAACACCTGCATCTTTTGGGGGGCCTCTGTAGCCAAGATATCCCTCCCAGTTCTCAACTGCCACATGTAGTTGTGTGACCAGACCATTCTGCATCTTCATTCCTCCTACCAGTCTTCAGGTTGACTCTTATGTATATCCTCAGCTGTAGGATTTCTGTTCAGCCAGACCTTAGGTGACTTCCAATGATGGTTGTTCTATAGTTTTGTTGTAATTTTGATGTGGTTGTGAAAGGAGTTGAGCACAGTGTCAATCTTCTATACTATCTTGACTGGAAGTTGAAGGCATTTTTAAAAATGTTTTCTTGCTTTCCTTGTTTTACATATGAATGTGTATTACACAGACATCAGCTCTAATAGATACCTCCCACACATGCATTTTTCTATGTAAAATGCTCTTTTTATTTATTTTTTATTAAATTGATCAGTGACATTGGTTAATGAAATTATATAGGTTTCAAGTGTACAATTCAATAATAATACTTCATATGTATATTGCATTGTATGTTCACCAAAGTCAAATCTCTTTTTGTCACCATATATTTGTTCCCCTTTACCCTTATCTACTTCCTCTCCTTTCCTCCTTCCCTCCAGTAACCACTAAACTGTTGTCTGTGTCTATGAGCTTTGTTTGTTTAACTTGTCCATTTCTTTGAAATGCTTCTTTGAAAAATGAGCACTCTGTAGGCATGTACAAAACAGAAACATAGTAAATTTCCCTTCTTCTTCCATTATCTGTAAAACTAAAGTGCATTTGGACATTCTAGTCCATTCTTTCCATCTTTCGCATTGTTTTATTATTTTTTTTAAATTAGAGTTGACATTTAATATTATTTTATATTAGTTTCAGGTGTACATCATAGCAGTTAGACATTTATATAATTTATAAAGTGATCCCCTCAATTAGTCTAGTACCTATCTGGCACTATACATAGTTAGTGCTATCTATGTGAATATCAATTTAGTTAGAAACACTAAATTTTGAATGGCCTCCATACTTGCCAAGAAAAAATAAGTTTTAAAGAAAAAAAGAGCCAAAATTATACAATGGGGGGCTTCAGTCTAACTTGGAGCACCACCTGGGGTTATATCTGATGACAACATACCCAAAGAGGAGATAGGGCAGGCATCAGAGCTCTGCTAAAGTAATACTTGCTCTTTAGGGTCAGACCCTGTACAGCAACAGCTTCTCCACTGATCATGGCCAGCCCTCACAACCAATCAGCTCAAAGGTCAATCCCTCTCACTGATAAGCAAATAGCAACCAAGGCTCAACTACAACAAGAGGGCACACACAATTTATACAAGGGACACATCTTGAGCATCTGACTCAAGTGACCATGAAAGACTATGCCACTGGCCTCTACAGGACACCTATTACATAAAGCCATTCTACTAAGACTGGGAGACCTAGGAACCCTACCTAATACATAGAATCAAACACAGGGAGGCAGCTATAATGGGGAGACAAAGAAACATGCCCCAAATGAAAGAACAGAACAAAGCTCCAGAAAAAGAACTCAACAAAATGGAGACAAGCAATCTACCAGATGCAGAGTTCAAAACACTGGTTATAAGGATGCTCAATGAACTTAGGGTAAGAGTAGATGAACTCATTGAGAACTTTAACAAAGAGATAGAAAACATAAATATGGAGATAGAAAACATAAAAATGAACCAGTCAGAAATGAAGGCTACAATAACAGAAATAAAGAATACATTACAGGGAACCAACAGTAGATTGCATGAAACAGAGAATTGAATGAGCCATGTGGAAGATAGCATAGCAGAAAACAGCCAATCAGGATAGCAACAAGAAAAAAAAAGAATCCAAAAAATTGAGGATAGTTTAAGGGGCCTCTAGTGCATCAAGTATACCAACATTTGCATCATAGGGGTACCAGGAGAAGAGAGGAAGCAAGAAATTAAAAATCTATTTGAAGAAATAATGACAAAAACAACTTCCCAGTACTGGTGAAGGAAACAGACATACAAGCCCTGGAAGCACAGAGAGTCCCAAACAAGATGAACCCAAAGAGGCCCACATCAAGACGCATCATAATTAAAATGTCAAAGGTTAGAGACAAAGAGAGAATCTCAAAAGCAGCAGGGGAAAAGCAGTTAGTTACCTACAAGGGAGCTCCCATAAGTCTGTCAGCTGATTTCTCAACAGAAAATCTTCAGGCCAGAAGGGATTGGCACAAAATATTCAAAGTGATGAAAAGCTAGAACCTATAACTGAGATTACTCTACCCAGCTATCATTTAGAATCAAAGGACAGCTAAAGAGCTTCTCAGACAAGAAAAAGCTAAAGGAGTTCATCACTACCAAGTCAGCTTTATGGGAAATATTGGAAGGACTTCTTTAAGAAGAAGAAGAAAAAAAACAGATCAAATCTATGAATAATAAAAAGTTTGGAGAAACATGATGGAGTGAGAAATGTCTCCAGATCTCTACCCTTAAAACAACAATAAGCTGAACATCTAAAATTCAACAAAAAACAGCCAAACTATACACCAGCATGTTTGAGCACTGGGATCTGCATATAAGAGCTACCATAGAATACACTGCCATTAATGCCAAGGCAGAGAAACAGTCCATTAAATACCATGAACAAACAAGATGACAAGGCATCAAAGAAAGAAAGAGAAAAATCGCCAGAAAATAAGCTTACAGATACAGAAATATGTAACTTCAGTGACAGAGAATTCAGAATGGTACTTCTGAAAAACTCAGTGAGTCTGAAACAAGTCATATCAACAATTTCAGGAATTAAAAAGAAAACACCTAAATGAGCAGAGCAAGAAGATTTAAACCCTCAAAAACAACAGAATGGATCTTGCAGAGATTAAAAAAAAAGATGACAAAAGTTGAAAAATGAAATAGCAAGCTTGGGAAATAGAGTCAATCAAATGGAGGAAAGGATTAGTGATATCAATGAACAAAATCTAGAAATAAACCAGAAGGAAGAAAAGAGAAACTAAAGAATGAAAAGTAATGAAAGAGAAATACAAGAACAAGCTGATAACCACTAGGAGAGGAAACATAAGAATAATGGGCATTATCGAAGGAGAAGAAAAGAGTCATGGACTAGAAAGCATTTTCAGAAAAATAGTTATCAAGAATTTCCCAAATCTAAGGAATGAGCTGGAGCTTGGAATTCAAGAAGACAACAGAACACCCAATTATCTCAACTCAAAAAGGCCTTCACCAAGACACATTGTATTAAAATTATCAAAAATCAATGACAAAGACAAAATTCTCAGGGCAGCTAGGGAGAAAACGACAGTAACTTATAAAGGAAAATTCATGAGATTATCATCGGACTTCTCAGCACAGACCTTACAAGCCAGAAAGGAATGGAATCAAATATTCAAAATATTAGTGCAAGGAACTACCAGCCTAGAATAATGTATCCAGCTAAGCCCTCCTTTAGGTATGAAGGATAAATAAAGACCTTTCCAGACTTACAAAACTTGAGGAAATTCTCCACTACAAGGCCTGCACTACAGGAAACACTGAAAGAGGTTAGCTCGCCTAAAACAAAATTACTATATATATATATATATATATATATATATATATAATGATGAGTAAGGTAACTATCAGGCAAACAGAAGCAGAGTGCAACCCTTCCTAAGAATGGGGTATTATAAGCTTAAACAATAAGAAGAGAATTACCATAGCAAGATAGTAATGAATGTTCAGCATACATAGGGACAAATTGAGACAACAATGACTGAAAGGAGGAGGATTCAAGATCCGAATTCTCAAAGGGGAATGGAGATAAGGCATACATATAAGAAAATTGATGACTATATGTAAATAACTATTCTTTACATATTCATAATGGTAACCACACACCAAAAATTCAGAACTGAACTACATAATATAAAACAAGAATAACAAGAGGGAAAACCTACAAAAGCCAAACCCCCCCAAAAAAAAACAAAAAAAAAAAACAAAAAAACAAAAAAAAAAAAACAAAAAACAGAAACACAAGGACAAGGAAGCAATGACAACACCAAGCTACCAGAAAGCAAAAGTTAAAATGCCTATAAGAAGACGTCATATTTCAGTAATCAACCTAAATGTAAATGGGCTGAACTCACCAATAAAAGGCACAAGTTGCAGATTGGATCAAAAAACAAAACCCAACCATATACTGCCTCCAGGAGACATATCTGAGCTCCAAAGACAAATAGAGATTCAAAGTGAAACGGCGGAAAATGATATTCCAAGAAAATGACATTTAGACCAAAGCAGGAATAGTGGTATTAATATCAGACAAGACAGACTTCGAAATAAAAAAGGTAAAGAAAGATACTGAGGGACACTTCATAATGATAAAGGAAATCATACACCAAGAGACATAACATTTATTAATATATAAGTTCCCAATCAGGAGCTTGGAAATATGTAAAGCAATTACTAACAGTACTAAAAGGAGAACCAGCCAAAAAATAATATTGTAGTTGGGGACCTAAATACCCCATTGTCCATATCCAAACAGTAAACAAATAAAGAAATAGCATCCTTAAATGACACATTAGACTAACTGGATATAATTGACATTTACAGGGCCTTTCATCCCAAAACAGTGATTATACACTCCTCTCTAGTACACATGGAAGATTCTGAAGGATTGACTACATACTGGGACATAGAGATAGCCCCTAAAAATATAAGAGGGTTGAAATCGTACCAACCATATTCTCTGATCATAATGCTTTGAAACTAGAGATCAACTGCAGAAAGAAAGCAGGAGGAACCACAAATACATGGAGAGTAAACAACATGCTACTGGAGAATAACTGGGTCAGAGAAGAAACTAAAAGAGAGATCAAGAGATACATAGAAACAAATGATAAGGAAAGTACAACATATCAAACTTTTGGGACATGGCAAAAGCGGTCATAAGAGGAAAATTCATATCATTACAGGCCTATCTCCAAAAACAAGGACAAGCCCAAATAAACAACCTAATGCTTCATCTTAAGAAACTAGTGAAGAAAGAACAAATGAAGCCTAAAGTCAGCAGAAGGGAAAAAATCAAAATTAAAACAGAAATAAATAAAATTGAAAATAAACAAAAAAAATTGAAAAAGTAAATGCAACAAAGAGCTGGTTCTTTAGAAGGTTAATGAAATTGACTACCCTCTGGCCAGAACAAAGAGAAAGAACACAAATAAAATCAAGGGTAAAAGAGAGGAAATTATGATGGACAGTGCAGAAATACAAAGGATCATATAAGAATACTATGAAAAAGTATATAACACCAAATTTAATAACGTAGAAGAAATAGACCAGTACATAGAAGAACACAACCTTCCTAGACAGAATCAAGAAGAACTGGAAAATCTAAATAGACCTATCAGCAGTATGGATATTGAAACAATCATCAAAAACCTACCAAAAAGTAAAAGTCCAGGACCAGATGTCTTCACCAGTGAATTCTACCACACATTCAAAGAAGATATTTAATACCTATTCTCCTTAAACTCTTCCAAAAACTCAAAGAGGAGGCAATACTTCCCAACTCATTTTATGAAGCCAGTATTGCCCTGATACCAAAACCTGGTAAAGGTAACACACAAAAAAGAAACTACAGACCAATATCTCTCATGAACACAGGTGCGAAAATCCTAAATAATATACTAGTGAACTGAATACAGCAACATATTAAAAAGATTATACACCACGATCAAGCAGGCTTCATTCCAGAGGCACAGGGATGGTTCAACATATGCAAATCACTTAATGTGATACATGACATAAATGAATTAAAAATTAAGAACCATACGATCATACAATAGATGCAGAAAATGCCTTTGACAAGATACAACATCCATTTATGATCAAAACATTTAACAAAATCAGTATAGAAGGAAAATACCTTAATATAAGAAAAGCCATCTATGACAACCCCTCAGCCAACATTATATTTGATGGTGAAAAACTGAAAACCTTCCCTATAAGATTATGGACAAGGAAAGACTGACCACTATTGCCACTGTTATACAATATATCATTGAAGTTCCTAGTGAGTGCAATCAGGCAAGAGAAAGATATAAAAGGCATCCAAATAGGAAACGAAGAAGTCAAACTGTCACCATTTGCATATGACATGAATCCCTATATAGAAAACCCTAAAGACTCCACAATAACTAGAAACAATAAGCAAATACAGTAACCTGGATACAAAAATCAATGTTCAAAAATCCGTAGCATTCCTGTACTCTAATAATGAAGTGTCAGAAAAAGAAGTGGCAAAATAATTTGTAATTGCAACAAAAAGAATAAAATAACCATGAATAAATTTAACAAAACATGTGAAGGATATATATAATAAAAACTACAAGACCCTATTAAAAGAAATTTAAGAAGATGAAAGAACTGGAAAGATATTCCATGTTCTTGGATTGGAAGAATCAACATAATTAAAATGACCTTATTACTTAAAGCATTATACAGATTTAATGCAATCCCCATCAAGATCCTATTGGCATTTTTTAAATAAATAGAACAAAAAATCATCAGATTTGTATGGAAGCACAAAAGACCCCAAATTGCCAAAGCCATCCTGAGAAAAAAGAATGAGGCTGGAAGCATCACTCTGCCTGACTTCAAATTATACTACAAAGCAAAAGTAATCAAAATGTCATGGTATTGGCAGCAAAACAGACACACAGACCAGTGGAACAAAATTGAGAGTCCAGAAGTAAACCTATATTTATATGGGCAAATGATTTCTGACAAAAAAAAAAAAGCCAAAAGCATACAATAGAGAAAGGAAAGCCTCTTTTATAAATGGTGCTGGGAAAACTGGAAAGCCACCTGCCAGAGAATGAAACTGGACTGTTGTCTATCACTGCACACCAAAACTAAATCAAAATGGATTAAAGACCTAAATATAAGACCTGAAGCAATAAAGTACAAAGAAGAAAACATAGTAACTAAATTCAAGGACCTTGGACTTAAAGAGGATTTTATGAATTTGACCTCAAAGACAAGGGAAGTAAAAGAAAAAATAAATGAATGAAACTACATCGAACTAAAAAGCTTCTGCTGAGCAATGTGGTAAAGAGACAACCATCTGAATGAAAAAATATCTTTGCAAGCAATGTCCCCAATAAGGGCCTAATATCTAAAATATACAAAAAACTCATACAAATCAATAATAACAAAAAAGAAAGTATCCAATCAAAAAATGGGCAGAGGACCTGAACAGATGCTTCTTCCTAAAGGACATACAAATGGCCAAGAAATATTGAAAAGATGCTCAACATTGCTAAGCTATCAGGGAAATGCAAATCAAAACCACAATGAGATTCCATTACACCCCTAATAGAATAGTTATAATCAACAGGACAAGTAATAACAAATGTTGGAGAGGATGTGAAGAAAAAGGAACCCTCATACGCTGCTGGTGGGACTGCAAATTGGTACAGCTGCTCTGGAAAACAGTATGGATTTTCCTCAAAAAACTAAGAATTGATCTATCATATGATCCTGCAATCTTTGTACTGGGTATTTATCCCAAAGACTTGAAAACCCATATCTGAAAAGATATTTGCACACCGATGTTCTTAGCAGCACTATTCACAGTAGCCAGGACATGGAAGCAACCGAAGTGTCTTATGATAGATGATTGGCTAAAGAAGCTGTGGTACATATATACAATGGAATATTACTCAGCCCTAAGAAGAGGTTTAATACTACCATTTGAGACAACATGGATGGACCACGAGATAGTCATACTCAGTGAAATAAGCCAGACAGAAAAAGTTGAAAACCACATTTCACTTATAAGTGGGATATAAATCTAAAAGTAACAAATGAACAGGACAAACAGAGACTCATGGACATGGACTGTAGACTAGTGGTTACCAGAGCGTAGGAGATTGTGGGGAGGTGAGAGGTAGACAGGGTAAAAGAGGCCAAATTGTGGTGATAGAAATAAATCTAACTATAGGAGCTGAACACACAGTGTAAATATATATATGCCTTACAGTTAAAGTGTACAGCTGAAACTTATTGGATTTTGTTAACCAATGTCACCATCAAAAAAATAAATAAATTTAATAAAGAAAGAAAAAAAAAAGGAAAAAATAAATTGTGAAATAAAACATGAATAATAAAATGCCAATGACTACATATCTATCAACAATTACTTTAAATAAAAAAGAATTAAATGCCCCAATCAAAAGATGGAGTGGTTAAATGGATAGGAAAACAAGACCTTTACATATGCTGCCTACAAGAGACTCACTTCAGATCATTCAAATAAATAAATAAAAGAATGCATTCTTGCCATCTGAAATAATATAGATGGACCTAGAAGGTATTGTGCTTAGTGCAGTAAGTCAGACAGAGAAAGACAAATGTCATATGATTTTACTTACCTGTGGAATCTAAGGAACAAAATAAAACAGATACAAACTCATAGATACGAGAACATTTTGAGGGCTGCCAGATGAGAGGCGGTTTGAGAGATGGGTGAAGGAATTAAGAAGTACAAATTGGTAATTACAAAATACCCATGGGGATATAATTATAGCATAAAGAATATAGTCAATAATATCTTAATAGCTATGTACAGTGTCAGATGGGTACTAGATTTCTCTAGTGATAAGTTTGTAAGTTATATAAATATCTAATCTCTTTGTTGTACACCTGTAACTAATTTAATGTATGCCAACTATAAAATTTTTAAAAAATATTTTAAAAATATGCCTTTGACAAAAAAAATCCAAAAATGTTGCTAGACTCTTAGTCATCTTGTAGAAATATTTGTACATTCTCAGAATTATACAACCCTAAAGGGTCCAATTTCAGCAATAAAGGCAAATAGCTTCAAAATGTTGTAAAAATAATATTAAATTAAAAACTGTAATTTCTAACTTTGTAATCTCTGTAATATCTCTAAGCAGAACTAGCCTCAGAATTCTAGAGAGGTACTTTTTAGAATTAACTTGCATCCAGGGTCAACCTTAGACAAGGTGAAGAAATTTGGGGGTGGGGGTGGCGAGGCATCTTTCTTACCTTTTTAAAAGCCTTCCTCCGAATTCCTAAGTGCTATATTGTTTTCATGTTGCCTTATAGCTATTCAGATTCTACTCAGACCCTCCCTTTCCACAGTGACTCTGTCATTTTCCCTTCCACCAAATCTGCCTGACCTATATCGCATTCATTTAATTCCCTGTTCTCTTCCAGGGAATTAATACTTTAATCCAGTGGTTATCAAACTTTCACATATGTTGAAAGCACCTGAAGAGCTTGTTAAAACAATTATTCCTGGGCCCTACTTCTGGAGCATCTGATTCAGTAGTTCTGGGGCAAGGTCTGGAATTTGCATTTCTAAAAAATTGCCAGGTGATGCTGATGCCGTTTATTTGGGAGTAATGCCTTGAGAATCACTGCTAATCTTTGCTAATGAATTCTCCCTTTTAAGTAAAGTATTTCATATTATATTAAACATATTCTAATGGTAAAAGTTAAAGCACCTTGGCAAGTTAACAAAGAGAATTATGCCTACCAAGCGAGCCATTCCATTCCTTTCATATCATATTCTATGATGTGTTACCCTATTTTGCCTTCATTTCAAGGTACCCAAAACTAAAATATGTATATTGAAGGGTAAACAATAATGGTCCCTTTTGGGTGGCTATTGCTGAGAGAAATAATCCAGAGAGATCTTGATATTTAGGTCATATATCTTAAATAAAATTCAAAGGAGACTCTTAAGAGCCAATATATTTTCTATAACAAGAGCATAGAAATTGTTTAAGATTCACAGAGAGAGAAGTTAGGGAAAAGTATGAGGTAATCAGTGTTTATAAGAAAGACATTAACATTGGTATGCAAGATGGATGAGGAAGACCTGGTTACCTCTATCAATATGTAGGCTACTAGACTACAGTGTAAAGGATGAGCTGATGTGAACCTAGATTAGAATAGCAATAGATAAAGCTGTTTGGTGCATTTGCAATGACAAAAGTCTTCAATAAGATAGGTTGCCCTAGATCTACATATTGAAGGAATAGGTTCATATGTTCAGTAAAACCCTTAAAAACCACATGACTGTGATATTTATTGTTTTGTGATTGAATACGTATTATTACTCAGGGCTTGCATAGCTTTGAAATCAGAAGCAATGTGACAAGTGAAATGTTTCCTTATCAACCATCATCTTAGGTGCCCTAGCAATAAATATAAATAAATAAATATAAATAAAACACTAAATACAGCATTATCTTCAAGGAATTTAATGTCCAGTGAAGAAATTTGGATCTTGATCAAATGAAGGGAAAATTTTCTCTTCCTTCAGAGTATTTCCATGTTAGTCATTATCTATCTCGATAGACCAGAGAGTGATTGATGAAAACTTTGGCATTTCACCAGAACCACTTTTTTTCACCTCCCAGTTGTACTATTAAGTCCACCTGCTTCCAGTACTTTCAGTACTGGAAAATATATACAGTTGTTTGTTAAACTTTTACTTTAATTAATTTTTACTTAAAATAAGTATGAAGAAATAGAAATAGATAAATCCATATGTGTGCTTATGACTGTAATTATAAGAGATTACTTAGTACTGTATTAGTAGGTCTTCTATTACTATAAACCTGTTATATATGTGCAATTTTCAGCTTTAATAAGTTTGAATTGAATTGGGAAAACATCAAGCAATATTTAGTAATTTCAACTGTCAATTTATTTTCATTTGATTTATATAATTGTGATCATTTTATTTTAAAACTCCTTATAATACCAGAGATGAGAAAAACTAAAATAGATAGTTTTAACTATTATCCCATGACACTAATTTGGTTAGTTATTAATAAACCAGTTATGGATTACTGTTCTCATTTGACCTCACTGTATCTTTCAGGCAGTATAGCCTAAGCCACTACCAAAATTCTAGTATGAGAGTGAAAAGTTCTGATAAAATAGATTGTGAGTCAAAACATAGAAAATATGTTAACTATTATTTATCACATCAGATTGCCAGTGTTTAAACAATTGTTATGAATAAATGAGGAATTTAAAAGCTGCCAATATATTAAATAATTTTAATAGAAGATAAAACTTGTCTTGTGAAATACAGTACTAAAAACAAGAAAGAGGGAGAGGACTTGTATGCTAGAATTTGAATTAATTGTTTACTACTTAAAGAAATTCCATATGGTACTTAAGTATTGCTGAAGATCTCCGTATTTATATTCTGAGTCCCTGCAAATAAATTTCTCATTATAATGATTTTTTAAAAATAACAAATAGTTCCAGTAGACACCATCTTCCAAGTCAGAACTCATTCTTCTCCTTTTCCTCCTCATCCTTCTTTTTGAGTTAGGTTTTACTGATTTGATGTCAGAAGCATCTATTCTTTCCCTATTCAAAAGCCTTCATAGATGTTACCCTAGCATGTGGAGCATTTTTCATACAAGAAAAGGTTGCATAAACTAATAATAAAGTATATAAATTACTATTAATTTACAAGACTCTCAGATATTTGGTTTTAATTAAGTACCACAATATTTGGTGATAGACTTTTTTTTCTTTAAAAAAAAAAAAAAAAGGAATGTGTCTGATAAAGCGAGTAAGACACACATTAATTCTATTATGTTGGTTCATGTATTAGAAAAAGTTGGGAGTGAATATTCACTGCTAAAATGTAGTCCTCATAGCTTCTGATGATAATAACTAATTAATTAAAACGACACTGGATTAACTCCCTATTATGTGTCAGTAGAAGCGCTTTGTGTATATCTCATTTCAATTTTACATTATAATTACAAATTGTCCTCCTCATAAATAAATTTTGCCTTAAGATTATTTTTTAAAAATTTCAACAGCTACACACTCTAAGAAAATGAGAATATTATATTCTAATTTTTGATAGAATATGGGAAAACCCATTAAAATTTAAAGCTTTTCTTATTTTTAAAATTTTTTTCTTTATAGTTTCTGCTACAGGCTAGATGCTGATAATAAAGTTGACCTTTAGATTAATACATAATGCAACTCTTTAAGTGTACAATTCAATAATATTTCATATGTATATTTCATTGTGTGTTTAAATCAGTTTTTATAGATATGTTTTCCCTTCTCTGAGCCTGGTGTACATGCATGTGAACAAATATCATAGAAAGGAAAACAATGAGGGTACAAAGGAGGAAGATGCAGAATTAAATTTACATATACACATAGACCAGTACCTGATCAAAATGCAGTTTTCAAACTATTGTAGTAAGGAAGTTTAAAATTATATTACAAATTCGCCATATGTTTTAAGTCATTTTCTACATTTAGACTGCTTTAAAATTTATAAATTACTTTTACATATATATTAAAATTTTAAATCATAACAAAAAATAAGATTATATTATTATATTATTATTCTCAATTTATGGATTCCATAACTCATGCTAAGAGAGTTTAAGTGCCTTGCCAATTAATAATGCATGGAACTATTTCCCAAACTCATGTCTTCTCTCCCTCAATATATTTCTCTGTTTCTCACACTTCACTGCTACATCAATCAGCAAATAAACAGGACTTATTTGTGCACTCACAGAAGCTTTGTCTACAGGTCTGAGTCAAAGAAATGTTCCCTGCCTGTTTTGTGAATGTTCTCCAACATACCAGCTGACACATTCTCAAGTTCTTCATAAAAAGTAGCAGAGACCGCCAGGTGAAAGTGACCTACCTTGTCTCTTGCTTTCTTTCTTATGCACCTGATTATGTACCAACTTTTATTCCTTTCTTTGGTTTATATTCTTGTTGACAGAAAGCTAGGGACTCTGATTACCAGGTTCTTGTCTTATTCTGTGAGAAAGAATTCAAAGGCAAGACCAACAGGTTTATTAAAACGAAAGTATACACTCAAGGGGTGGGAGTGCCGACTTATGAGAGAGAGCAAGCTAGAGAGAGTGAGAGAGAGAGCCCAAGATGGCTGTTTATGAACTTTTTGTTCCCCCTGGAGTCAGAGCCCAGGAAAATGTGGTGCTGACATAGCCCTCTTGTCTCCTTCAGTATGCAGGGAATTCAGTTTCCTGTTTTTTTTCTTCCTTATATGGTGTTTCTGAAACTGTCATGGCATCAGGTGCATGATGAGAGCTGCAGTATTTGCAGTGTGGATGAGATTATAATGATATAATTATCCAAAGGTCGTGCTTTAGCCAAAGATAGAATCTAGGCTGGAAAAGACTGGTTTTGGCCTATCCCTACCCTACCCAGGGCTAAAACAGAGTAAGGTCTGAAGGAAGGAAAAAATTCTGGTCATATTCTGGAGAGAGAGAGGGTGTCCCTGCACTACCTGTCTTGCTTCAGACCTAGCTAATTTTAATCACAGGATCAGGATTTGAAATGAGAATATTTCATCCATTATTATGTGGTGTGCAAAGCAGTTAACTTGATTGAATGCACTTTTCAATTTGCCATGGTTGACTTTAACAAATTCAAAATAAATAGGCAGATAAGAATAAAATTATTCTAGCATTTTTGTGAATAAATTATAAGACAAATGGCCATTGAATAGATGGAATGATAGTGCAATTCAATTGTTACCTTTAACAATTCACGTTCAAGATTTCTGGACTCCTACACTAAACATTTCAACTTGTCCTCGAAATTTTATTTTCTAGCATATGCTAAAAGGATTTTGTTTAAGGTGATATTTTTTTTCTTTTCTACAAAATACATAAAGAAAGACCTTACAGTAAGATTCCAATATACCCATAATTGTGTTTGTTATTTAAGTGTTTATTGGCTTATTTTATCATTAATAATATAAGGTGATTTTAAAATACCTCACAGTTTATAAAGTATTTTCACACTAAATATTTGATTTAATCCTCACCATTATTCTGGAAATTGGCTAATATATTTCACTTTAGTAGCTAAGAGAATTGAAGCTCAGAGGAATTTAATGATTTACCCAAGTTCAGAGAGCCGGTAAACTAACAGATCTTCTGATTCTACAGAAAGATCACTGTAATCTAGGTGAGGATTGTTTTACTCTATATCATGCTGACTGTGCACCTTACTGAGCTTCCACATCTTACATGAAACTCACAGGTTAAGAATCTGTTTCTAATAATTTATCTAAATTAGTGCCTCTTAAACTCTAATATGCATAGTAATCCCTATGAAACTCTAAATTTGCATATTCTTAATCCCTACTCCCGCTTCTCAAAGATTCTGACTTGGTTTTTGGGCCCAAGAATGTGCGTGTTAACAAGCACTATGAAATTTTGATGCAGGTGGCCCACAATCTACAATTTGAGAAACACTAGTATGGAGACTATTATTGGCAAGCCCCTTAGTCTGGTTTCAGTATTCTTCTCCCTGTTTTACTCTACTCCCTCATTAAAGAAAACGCACTATACCTTCAGAACAACCACAACAAAGCAGTTATTCAATTTTGTTTTGTTCTGTTCTGTTTTTCAAAAACTATTTCATTTTTTACTACTCACTACCAAGGCTGCATAAGATGATTTGCAAACATAAAAGCCTCCAGTACTTGTAAACTAGAAAGTGATCTTATTTATGATATTTTCCATTTTAGATCAGGCCAAAAATGAACCAAGAGCATCCCATAAAGATATTAGACACTGGATATATTATCCAAATATTTCATCAAAGTATAAATTTGTTTAGAATTTGGATTATAAAATATATGAAGCTTTCCAGTTATGCACTCTAAAATATCTGAGACAATGATATGCAGGAAATGCTTGTCATAATTTCTCATACTTTAAAATGCTGACATGAATTTGTTCATCCTTTCAGTAAACATCTAGGTTTGCCAAAGGATGTCAGTTACATTTTTTGCCATGAACTTGCAAAATTTATTTAGACTGGATCTGTTTTCACTTTGCTTTTCTCCACAATTATTTGTTACTCTGTGTTAGAAACAGGATTTTTATGTTATTATAAAAGCCATTTAATGCAATAGCTTTCAAGTCTTTTTGGCACACCAGTATTACAGCAGCTTCCATGTTATCAATAAATTTGATTACTAGACACTGTCTCTGTCTCCCTCACCACCCATTACAGTTAGATTTGTGAAACTGATTTACATCACGGTTGCCCACTACAAATTTTGATAAGATTCATTTTCTTAAAAGGTCATTCATTCACAGAATGAGTTTGTAATCATTACTCTGAAACAAATCTTCAAGGCCGTTTCTGTGTTAAGATAAGTAATTTAAACTACATTGTCTTCTTGGCTGAACACATGTAGGATTTAATCATTTGGATGTTACTCGCTGACAGAATTTGAAAATATACCATTTTTTAAAGATATTGCCTTAAAGTTTGTGTATAATTGTCTCCTATTATTCAAGCTATCTCTTATGTTCACAGGAAAAAAAAAATAACTTTAAAGGCAGTACTCATGAATAAGATTTAACAGTAGCATTTTATCCAAACTTGATCTACAAGATTAGGATGCAGTATGTTGTGATGTAAAGAGCAGTAGATTAAGAGATGAGAAATCTTTATTTTAATACTGTCTTGGTTCCTTCAGGTAAGATTGCATTTCAACACTCTAAGCATTAGTTTCTTCAAATACAGGATAAACAGGATAATTTCTAAAGTTCCTTCTAGTTTTCACAAATATTTATTGAAATGTAAAGAAAAAAATGGAGGAGAGGCTGCTATTTTACATAAGGTAATTCAGGGAATATTTCTTTGATATGGTGACTTTTGAGCCTGAAGAAATGGATGGAGCAAATGCTGGTCATACCTGGCAAAAACAAATTCCTGACAGGAATTAATTTGTGTGACTTTATCATGAACTTCCAAAACTTTAGTTCTTCCAATTAAAATAAAAATATGTTCTTAATATATACCTTTTAATTTGATATTCTATACTTTCCTACACATTTTGATTTAAACTCACTGCAAGATCGTATCCACTCGCTGCTTTGAAATGTCTCCTTTACAAAAATCCATAAACGAAAGCAAATATCATTACATGGTAATTACAATGCATGATTTACTGGTTCAAAAGTATATCACTATATTAATAAGTAATTTTTAGAAAAAGTGAATGGCAACATTAATACAGATACTTAGGCAAAAATTAAAATCAAAAGTGAGAGGAGATGAAGCATATTAATATCAGTTAATGAATGCCATAATCCTAACTTATTGTTTTTTTGACAATGATATTTCAAGGAAAGGGATATATAATAATCTTACACTCATGGAACTAATGTTCCCCAGTTTTCATTTTGTTCCTAGACAAATGCTTATTTCATTGTGTATATTAAACCAATACCAAAGTGATAAGAAAATTCAGTAATTTGACTCTATTTCTAGCTATATAAATGTTCTGTATGAAATATCTAAACATCCCATTGGCATAAGATGATAACATTTCTCTCTAGTCCTTGTAAAGTAAAAGTAAATTATTACTTTATGTTATAGAATCAGTGTTTTCCACGCAAAAATTACTTTTAAAAATATGAACAATTATATTAGACAGCCACAAGTTTTCTTAGGTTAAAGCTATGAGTTTTACTAATAAAAAACTCCTGAGATTCCTTTAAAGCAGGAATGGCTAACAGAAAGGGTCAATTTAATCATATTTAAGGCAGAATTGGTGATTGAGTTGTTGGCAATTTTGCTATAATAGCAGAAAATATCTCTCAAAGGCATTTTATTAACATTTTTTAGTAACTGAAATGTTATTTGCTTCTCTTTTCATTAAAAATGTTTTTGACATGAAAGGAGAAATAATTTAGAAGAATTATTTAGTGTATTCAGTGGAAAAAATTATTTTATGTAAAATTTTTTGTAGGAAAAATTTTCACATTGCAACAAGATGTGCTGTCATTATGAAGATTAACTGATCAAGGTAGTGCCAGGCTATGAGATATACTTTTACATGTTTACATGTACTTATATAGAAAAGCTGATATATATATACATGCATATATACTTATATATGTGTGTGTGTGTGTGTACACCCAATCAGAAAATTGTTTGCTTTAAATATGGATATGTTGGGTTTCCTTTTATATTTATGACAGTTTACATAATGTGCATCTCTAAAATTTGCACGAATTTCATTTTAATATAAATTGATCAAAAATATAGTATCACAAGTATGCATTTTTCATTACTTCGATGATTTAAATGTCATACATTCTTGGAAAATCAGAATAACATAATATTTTAAAAGATAAAATCCAGAATCCTGGAAACATGGCAGAGAGAGAGAGACGTCCCCAAATCTTTCCCCTTGAAACAACAAGCTGAATATCTGAAACTCAACAAAAATCACCCAAACTGCACACCAGCATGTCTGAGAGTGGGATCTGCGCATAAGAGCTACCAGAGGTCAGAACCCTGGGTGTTGGGCAGTAGGCTGAGAGAAATAAAGAAGCTGCCTCTCACAGCCGCTGAAGCTCACTACAGGAGGGGTGAAGGTGCGGGAACTTACTGAGCAGCCCTGCCTGGGACTGCTGTGAGCACACTGCACTGGGCAGAAGGGCCCAGTCATCAGGGCAGAAGACAGAGAAATGATATGGGGCCACAGAGAAACAACAGTTGATTTTTACTGGCACTAGTTGCAAAGCCGAGGCTGAGCTGAAGCTCCCAACTTCCAAACCAGAGGGCGCCTCCCACCAGACCTTCTGAAATAGATCACAATGGAGACCCAGGGGAGTTTGAGAGAACACTGCAGACACTATCCCTGACACTGACAGGGACTGAAACTGAGGGGGGCGAACGTGGTTAAATGTCTACAAGAAAATTTTTTAAAAAGGAATTTTAAGGCTTTATATAAAGCTGGGATCCAAGAGGCTTATACGCCACATACTGGAAACCAAAAGAAAAGCACCTTCTTTGCAACAGGCTAAAGAGAGACCTTTATATAATAAACCTTCTTTCTGGAAAAACAGCAGAATACACTTCCATTAAAGCCCAGGTGGATAAATAGTCCATTAAACATCATAAAAAGCAAAAGTGAAAAGAAATCTTAGAAAGAAAGAGAAAAATCTCCAGAAAATAAGCTTACAGACATAGAAATATGCAACTTAAATGAGAGAGACTTCAGGATGGTGCTTCTAAAAAACAGTGAGTTCCGAAACGAGTCATATCAGAAATTTCAGGAATTAAAAAAACACCTAGATGAGCAGAGCAAGGAGATCAAAACGCTCAAAAAGAACAGAATAGACCTTCTGGAGATTAAAAAAAAAAAAAAACACTGTAAAAGCTGAAAAATGAAATAGCAAGCTTGGGAAATAGTTGACCAAATGGAGGAAAGAATTAGTGATATCAAAGACAGAAATCTAGAAATAAATCAGAGGAAGAAGACAGAAACCAAAGAATGAAAAAAAAAAATGAAAGAGAAATTCAAGAACTAGTTAATACGATCAGGAGAGGAAACATAAGAATAATGGGCATTTTCGAAGGCAAAGCATAGGAACAGGGACTAAAAAGCATTTTCAGAAAAATAGTTGAGGAAAATTTCCCAAATCTAAGTAATGAGCTGGAGCTTGGAATTCAAGAAGTCACCAGAACACCCAATTATCTCAACTCAAAAAGGCCTTCCCCAAGACACATTCTGTTAAAATTATCAAAAATCAGCAATGAAGATAGAATTCTCAAAGCAGCCAGGGAGGAAAAAAACCTGATAATTTATAAAAGTAAACCTATTAGAATATCCTCAGATTTCTCAGTGCAAACCTTACAAGCCAGAAAGGAATAGAATCAAATATTTAAACTACTAAGTGAAAGGAACTACAAACCTAGAATAATGTATCCAGCTAAATTATCCTTTAGATATGAAGGAGAAATTAAAAGACCTGCACTACAGGAAACAAAATGACAAAAAAAAAAAAACATATTTAGGAGTAAGGTGACTATCAGGCAAGTAGAAGCAGAAAAGTGCAACCCTTATTAAGAACAAGGCATTACAAGCTTAAAAAATGAGAAGAGAATTGCTGTAGCAAGGTAGTAATGAATGTTCAGCATATGTAGAAACAAATTGAGATAACAATAATGCAAAAGAGGGGATTCAAAGATCCAAATTTGCAAAGGGTAATAGAGATAAGGCACGCACAGAAGAAAATGGATGACTGTGTGTGTATACACACACACACACACACACACACACACATATACACATACATACATACATACATACATACATCCTTTTTATATTTGTAATGGTAATCACATAAAAAAAGGTTCAGAACTGAAGTATATAACATAAAACAAGAAAAACAAGAGGAGAAACTCACAAAAGCCAACCAAAATAAAAAAAAAAAAAAGAAAACAGAAACACAAGGACAAGGAAGCAATGTCAAAATCGAGCTACCAGAAAGCAAAAGATAAAATGGCTATAAGAAGATCTCATATTTCAATAATCACTCTAAATGTGAGTTGACCAAACTCACCAATAAAAAGGCACAGAGTTGCACAGTGTATCATAAAACAAAACTCAACCATACGCTGCCTCCAGGAGACACATCTCAGCTCCAAAGACAAATAGAGATTCAAAGTGAAAGGGTAGAAAATGATGTTTTAAGCAAAGGTGTTCAGATAAAAGTGGGAGTAGTGGTATTAATATCAGATGAAATAGACTTCAGAATAAAAAAGGTAAAGAAAGATACTGAGGGAAAATGTATAATGATAAAAGAAATCATGCACCAAGAAGACATAACACTTATTAATATCTATGCTCCCAATCAGTGAGTCCCGAAATACATTAAGCAATTACTAACAAAACTAAAGGGAGAAACAGACCAAAACACTATTGTTGTAGGGAGCCTCAATACCCCACTGTCAGATATGAACAGATATTCCAAACAGAAAATCAATAAAAAAAATCCTTAAATGACACATTAGTCTAACTGGACATAATTGATATTTATGGAGCTTTCCATCCCAAAACAGCTGCTTATACAGTCTTCTCTAGTGCACATGGAACATTCTCAAGGATTGACCACATACTGAGACACAGAGATAGAATGAACAGCTATAAGAGACTTGAAATCATACCAGCCATATTCTCTGATCATAAAGCTTTGAAACTAGAGATCAATGCAAAAAGAAGGCAGGAAAAAACACAAATACATGGAGATTAAACAACATGCTACTGAAGAACAATTGGGTCAGAGAAGAAATAAAAAGAGAGATCAATAGATACATAGAAATGAATGATAATGATAGTACAACATATCAAAACTTTGGGACATGGCTAAAGTGGTCATAAGAGGAAAGTTCTTATCATCACAGGCCTATCTCCAAAAACAAGAGCCCAAATAAACAACCTAATGCTTCATCTTAAGAAACTAGTGGAGGAAGAACAAATGAAGCCTAAAGTCAGCAGAAGGAAAGAAATAATCTTTAAAAAATTAGAGCAGAAATAAGTGAAAATGAGAACAATAGAAAAAATAAATGCAACAAAGAGCTGGTTCTTTGGAAGGTTAATAAAATTGACAACCCTCTGGCTAGACTCACTGAAGAACAAAGAGAAAACACAAATAGACAAAATCAGGGATGAAAGAAGAGAAATTATGATGGACATCGCAGAAATACAAAGGATCACATAAGAATACTATGAAAAAGTATATAACACCAAATTTAATAACCTAGAAGAAATAGACCAATACATAGAAGAACGCAACCTTCCTAGATAGAATCAAGAAAACTGGAAAATCTAAACAGACTGATCAGCAGTATGGAAATTGAAACAACCATCAAAAACCTATCAAAAATTAAAAGTCCAGGACCAGATGGCTTTACCAGTGAATTCTACCAAACATTTGAATAAGAGTTAATATCTATTCTCCTCAAACTCTTCCAAAAAATCAAAGAGGAAGCAGTACTTCCCAACTCATTTTATGAGGCCAATATTACTCTGATACCAAAACCTGGTAAAGATAACACACAAAAAAAGAAAACTACAGACCAATATCTCTCATGAACACAGATGCAAAAATCCTAAATAATATACTTGCGAACCAAATACAACAATATGTTAAAAAGATTATACATCACGATCAAGCGGGCTTCATCCCAGAGGTACAGGGATGGTTCAACATATGCAAATCAATTAATGTGATACACCACATAAACAAATAAAAAAATAAGAATTATTTGATCATACAATAGATGCAGAAAAAGCCTTCGACAAGATACGACATCCAATTATGATCATAACACTTAACAAAATTGGTAAGAAAGTACCTTAACATAATTAAGACCATCTATAACAACCCCTCAGCCAACATTATACTTGATGGTGAAAAACTAAAAACCTTCCCTCTAAGATCAGGAACAAGGTAAGGCTGTCCACAATCGCCACTGTTATTCAACATAACTTTGGAGGTCCTAGCAAGTGCAATCAGGGAAGAGAAAGATATGAAAGGCATCCAAATAGGACATGAAGAAGTCAAAATGTCAATTTTAGTGAATGACATGATTCCCTATACAAAAGACCCTAAAGACTCCAGAAGAACACTACTAGAAACAATAAGCAAATACAATAGTCTCTGGATACAAAATCAACATTAAAAAATCCATAGTGTTCCTATACTCTAATAATGAAGTTTCAGAAAAAAAAAGTGGAAAAAATAATTCCTTTTGCAATTGCAATAAAAAAATAAAATGAAATGCCTAGGAATAAATTTAATGAAACATGTGAAGGACCTATGTAATGAAAACTATCAGACCCTATTAAAAGAAATCAAAGAAGATACAAAGAAATGGAAAGATATTCTGAGTTCTTGGATTGGAAGAATCAACATAGTTAAAATGATCTTATTACTTAAAGCATTATACAGATTTAATGCAATCCCCATGAAAATCTCATCAGCATATTTAAATACAAATCATCAAATTTGTATGGAAGCACAAAAGATCCCAAATTGCTAAAGCCATCCTGAGAAAAGAGAACAAGGCTGGATTCATCAGTCTGCCCAACTTCAAATTATACTTCAAAGTGACGATAATCAAAATGTCATGGTATTGGCAGCAAAACAGGTACACGGCCTAGTGGAACAGAATTGAGAGTCCAGAAGTAAACCCATATTTATATGGGCAAATGATTTTCAACAAAAAAAAAGTCAAAAACATACAGTGGAGAAAAGAAAGCCTCTTCAATAAATGGTGCTGGGAAAACTGGAAAGCCACCTGCCAAAGAATGAAACTAGACTATTGTCTATCACCACACACCAAAATTAACTCAAAATGGAGTAAGGATCTGAATATAAGACTTGAAACAATAAAATGCATAGAAGAAAACATAAGAACTAAACTCACGGACCTTGGACTTAAAGAGGATTTTATGAATTGGACATCAAAAGCAAGGGAAGTAAAAGCTAAAATAAATGAATGAAGCTACATCAAACTAAAAAGCTTCTGCTCAGCAAAAGAAATCATCAACAAGGTAAAGAGGGATCTATCCGAATGAGAAAATAAGGGCCTAGTATCTGAAATACATAAACAACTCATACAACTCAATAACAAGAAAACAAATGACCCAATCAAAAAATGATCAGAGAACCTTAACAGACACTTCTCCCTAAAGGACATCCAAATGGCCAACAACTATATAAAAAGATACCATCTCACACCTGTTAGAATAGCTATAATCAACAGGACAAGTAATAACAAATGTTGGAGAGGATGTGGAGAAAAAGGAACTCTCATACACTGCTGGTGGGACTGCAAATTGATACAACCACTATGCAAAACAGTATGGAAGTTCCTCACAAAACTAGGTTTTGATCTACCATATGATCCAGCAATATCTCTACTGGGTATTTACTCCAAAGACTTGAAAACCCATATCTAAAGTGATACTTGCACACCGATGTTCATAGCAGCATTATTCACGGTGGCCAGGACATGGAAGCAACCAAAGTGTTCTATGATAAATGATTGGATAAAGAAGCAGTAGTACATATACACAATGGAATATTACTCAGCCATAAGGAGAGATGAAATACTGCTATTTTTGATAACATGGATGGACCTTAAGATAATCATGCTAAGCGAAATAAGCCAGACAGAAAAATTTGAGAATCACATTATATCACTTATAAACCTAAAAGCAACAAACAAACAGGAGACTCATGGACATGGACAATAGATTTACAGAGGACTATAGAGCAGTGCTTACTAGTAGGGTGTGGGAGAAGAAGAGAGGTAGATGGGGTAAATGGGGTCAAATATATGGGAGTAGGGTGTCAGTGAAATGGGCAAAGGGGATCAAATATATGGTAGCTGAAGGAAACAGGACTTTGAGTGGTAAACACACAATAGAATATATAGATTCAAATGATAACGTACATGTGAAAATTATATAATTGTATTATTGTATTAACCAATGTTACCCCAATAAACTTAATTAAAAAAATAAATAATTAATTAAAAGTAGTTTAAGAAATAAGAAAAAAAAAGATAAAATCCAGATAGGAACTTTCTTAAAATAATATAGTTTGACTACTTTTGTAATAAACCCAATTACAATGAGCAACTTTTTATAACAAAACAATATGCAAGCTGTGATACCCATTTTTTGTCAACCTTTGATATGACGAAACCAGTGTGTTTATTCCTCACTTATTCAGACTCAAACAATTAGTAGTTATGATAATTCAGACATGAATTGAGCTGAATGTTTTCTTGATTTTAGTCATTAAGGGTGGATCTTTTTGTTGATGGTTTTGTTGATGTGGAAAGCAACCTATTAAATGGGAGAAGATATTTGCAAATAATATATCTGTAATGGGGTTAACATCCAAAAAATATAAAGAATTTATACAACTTCGCATAAAAAATAAACAATTCACTGATAAAATGAGCAGGGGACATGAAGAGACATTTGTCCAAAGAAGACATACAAATGGTCAGCAGACACATGAAAAGATATTCACCATCACTAATCATCAGGAAAATGCAAATGAAAACCACAATGAGATATCACCTCACACTTTTCAGAATGGCTATTATCAAAAAGACAACAAAAAGAAAGTGTTGGCTAGAATGTGGAGAAAAGGAACCCTTGTAAACAGTTGATGAGATTTCGAATTACTACAACCACTATGAAAAACAGTATGAAGGTTCTTCAAAAAATTAAGAATAGAAATACCAAATAACCTAGCAATTCCATTTATGGGTATTTATCCAAAGAAATCAAAAACACTAATTCAAAAATATATATACACCCTTATATTCATTGCAGCATCATTTACAATAGCCAAGATATGGAATCAACATAGATGTCCGTCAACAGATGAATGAGTAAAGAAGATTTGGTATGTATGTACAATGAAATATTACTCAGCCATAAAAAATGAAATCTTACCATTTACAACAACACGAGTGGACTTAGAGAGTATTATGCTAAGTGAAATAAGTCAGACAAATAAAAATATCATATGATTTCACTTATATATGGAATCTGAAGGACAAAATAAATAAACAAGCAACAAAACAGGAAAAGACTCATAGATACAGGGAACAAAGTGATGGTTGCCGGGGGTATGGGCAAAAAAGGTAAAGGAGACCAAGACGTACAAATTTTTAATTATAAAATAAATAAGTCACAGAGACATAATGTACAGCATAGGAGAAATATCCAATAATATCATATTAACTTTGTATAGTGACAGGTTGGTAGTCTCTTTGTGGTGATCACTGTAAGGTATATAGATGTTGAGTCACTATGTTTAATGCCTGAAGTTAATATAATATTTTATGTCAACTATAATTTCAATAAAAAGGGTGGTTTTTATAAGTAAATTCATAGTGAAAAATATTGTAAGAAAAATAACTTATTTGAGAGAAAAACTTAAGTTTGATACTATCAATTACAAATAATATGATTTTAAAATCTAATTAAAATTCCCTTTTACAAAGTGAGTAAAGTAGTTCTCAAATGCCCTCTAAATGATACTGTTTTAGGTACATGGGAATAAGCTATCAGAAGGTATAGTAGAATAGGCACTGGACTGAGAGTTAACAGCATTTAGTTTTAATCCTGGAATTTTCAGCAAGTAGCTGTGTAATCTTGAACAGGTGAATTTAGTTCAGTGTTTTGTTTTGTTTTTATTTATCAGTAAAATGAAGGATTTGTAAAATGTAATATTTCAAGGCTTCTTCCAGTACCAACTTTCTATAATTCAACAAAGCTAATAAAAATATATTTACTGACTAAATTAAAACTTTCTAGAGGGATGTAATATATAGCACATGGAATATAGTCAATTATATCATAATAACTTTGTACTGTGACAAATGATTATTAGATTTATCACAGGGATCACATTGTGAAGTATATAAATATTGAATAACTATATTGTACACCTGAAACTCACATAACATATGTGAAGTATACTTTAACTAAAAAAAACAAAAACAAAAACACACATTTGGACTTTTCACTAATTCCTAATAATTTTATGTAATCTGAAGTGATTAGAGTACAATAATAATGTCAACAAGTTTTGGAGTTCATAATAATGGCATTTAATTTTTCACCACAAATATGAGTATAAACCCCTCCAACTTCCCCACTGTCAGCTGTCGCTGATGCCTCATGGCAGTCATGTTCCATATTCTCAGAGCTACCTTATTACTTACTATTATAGCTAATGGTTTTCTTTTTTTTTTGTATCTGTCTTTTGATTGGTGGAAGATAATAAAGGGGATAATATTTCTATTAACAATATAGAACTTGGTGATGATTAAATGAAACTATATATTTAATATTTAGAATGATTCTTAGTACTTAGGGTATGATTAGTATACAACATGTTTCAACCACAACAAAAACACAACAATAATAACTGCTGTATAATTTGAAAACTTTTATCAGTCATTGAAAAATGGATGTCAATTGGGAGAGAATAACAAAAATATTTTAAAATTTGGAAATTAGTCAATGATATGAATTATGAAAGTCAAATTAGAATTTTGGGGGTCTTCCCACTATCCTGATGAATTAATAATTTTAAAGAGACAGATGAGTTTCTCAAATTTGGTGTTGTCACCATGGGCTTTCTGAGCTCACAAGCGATTTTAGCTGAAACTTTTCTAAAAGGATTACACTTGTCAAAAGCAAAACACATAGAGTGACAACGATTCATTTTCTGAATACATTTTGAAATGAATAGAACATTAGGATTTTAAGAAAAAAAACTAATTCCACATTCAGAATGCAGCTTTAATCCAAATTAGTCAATTTATTTGATCATGAAACCAAATGACATTCTAACCCATTTCTTCTCTAAAGCCACCATCTTTGACTTTGTAATGCTTTTTCCTCCCCGCCCTCCAACAAAATGGGTTTATTTGGGAACAACAAAGAATGGTAATTCTTGCTATGTGGTCTAACAGCAAATCAGGTGCAAGTCTAGAGAAGAAAGAAGAGAAATGTCCTTTTATGGAGGAATAAGGGAGTTCAGAGGGGCTGTTGTAAACAAAGAGTCTGTTAGAGGAAATTGGAAGTTTGAAGTGTTGTGCCTTTTCATTGGCTTAGTCATAGCAGTCTTTCATTGGCTGAGTGGTCGCCTGATGAGATGATGATGATGATGATTTTTGCTGGAGTAATAGAGTAGAAAACATCTTCCTGTTGGAGATGGAAAGTAGGTATCTTCCTATTTGAAGTAATTGATGATGAGCGGTAGGGTGTGCAAGCTCTCCACACAGACCCTCCCAACTCCAGTGTAAATGATGTTTCCATTTATAAATATTCACAATTCAAATGCTAATATCTTCTGGAAACACCATCATAGACATACCTAGAAAAGAGGGTTTACCAGCTATCTAAGCATCCCTTAGCCTAGTCAAATTGACAGGTAACATTAACTATCAGAGAGGGAGGGGAGGTGGGGGAGAAGAGAAAAAGAGAGAGAGAGAGAGAGAGAGAGAGAGAGAGGAGAAGAGTCACATTTGATGCCCACAAGGAGGCCTTCAGCAAGCACTAGTGAAAGTGCTGGGTAGGCACAAAAATGTTTGTGATCTAGTGCCTGTCCTCAAGAAGCTGTTACTCTGACAGGCAGAACTGCTAGCACACACTCTATCTGTGTAAATTAGAAAAGGTACTCCCTCCAAGCATGGCTCGTCAAGTGGATTTCAGCCCCTATTTGCCCCTCTCAGCCAGGCACCTTTATTCAGGGCACAACCAGAACAACTGTATTTGGCAACTCTGCTATGAGGAAAGAAACAAACCACTAAAATACAAGGTTAGAAGAGATCGACATTGTATATGCAATACATGAAGACCTCAGAAAAGATGGAAGGGACATGAAATGGAGGTGGCAATTGAACCTAGCCTTGATGACTGTGTACGGTTTTTATAGGTGGAGATCAGGATAGATACAGGGGGAGAGCAGAATACCCTAAGCAGAAGAGATAATGCGAGCCAAAGTGGAGGCAAGAAAAATTGAAGCCAGTTTAAGGAATAATGATAGTACAGTTGACAGCAGCACAAACTACAAAAGTGGCTCTTTCCATCTGTCTTTTCATAGAAGTCCTTCTTAGAGCATGAGAAGAGTTAATTGGGTTATACACATACATAGGCACACATGTGCACACATGTGTACACATACTTACCCACAGGCACACATACTGAAAACTCCATAGTAATTCTCTAGTTTTTCCTTCTTCTATTCTAACCTTCCCTTCCAAAGCACTTTCCAGGAAAGCACATGTTGTATATAGGAAATAACAAAAAAGTCCACTTTGGCTATTAGCGATTTAGTAATCCTTTAGGATAGAGCAGTATAAAGTAAAACTATAAAGGTCCCAGACATTGTCTTGACTGCCAGGCCAGGAAGTTCTGAAGTTAGTAGTCAGTGGAGAGCCATTAGACTCTAGTGAGTAGGGAAATGCTACTCTCTACTTGATGTTTCAGGACAATTACTCTACTGGCATTGTTTAGAATGGATTAAAGAACAAACCTCGATAGAAGATGGGGAGATCAAAATATTTTATTAAATTATATGAAAACAATTACTTCCACAAAAAAGCTGAGTTAGCTTATAATGTGGAGAAAATTGACTGTTATACAGACCCCAGTCAGACCAGTGAAGATACTTGTATTCTCTCTGATGTAAATGTGTTTATTGATTAACATATATAAAAAAAAAATGCTGCCATGAAAGACTTAATGAAGACCCCAAGAGTCTATGCTGTGGGAACTAGAGAGTATTTCCCTTTCCTGTGATTTTTTTTTCCTTTTTAACAGACAACCAAAACCTACTTTCTTTTTCCTCATCAACTATTTTTGGAACATCCAATATGCCGGTTGCCTTACATAGTGTCACATTATATCTTCACAAAACCTTTTTTTCTAATTTTTGATGTGGAAACTATGGCTCAGAGGACTGTTAGGATCTTCTTCAATGTTACCCAACTATTAAGGGGCAGAGCTGGGATTCAAGCTCCAAACTATCTCACCCCAAAGTCTGTGTTTCTCTTACTACAGCACAATAGCCTCCCAGCCCAATTTATCAATGAAGGAAAATTAAAAGTAACCAGATTGAAGGGGAGCAGAATTTGATAACCTAAAATATGTCTCTTCAGCATAAGGATTATCAAATAAAAAATTGTGGTAAAGGAATTAGGGTGTAAGGACATTTAGAGTATAAATATCAAACGTTGTGAGGGCTATCTGAGAGCATTCAATCTGGGCAAAGTTATAAATATAAATAAGATATAAATAACTCTCTGAAGACCTTTTGGGAATTATCTCCTGCCTAGTAAAGGCAAGTTTTTTAAAAAATTTATTAAAATATAGCTAACATACAATATTGTGTTAGTTTCATGTGTAGACTGTAGTTATTCAACATTTATATACCTAATAAGTGATCACTATGATTAGTCCAGCAACCATCTGACACCATACAAGGCTATCACAATATTATTGACTCTGTTCCCTGTGCAGTACACCACATCCTCATGACTTATTTTATACCTGGAAGTTTGAACCTCTCATTTCCCTTCACCTTTCCTCCCTTTTTTTGATTGTTCAATTACAGTTGACATTCAACATTGTTTTATATTAGTTTCAGGTGTACAGCATAGTGATATACATTTATATAGTTTACAAAGTAATCCCTCTGACTAGTCTAGTATCCATCTGGCACTATACAGAGTTATCACAATATTATTGACTATATTCCATATGCTTTATGTTTCATTCCATGACTATTTTGTGTCTACCAATTTGTACTTCTTGATCCCTTCACTTTTTTTACCCCACCCTGAACCTTCCTCCCATCGGGCAACCATCAGTTTGTTCTCTGCCTCTATGATCCTGTTCCTTTTGTCTGTTCATTTATCTTGTTCTTTCGATTTCAAATATAAATAAGATCATATGGTATCGTATTTCTCAGTCTGCCTTATTTCATTTAGCATAATACCTTCCAGCTCCATTCATGGTTTCTCAAATGTTAAGATTTCATTATTTTTAATGGCTGAGTAAGATTCTGTTGTGTATATATATATATATATAATTTCTTTATCCCATCATCTGTTGATGAGTGCTTAGGTTGCTTTCATATCTTGGTTAATGTAAATAGTGCTGCAGTGAACATACAGATGCACAGATCTTTATGAATTAGTGTTTTGATTTTCTTCAGATAAATGCTTAGAGATAAAAATGCTGGGTAATATTGTAGTTCTATTTTTAATTTTTTGAGGAACCTCTATACTGTTTTCTATAGCTGTTGCAACAATTTACAATTCCACCAATGGTACACGAAAATTCCTTTTTCTCCACATCCTCATCAACATTTGTTGATTTATTAATGATGACCATCCTGAGAAGTATGAGATGATATCTCACTGTAGTTTTAACTTTCATTTCTCTGATGATTAGTGACATTGAGTATCTTTTCATACGTCTGTTGGCCATTTGTATGTCCTATTTGAAGAAATGTCTACTCAGATCCACTGCCAAATTTTTAATTGGATTGTTAAGGTTTTTTTGTTGCTGCTGTTGTTGTTGTTTGCTGTTATGTGAGTTCTTTATAAATTTTCGATATTAACCCTTTACTGGATATATCGTTGGTGAATATCTTCTCCCATTCAGTAGGTTTCTTTTCATTTTGTTGATGGTCTCCTTTGCTGTACAAAAACTTCTTAGTTTGATGCAGTCA
Source organism: Eidolon dupreanum (assembly GCA_028627145.1). NCBI lineage: Eukaryota > Metazoa > Chordata > Mammalia > Chiroptera > Pteropodidae > Eidolon > Eidolon dupreanum. The sequence continues at coordinate 45,017,163 of CM053505.1, forward strand.
CAATTCTTTATTTTTTCTTTTGTTTCCCTTGCCTGAGGAGATATATCAGAAAGAATATATATATTACTAAGAGCAATATGAGAGAGTTTACTGCATTTTTTCTTCTCAAAGTTTTATGGTTTCAAGTCTTACATTTAGTCTTTAATCCATTTTGAGTTTATCTTTGCATATGGTGTAAGAAGGTGGTCTAGTTTCATTTTTTGCATGTATCTGTCCAGTTTCCCTAACACCATTTATTAAAGAGATTGTCTCTACCCCAATGTATATTCTCACCTCCTTTGTCATAGACTAATTAACCATATAGGTGGAGTTTATTTCTGCTCTCTCTATTTGGTTCCATTGGTCTACATATCTGGTTTTATGCCAGTACCATGCTGTTTCAATCACTAGAACCTTGTAGTATAGTTTGATATCAGGCAGTATGATATCTTTAACTTTGTTATTCTTTCTCAAGATTGCCCTGGCTGTTTTGGGAGCTTTGTGGTTCTATATAAATTTTATGATGATTTGTTGTAGTTCTGTGAAAAATACCATTGGTATTATTACAAAGATTGAATTGAATCTATAGATTGCTTTGGGTAATATGCACATTTTAAAAATGTTAATTGTTCTTATTCATGAGCATGGTATATGCTTCCATTTATTTGTATCTTCTTCAATTTCTTTCTGCAAGGGACATTGACCTTTTGAAGTAATCCATGTCATCTGTCTTGTAAGATGCCCCACAGTCTGGAATTATCTAATTGTTTCTCATGATTGTATTCAGGCTAAACCTTTTTGGCAAGGAATTTTATAGGTGCTACTGTGTATTCCCCATTGAATTACATTGAAAGGAGCATCATGTCAATTGGTTCTGTTATTGGTATTATCACTTTAAGAGATGTTCACCAGAGCTCTCCATTTCAAAGACTCATTTTTTAAAAAAAAAAACTAATAAGTAATCTGTGGAGTAATACTTCATGCACATGTAAATATCTTATTCCACAACAAACTTTTGTCCAATTGTTTAAGCATCCACTGATGATCTTTGCCCAAGTCAACATTATAATGGGAATTATAAAATGGTGGTTTTCTAATTTTTTATAAAAATTATTAGCTAGCTACCATTCTTCAATTTCTCTCCCCCACCCCTTATGTTTCTGAATATGATTGAAGACTCGTGAACTCCTTCCTACTTAATTAAATGTGTTAAAGTCAATTATCATCATTGTTTTTTATTTTCCTTTTTTTAAAATTTGACTAATGGGTGCCTCATCAAGCTAGTTCCTATGACCTTTTGATATGAGCTAATAGTGGTTAAGCTCTTTCTTGTTTTTTTAATACAATAGGACATTTCAGAATCACCCTGCTCTTTTTCTGTCCCAGACTTAGAATTGACCATTACTTCAAAGAGCTTTGCCGTGGCCCCTTTTAGTAAATGGGAATGGTATTTAAAAACCAAAATATAGTCAATAAGTGTGCTTGCTACTTCAGTGTCATTACTTGTAAACAATATAGAAAATGTGTGTGTATGTGTGTTTAAATATGGGTTCATACTGGTAACATGATTTCAAATTTTGTATCACAGAGTCCTTTCTCATTTTTCCCATTCCATATTTCTTTTTACATCTACCAACTATGAGTCACTTGTTCCTAAAACAATGAACATATTTACTCACACAGTATACACAAAATTGTATAGCTTAAAATGAACACAAAATATAATTTCAAGGTCACTATGCCAATACCATGAACAACAATAAAACAATTGAGAAAAATTCAATATCCATTGTAGTTATTTTGTTTTTAGAATATACATCCAACTAAGGGTGCATAGTTAGAGTGCAGTAATCAAAATTTATTTCAGGAGCGATATCAGAAACATGGCAGAGTGAGAGGCATCCCCATATCTCTCCCCTTGAAACAACAATAAGGTCAGAATCCTGGGTGTAACAGCTACCGGAGTTCCCTGTAGGAGAACAGGGAGGGGAGAAGGTGTGGCACAGCGCTGCATGGGAGAGTTGTGAGCTCCATGCAGCCAGCGGCAGAGACCAGTAATCAGGGCAAAAAGCAGAGAAGCAGGATGGAAGAGAAACAACAGTTGATTTTTACCAGCCATCATTGCAAAATCCAAGCTGAGTCATAGCCCAAAAACTTGAAGATCCTTCCCCCCATATCCTCTGAGACCAAATACCATAGAGCCCCAGGGGAATCTGAGCAAATGCCACTGAAACTGTCACTAACACTGACAGGGACTGAGAATGAGGGTAGTTAGAGTGATTAAACATCTACAGGGAAAAAAAGGCATTATTAAGATTTTATATAAAGCAGGGATCCAAGAGGCTTAGATGCCACCTACTGGAAACCAAAAGAAAAGCACTTTATTTGCAATGTGCTAAAGAGAGACCTTTATATAATAAATCTTCTTTCTGGAAAAAAAAGCAAAACAATTCCATTAATGCTCAGGTGGATAAATAGTCCATTAAACATCAAGAACAAACAAGGTGACAAGGAATCTCAGAAAGAAAGAGAAAAATCTCCAGAAAATAAGTTTATAGACATAGAAATATGAGACTTAAATGACAGAGATTTCAGGATGAGACTTCTGAAAAAACTCAGTGAGTTCTGAAAAGAGTCATATCAACAATTTCAGGAATGGAATAAAAACAACTATATCAGCAGAATTAGTTCTTTAGCAAAGAGACTGAAACCCTCAAAAAAGAACAGAAGAGATTTGAAGATGAAACACACACACACACACACACTGCAAGAGTTGAAAAATGAAATAATAAACATGGGTAATAGAGTCGAACAAACGGAGGAAAGGATCAGTGATATAGAAGACAGAAATCTAGAAATAAATTAGAAGGAAGAAGAGAGAAACTGAAGAATGAAAAATAATGAAAAAGAAATGCAAGAACTGACTGATACTACCAGGAGAGGAAACATAAGAATAATGGGCATTATTGAAGGTGAGGAAAAGAAGAAGGGACTAGAATGCATTTTCAGAAAAATAGTTAAGGAGAATTTACAAAATCTAAGGAATGAACTAGAGCTTGGAATTCAAGAACTCAACAGAACACCCAATTATCTCAACCAGAAAAGACCTTTGCCGAGACACATTGTATTAAAATTATCAAATATCAACGACAAAAAAAAATTCTCAGGGAAGCAAGGGAGGAAAAAAAAAACAATAACTTATAAAGGAAAACCCATTAGATTATCATCGGAATTCTCAGCACAAACCTTACAAGCCAGAAAGGAGTGAAATCAAATATTCAAACTATTAAATGAAGGGAACTACCAGCCTAAAATAATATATCCAGCTAAGTTCTTCTTTAGATATAAAAGAAAAATAAAGACCTTTCTAAACATACAAAATTTGAGAGAATACTCCACTATAAGCCCTGCATTACAGGAAACACTGAAAGGGGTCAGCTCACCTAAAAAAATGACAAAAAAGAAAACATAATTAGAAGCAAGGTGATTATCAAGCAAATAGAAGCAGAAGATTGCAACCTTTACTAGGAATAAGGCATTGTAAGATTAAACAATAAGAAGAGAATTGCTATAGCAAGATAGTAATGAACGTTCAGCATACATAGGGACAAAATGAGACAACAATATTGGAAAAAGGGAGGATTAAAAGATCCAAATTCACAAAAAGGAATGGAGATAAGGCACGTGCAGGAGAAAATGGCCAACTGTATATATATATAACCATCTTTTATAAAATCAGACTGGTAACAACGTGCGAAAGATTTAGAACTGAATTAAATTATATCACATAAAACAAGAAGGACCTGAGTGAAAACCCACAAAAGCCAACCAAAATAAAGAAAACAGAAACACAAGGACAAGGAAGCAATGGAAACGATGAGCTATCAGAAAGCAAAAGATAAAAGAGTTATAAGAAGAACTCAATTTCAATAATCACCCTAAATGTAAATTGATTGAATTCACCAATAAAAAGGCACAGAGATGCAGAGTGGATCATAAAACAAAACCCAATTATATGCTGCCTCCAAGAGACACATCTAGTTCCAAAGACAAATGTAGACTCAAAGTGAAAGGGTGGAAAATGATATTTCAAGCAAATGGCATTCAGAGAGAAGTGAGAGTAGCAGTACTAATATTGGATGAAATAGATTTAAAAATAAAAAAGGTAAAGAAAGATATTGATGAACACTTCATAATGATGAAGGGAATCATGAACCAAGAAGACATTACACTTTTTAATATCTATGCACCCAATCAGGGAGCCCCAAAATATATAAAGCAATTACTAATAGAACTAAAGGGAGAAACAGACCAAAACACTATCATAGTAGGGGACCTAAATGCCCCACTGTCAGATATGGACAGATATTCCAAACAGAAAATCAGTAAAGAAATAACATCCTTAAATGACACATTAGTCTAGACATAATTGACATTTACAGAGCTTTTCTTCTCAAAACAACTGCTTATACATCCTTCTTCAGTGCACATGGAACATTCCCAAAGATTGACCACATACTGCACACAGAGATAGATTCAACATATATAAGAGGGCTGAAATCATAACAGCCATATTCTCTGATCATAATGCTTTGAAACTAGAGATCAACTGCAGAAAGAAAGCAGGAGGAATCACAAATACGTGGAGATTAAACAACATGCTACTGAAGAATAACTGGGTCAGAGAAGAAACTAAAAGAGAGATCAAGAGATACATAGAAAAGATGATAAGGAAAGTACAACATAGCAAAATTTTGGGGAGACAGCAAAACGGTAATAAAAGGAAAGTTCATATCATTTCAGGCCTATCTCCAAAAACAAGAACAAGTCCAAATAAACAACCTAATCCTTCATCTTAAGAAGCTAGTAAAGGAAGAATAAATGAAGCCTAAAGTCAGCAGAAGGAAAGCAATAATCAAAATTAGAGCAGAAATAAATGAAATTGAAAACAAAACAAAATAAAATATAAAAAATAAATGCAACAAAGAGCTAGTTCTTTGAGAAGGTTAATAAAATTGACAATCCCCTGGCTAGACTCACTAAAGAACAAAGAGAAAGGACACAAATAAACAAAATCAGGGATGAAATAAAGGAAATTACAACTGACATCACAGAAATACAAAGGATCATACAAGAATACTATGAAAAACTATATAACACCAAATTTAATAACCCAGAAGAAATGGACCAGTACTTAGAAAAATACAATATTCCTAGACTGAATCAAGAACATCTGGAAAATCTAAATAGACTGATCAGCAGTATAGAAATTGAAACAATCATCAAAAACCTACCAAAAAGTAAAAGTCCAGGACCAGATGGCTTCACCAGTGAATTCTACCAAACAGTTAAGGAAGATTTAATCCTATTCTCCTCAAATTCTTCCAAAAAATCAAAAAGGAGGCAATACTTCCCAACTCATTTTATGAGGCCAATATTATTCTCATATCAAAACCTAGTAAAGATAATGTAAGAAAAGAATACTACAGACCAATATCTCTCATGAACACAGAAGCAAAAATCGTAAATAATATACTAGCAAACCGAATTCACCAACATATTAAAAAGATTATACACCACGATCAAGTGGGCTTCATCCCAGAGACACAAGGATAGTTCAACATACACAAATTGATTAGTGTAATGCACCACTTAAACAAATTAAAAATAAGAATCATATGATCATATCAATAGATGCAGAAAAAGCCTTTGACAAGATACAGCATCCATTTATGATCAAAACACAACAAAATCAGTATAGAGAGAAAGTGCCTTAATGTAATAAAGGCCATTTATGACAAATCCTCAGCCAACATTATATTTAATGGTGAATAACTAAAAACTTTCCAAGATCAGGAACAAGGCAAGACTGTTCAGTATCACCACTGTTATTCAATATAACTTTGGAGGTCCTAGTGAGTGCAATCATGGAAAGGGAAAGATATAAAAGTCATTCAAATAGGAAATGAAAAAGACAGAGTGTCACTATTTGCAGATGACATGATTTTCTATATAGAAAACCCTAAAGACTCCACAAGGACACTACTAGAAACAATAAGCAAATATAGTAAAGGCTCTGGATACAAAATCAAAATTCAAAAATCTATAGCTTTCCTATACCCTAAAAATGAAGTTTCAGAACAAGAAGTGGAAAAAATAATTCCTTTTAAAATTGCAACAAATAGAATAAAATACCTAGGAATAAATTTAACAAAACAAGTGAAGGACCTATATAATGAAAACTATAAGACTCTATTAAAAGAAATCAAAGAAGATACAAAGAAATGGAAAAATATTTTGTGTTTTTGGATTGGAAGAGTCAACATAGTTAAAATAACCTTAATACCTAAAGCATTATACAGACTAAATGCAATCCCCATCAAAATCCCATCAGCATTTTTAAAGAAATAAAACAAAAAATCATCAGATTTGTATGGAAGCACCAAAGATCATGAATTGACAAAGCCATCCTGAGAAAAAAGAATGCGGCTGAAGGCATCACTCTGCCAGACTTCAAATTATACTTCAGAGTGACAATAATCAAAATGGCATGGTACTGGCAGCAAAACAGACACACGGACTGGTGGAACAGAATCGAGAGTCCAGAAGTAAACCCATATTTATATGGGCAAATAATTTTCAACAAAAAAGCCAAAAACTTACAGTGGAGAAAGAAAAGCCTCTTCAATAAACGGTGCTGGGAAAACTGAAAAGGCACTTGCCAAAGAATGAAACTAGATGATTGTCTATCACCACACACCAAAATTAACTCAAAATGGATTAAAGACATGAATGTAAGGCCTGAAACAATAAAATGCATAGAAGAAAACATAGGAACTAAACTTATAGAAGTTGGACTTAAAGAGGATTTTACGAATTTGACCTCAAAGGCAAGGGAAGTAAAAGCTAAAAGAACGGGATTATATCAAACTAAAATGTTTCTGCTAAGCATAAGAAACCATCAACAAGGTAAGAAGACAATCATCCGAATGGGAAAATATATTTGCAAGCAACACCTCCAATGAGGATCTAATATCTAAAATATACAAAGAACTCATACAGCTCAATAATAATAAAACAAAACAAAACAAAACAAAACAAGAATGATCCAATCAAAAAAATGGACAGAGAACCTGAACAGACACTTCTCCCTAAAGGACATACAAATGGCCAACAACTGTATGAAAAGATGCTCAACATTGTTAGCTATTAGGGAAATGCAAATCAAAACCACAATGAGATACCATCTCACACCTGTCAGAATAGCTATAATCAATAGGACAAGTAATAACAAATGTTGGAGAGGATGTGGAGAAAAAGGAACTCTCATACACTGCTGGTGTGACTGCAAATTGGTACAGCCACTATGGAAAATGGTATGGTGGTTCCTCACAAAACTAAGAATTAATCTACCATATGATCCAGCAATCCCTCTACTGGATATTTACCCCAAAAGCTTGAAAACTCATATCCTAAAAAAATTTGCACTCCAATGTTCATAGCAGCATTATTTACAGTGGCCAGGACATGGAAGCAACTGAAGTTTCCTACAATGGATGATTGGCTAAAGAAGCTGTGGTACATATATACAATGGAATATTACTCAGCCATAAGAAAAGATGAAATACTGCCATTTGCGACAACATGGATGGACCTCAAGATAATCATGTTAAGCGAAATAAGCCAGACAGAAAAAGTTGAAAATCACATGATATCACTTATATGTGGGATATAAACCTAAAAGCAACAAACGAACAGGATAGAGAATCATGGACATGAACTAATGGTTCCCAGAGGGTAGGGGGAAGGGAGGAGAAGGGATAGAGACGGTGAGAATAAAATTAATTAAAATAATTTCTTCAATAAAAATAAATAAATAAATAAATAAATAAATAAATAAATAAATAAATAAATAAAGTTATTTGAATCATTATTCCTGTGCGGTTATCTTATTAATTTGGTTCTTTTCCTATTTGTATGCAGTTTTAAGGCTTTTTAATTTTTTTAATTTTTTTTTTGAAGATATAGCTATGTGCTTGGTCAAAAAATATCAAAATTATGTTAAAAATGCTTTACTCAAATAAATCTTAATTTCATCACTATCACCACTACTTCATTACCATTCATACACTGGAGAGATCCATTTTCAGTTAACTTCTGTTTTTTCTTTCCTCTCATTCTTTTAGAAAAATGTACACATATTCAAAATTGCATTTTGAAAATAATTTATTATAAGTGTTTGAAAAATAGATTGTAACATGATAGATTTCAGATTTATGTTATTTAACTTGTGCCAGAATAGTTACCAAATTCCTTTATTTTCAGTCTTAAAAAAAAAGTATAGTTTTTTCACTGGAAGAATGAGGTATGCATAAACATATCTTGTTTTTATTACTCATCAACTTATTTGAAATGTAAATAAATTATGAAAATCATCTCCAAATGTATGTAAACAACTTAACATGCAACATTTCTCTTTATTCAGAGACTCTTACTTATCTCACATATGTCTACTACCTTTCACTGTTTTAATAGCTAATCCTTTGTTATTTTTTCTTTGTTTTACAGTCACTTGACAACTACAGTGGTGTTTTGAGAGCTGAAAGGGGATCCTTGAGAGGAGCTATGCAGGGAACAACTGAAAAATCTTCTGAGGGACCTCCCTGAGGATCCCCAGTGGGACCTGCACAGGAATCTCCTATGGGAACTGGTATGGGACTTCCTGTGAGATCTGTAGGGGGACATGCTGTGAGTACTGTAAGGAGCCATTCTATGAGTCTTGCGAGAGGGCATGCTGAGAGATATGCTAGAGGACATGTTGTAAGTCCCACTAGAGGACTTGCTGTGAATCCTGTAAGAGGCCATGTTGTGAGTCATACAAGAGGCCATTCTATGAATCCTGCAGGAGGACATACTGAAAGACATGCTAGAGGACATTCTGTGAGCCCTACAAGAAGATGTACTGTGAGTCCTGCAAGAAGATGTGTTGAGAGACAAGCAATACAATGTGTTCTGAGTCCTTCAAGGGTATATGCTGTGAGTTCTGCACATGGACTTGCCCTTGCACCAGCAGAGAGAAGTATGGTGAGTCCTGCAAGGAGACTTACTATGAGAAATGCAGGGGAAATTATTCTAGGACCTGTGATAGAACTCACTGTGAAACCAGCAGAAGGATATGCTGGGGAAAATTCTAGATCTGCAAATTGATCTGCCTAGTAAGATTTCTTATGTATAATTTCATATAATATGCATTATTTCTTTAAAATAAGATCGCATTTTTCACATGCACACACTTGTCACTAAGTGTGAGCCAAAAAGCATCATTTAGGCATCATATTAAAGAATTTAAAGAAAGAAACTTCTGTCTTGTGACTTTTACAGAATCTTCTCTTAGTAAAAAGGAATAGTTTAAAGAAAAAGTGCTTCATGTTTAGCCCCACCTTTCCTCAATTTGGGGAAAAATGAAAAGAAGAAAATATTAAGTCTGGTATTTCTGTAAACTGATCTGACTTTTGAAAAATGACACAGCCATCTTATAGATAGTCATTATTTAAATATATATTCCCTCAAAAGACCAAATATGATAATTTTATCATAATTTTTAATATTCAAGAGGCAAAAAAATATATAAATAAAATGGTAAAATTATAGGAGAAAGAGACCATACAGACAATAGAGGTGACAATGTTGGGTTATCCTCTAAGATTTTTCCCACTCTGGCAATATAATAAAGTTTTGAGACTTGCCAAAAATATCAGGTTCTTTAAAGTTTTTATTTATTTTTCTCCATCTAGTGATTCCATATAGCATTTCACTAAACCATACAATATAGTGTTTGCTTCCACTTTTGAATCACCATTCTATCATAGTTTTATAAGACAAAAGAAAATACTTAGTTTCAAGTGCCTAAGGTAACATAGAACCACATCCCAAGGAAAGTATTGAAAATATAAATCAGCACTAAGAACTCTGTTGGAAACATTTATTTTGCCAAATCTCCTTGCTTGCTGAAATTTTTAATTTTCTCATACTATAGAGAAAAATTAACAATTTAGAGAGTAAAATTTGTCATGAAACTCTCTTTGAAAAATCTCTTCTCCTGGAGGGTTGGAAATATCAAAACTAAAACTTATTATTCTCTTCATTAGTACAATAATAGAACTTCTTTCTTGTCTAGAAATCAGGATGGTGCTACCTATTCCTCCTAAGGAATGTTTGCAAACTCAAATCCCAGAGTTTATTTCTTTTTAAGGTCCCTTACTATGATTAGAACATGTTGTGATAAACGAATAACAGTGGCTTGATACTGGTCACCCAGTCTTAATAACCATAATTTCTGTACTCATATTTAACAGAGAGGCAAACTTGCTTTTCTAGTCTCCTTTTTTAATGAATTTAAAACACTGTTAAAATACCTAAATAAGCATTTCATTTTCTAACATCTGAAAGAGGAAGTTCTAAAATACCATACGTAGGTAAAATTTTAGACTTTATTCTTTACTATATAAACTATTACAAATCCCTACCTGGTATTTAGTATCCTTTAGAGTGGTATAATTGTAACTCTTCCAGAACCTGTACATTAGAGATCAAGATGGCCCTATTCAAAGTAGCTATTGCACTTCAAGCTTTATTACAATTAAGAATTGTTTCATTTACTCTTTACATTTCTAGCTGTTTAAGGCTTTCTTCACAAGCCAACCATTCCCTTCACATGTAAATAAAGATACAATTTTATTATTCTTTGGGGGTTTTCTATTTCTAGTTTCAGTCATTTTCCATCCACAGTCAGAAGTAAAAGAGAGTGATTCATCATGTGGCATTGGTTAGTTGGAACTGGCAACTACCTTTCCTCAAGCCTGAGAACAGGACTTATATTTATTAATTCGCTCTAAGTGTTTCCCTGCAAATAGCAATTGCCAGCTGCTGTAATTTTTTTATTTGAGCTTTGCTGGTAATTAAATATTAGAGTTAGTTTTGCTCCACTTTCCCTGAAATGTCAATTTACAATCTTTCTTCAAATAAAATATGCTTTTGAAAATAGTTCACATTCTAAAAACTGTTCAAGCTATTAAAATTTTGACTGAGATCAGGAAATATTCATTAATCACATATTAAACTATTTTATGTATTCTCAATGAAAATATACTATAGTTAAAACTAATTTATAACTTTTTTAAAAAAATCATATTTTTAAAACTCCATACCTTTGTAACCACTGAATAAGGGCATGGGGCTAAGTACATACATGCTTAATATTTGTTGAACAAATGAATGAAATCTCAAAAGTTAGACTGAGAAGTAGTAAGTTACAATGTTTGAGAATATACTCTTAGAAGTCAGACAACCTAAATTTGAATCTCAGATCTGCTAATTATTAGCTTCTGGGGACCAAGAAAAATTACTTAACCTTCTTATCTTTAGTTACATCTATTGTTTATGTGATATTTCCATTTACTTGATGTACTAATTTGTATATCTAATAGACATCTCAATTTCAACATGTCCAAAAATAAACTCTCACTATTCCTCCTCAAACCTGTTTCTATTGAAGGAGAAATTAGGACTCTGCACTTATTCATTATATGCTTCTCTATTGAGGGATCTTACTGCAAAAGAGTAGCAAATAAATAGGTAAGTATCTGAGAGTGAAATGCGGTCAAGAGAGAGTATTTTCTAAGACTGGAGTAATAGCATATTATTTGTATGTTGATGAAAATGATATACAAGAGAAGGAAACATTAAAAATACATGAGAAAGAGAAGAGAATTAGAGCAATGTCCCTGAAGAGGAAAGAGACTGTGGGAACCTCTGCACCAGAGGATGGGCTGGATTTAGTTAGGATCACAGATAGGTTCATCTGTAATAATGAGGTAAAGCATAGTATGATGGATGCAGGTACTAGTAGTGGTGTAGATATGGTGGTGGGTGGGGGGAGTTTGTGAAGCTCATAGTTTTCTCAGTAAAACAAGAAATGAGGTAACCTAAGCTGTAGATTGCTTTGAATAGTACTGACCTCTTATATATCAAGTCTGCTAGTCAATGAACATGGATGTCTTTCCATTTATTTATGTCTTTCTTAATTTCTTTCAGTAGAGTTTTGTAATTTTCAGTGTACATGTCTCTCATCTCCTTTGTTAAATTTATTTATAAATATTTTAGTCTTTTCGATGCTATTACCAATGGAATTGTTTTATTTTTTATTTTACAATGCAAACATTTTATTAATATTTCTATTTGATATTTTTAAAGAAATAAACTCTTCCAATTATATTTTTATTAAGTTTATTGGGGTGACAATGATTAATAAAATTATGTAGGTTTCAAGTGTACAATTCAATAGTACATCAAATGTATCTTGCATTCTGTGTACACAACCCAAAGTTAAATTTCCTTCCATCACCATATATTTGACCCCTTTACCTTTATCTACCTGCTCCCCTCTCCACTTCCCTCTGGTAACCACTAAACTCTTTTTCATGCCCATGAGTCTTTGTTTGTTTTTCTTGTTCATTTGTTGCTTTCAGTTTTATATCCCACGTATGAGTGAAATTATATGGTTCTCAACTTTTTCTGCCTGGGATTGTTTTGTTAAGTTTCTTATTTGATTGTTCATTGTCAGCATATCAAAGCATAATTGATTTATGTGTGTTGATTTTGTATCTTGCAATTTGCTAGATGTAGTTATTAGTTCTAACAGCTTTGTGCATAGTTTATGGAATTTTCTATATAACATGTCATCTCTAAACAGATAATTTTATTTCTTTCTTTCAAATTTGAATTTCTTTCACTTCTTTTTCTTGCTTAATTGGCAACCAGATAATTCAAACTTTCAATGCTTTATTGAAAAGAAGTGGTGACAGTGGACGACCTTGTCTTGTTTCTGATCTTTAACAGAAAACTTTCACTCTTTCACCATTAAGAATGAATGTTAGTTGTGGACTTTTCACATATGGCCTTTATTACATTGAAGGAATTTCCATCTATTCTTAGTGTGTCAGTATCTTTACCATGAAAGGGTACTGAATTTTGTCACATGCTTATATGCATCAATTGAAATGATCATGTGGTTTTTTTGGCCTTTCATTTTCTTAATGTAGTGTGTTACATTGATTTTCATATGTTGAAGTACCTATGTATTAAATAAATTAATCTCACTTGGTCATAGTATATGATCCTTATAATGTGTTGTTGAATTTCATTTGCTAGTATTTTGTGTAAATTAATCTTACTTGGTCATGGTGTATGATCCTTGTAATGTGTTGTTAAATTTCATTTGCTAGTATTTTGTTGAGAAATTTTGAATCAATATTCATAAAGGATAGTAGGTTGTACTTATATTCTCTTGCAGAATCTTTTTCCTGCTTTGGTATTGAAGTAATTTTGGCTTCACAAAATGAGTTTAGAAGTGTTCTCTCTACTTTTTTTTTTTTTTTTGAGTTTTAGAAGGAACGATATACTTTAAATGTTTCAGAGAATTTCAGAGTGAAGCCATCTTGTCCTGGGTATTTTTTGTTGAGAGGTTTTTCATTTCTGATTCGATATCCTCATTAGTTATAGGTCTTTTTCAGGTGTCCTGTTTCTTCATGATTCAATATGGTAGCTTGTGTGCTTCTAGAAATTTCTCAATATTGGTATACAATTATTCATAGTACTCTATAATTCTGTTTATTTTATTTTTTAATTTTATTTGTATTTATTTTAAAAATTTTATTTATTTAAATAAGTTTCAAGTATATAGTGCATTGGTTAGATATCTATATAGTTCATAAAACAATCCTCCAAATTGCTCCCTCCCTCCCCTGGCCCTCAACCTAGCCATCATATTAATGCTAACTGCATTCCCTCTGTAGTCTTTCCAATCCTGTGACCAAATACTAACTACTAATTTGTACTTCTTTAACCCTTCACCCCATTTTTCCAGCCTTCAACACCCCCCTCTGTACGTCACCAAATTGTCCACTATATTTGAGTCTGTTTTTGATTGGTTTGTTCTTTTCGTTCCTTAGATTCCGCATACACATAAATCATATGGTATTTTTCTTTCTCTGTCTGACTTATTTCACTCAGCATAATAACCTCTAGGTCCACCATGTCATTGCAAATGGTAGAATTTCATTGTTATTAATAGCTGAGTAATATTTTATTGTAGATATGAACCATAATTTCTTTATCCAATTGTCTGTTGATGGGCATTTAGGTTGCTTCCATATCTTGGCTAATGTAAATTGTGCTACCATGAATATAGAAGTTCATAGATCTTTCTGAATTATCGTTTTGTTTTTCTTTGGATAAATGCCCAGAAGTGCAATTGTTGAGTCAAAAGATATATTCATTTTTAATTTTTTTGAGAAACCTCTATACTGTTTTCCATAGTGGCTATATCAATTTGTAATCCCTCCAACAATGTACAAGGGTTCCCTTTTCTCTGCATCTTTGCTAATACTTGTTGTTCTTTGATTTAATGATGATAGACATTCTGATAGGTGTGAGGTGATATCTCATTGTGGTTTTGCATTTCTCTGATGACTAGTGACCTTCGGCATATTTTTATATGTCTATTAGCCATCTGTATTTGTTCTTTGTAGAAGTATCTGTTCAGGTTTTCTGCTGTTTTTAATTGGATTGTTTGTTTTTTTTGTTCTTCAGTTGTATAAGTTCTTTATATATTTTGGATATTAATCCCTTATCAGATGTATCATTAGCGAGTATATTCTCCCCAAAAGTTGGTTGTCTTTTTGTTTTGTTGATGGTTTCCTTTGCTGTATGAAAACTTTTTAGTTTGACGTAGTCCCATTTGTTTATTTTTTTCTTTTATTTCCCTTACCCAAGGAGATATATCTGAAAAGAAATTCCTGTTAGTAATATCAGAGAGTTTACTAGCCATGTTTTCTTCTAGAAGTGTTATGATTTGGGGCCTTACATTTAAGTCTTTAATCCATTTTTAATCTATTCTTGTATATGGCATAAGAAGGTGGTCTAGGTTCTTTTTTGTTTTTTTTTGTTTGTTTGTTTGTTTGTTTGTTTTGCATATATCTGTCCAATTTTCCTAACACCATTTATTGAAGAGACTGTCTTTACCTCATTGTATATTTTTATTTCCTTTGTCATATATGAAGTGAGCATGTAGGAGTGGATTTATTTCTGGGCTCTCTATTCTGTTCCATTGATCAATGTATCTGTTTTTATGCCAGTACCATGCTGTTTTGAATACTGTAGCCTTGTAGTATAATTTGATATCAGGTAGTGTGATACCTCCAACTTTGTTCTTTCTCAAGATTGCTGGGGCTATTCGTTTTTTTTTTTTTTTTTTTATGGCTCCATATAAATTTTAGGATAATTTGTTCTATCTCTCTGAAAAATGCCATTGGTATTTTGATAGGGTTTGCATTGAATCTATAGGGTAGTATAGTCATTTTAATGATGTTGATTCTTCCTACTCATGAACACAGTATATGCTTCCAATTATTTGTATCTTCTTCAACTTCTTTTTTCAATGACTTATAATTTTCAAAAAACAGGTGTTTCATTATCTTGGTTAATTTGATTCCCAGGTATTTTATAGTTTTTGATGAAATTATAAATGGTATTGTTTTCTTAATTTCTCTTTCTGAAAGTTCATCATTGGTGTATAAAATGTCACTGACTTCTGAATATTTATTTTGTAACATGCTACTTTACTGAATCCATTCATCAATTCTAACTGTGTTTTGGTGGAATCTTTAGGGTTCTTAAAAATAGTATAATGTCATCAGCAAATAATGAGAGTTTTACTTCTTCCTTTCCAATTCAGATGCTTTTTATTTCTCTTTATTGTCTTATTGCTGTGGCTAAGACTTCCAATACAGTGTTGAGGAGCAGTGGTGAAAGTGGGCATCCTTGTCCTGTTCCTGATCTTAAGGAAAATGGTTTCAGCCTTTCCCTATTGAGTATAATATTACCTGTAGGTTTGTTATATATGGCCTTTATATGTTGAGGTATGTTCCCTCTATTCCCACTTTGCTGATAATTTTTATCATAAATGGATGCTGGATTTTGTCAAGTGCTTTTTCTGCAACTATTGATATGATCATATGGTTTGTATCTTTCGATTTGTCAATGTGATGTATCACATTAATTGATTTATGGATATTGAACCAAAGTTACATCCCAGGAATAAATCAAACTTGATCATGGGGTATGATATTTGTTAATGTATTGCTGAATTCTGTTTGCTAATATTTTGTTGAGGATTTTTGCATCAATGTTCATAAGAGATATCGGCCTTTAATTTTCTGTTTTTTTTTTAATGACTTTGGTTTTGAAATCAAGGTAATGGTGGCCTCATAAAAGGAGTTAGAGAGCCTTCCCTCTTCTTGAATTTTTTGGAAAAGTTTGAGAAGAATAGATGTTAATTCATCTTTGAATGTTTGGTAAAATTTGCCTATGAAGGCATCTGGTTCAGGACTTTTGTGTTGTGGGAAGTTTTTGATTACTGATTTTATTTCATTGGTGGTAATCAGTCAGTTCCTATTTTCTGTTTCTTCTTGACTCAGTCTTGGGAGATTGTATGTTTCTAGGAATGTGTCCATTTCTTCCAGATTGTCTAATTTGTTGGCATATAATTTCTCGTAATATTTTATGATTCATTGTATTTCTGTGGAGTCCGTGGTTATTTCTCCTCTTTCATTTCTGATTTTATTTATTTAAGTCCTCTCTCTTTTTTCCTTGATGAGTATGGATAAGGATCTGTCAATTTTGTTTATCTTTTCAAAGAACCATCTCTTGGTTTCATTAATCTTTTGTATTGTTTTTCTAGACTCTATTTCATTTATTTTCCCTCTGATCTTTGTTATTTCCTTCCTTCTATTCACTTTGTGCTTTGTTTGCTGTTCTTTTTCTAGTTCTTTTAATGGTAATATTAGATTGATTATTTGAGGGTTTTTTTTTTGTTTGTTTCTTGAGATAGGCCTGTATTGCTATGAATTTCCCTCATAGGACTGCTTTTGCTGTGTCCCATAACTTTTCAGTCTTTGTTTTTTCATTTTCATTTGTCTCTAGGTATCTTTTCATTTCTTCCTTGATCTCATTAATAACTCATTCATTGTTTAGTAGTATACTATTTAGCTTCCATGTGTTTGTGTATTTTCCAGTTTTTTCTTGTGTTTGATATCTAGTTTCATACCATTGTGATCAGAGAAGACAATTGATATGATTTCAATCTCAAATTTATTGAGACTTGATTTGTGTCCTAACATGTGGTCTATTCTTGAAAATGTTCCATGTGCACTTGAGAAGAATGTATATTTTGCTGGTTTGGGTTAAAATATCTACTACGTATTCTGTTCTAGTGTGCCTTTTAGGTCCATTGTTTCCTTGGTGAATCTTTGCCTGGAAGATCCGTCCATTGTTATCAATGGGGTGTTAAAGTCTCCTACTATGAGTGTATTACTATTGATCTCTCCTTTTATGACAGTCAATAATTGCTTTATGTATGTAGGTGCTCCTATATTGGGTACGTATATGTTTACTAAGGTTATGTCTTCTTGATTTATTGATACCTTTCTCACTATGCAATGCCCTTTTTTGTCCACTTTTATAGCCTTTGTTTTAAAGTCTATTTTATCTGATATAAGTATTGCTACCCTAGCTTTTTTTTTTTTTCATTTTTGTTTGCATGAAATATCTTTTTCTTTCCCTTTACTTTCAATCTGTGAGTGTCATTTGATTGAAATGGGTCTTTTGTAGACAGCATATGCATGGGTCTTATTTTCTTATCCATTTGGATATCTTGTGTCTTTTGATTGGAGCATTTAATCCATATACATGTAAAGTGATTACAGAAATGTGCATTGTTACTGCCATTTTATTATTCATATTTGTTATTGCTATTTTCTTTTTTACCCCTTCTCTTTTTATAGAAGACCCTTTAACATTTCTTGTAATGCTGGCTGGCTTGTTGGAGATGAATTCCTTAAGCTTCTTCCTGTCTGGGAAACTCTTTATCTCCCCTTCCATTTTAATTGAAAGCTTTACTGGGTAAAGTATTCATGGTTGTAGATTCTTGTTTTTCATAACTTTGAATATTTCTTGCCATTCCCTTCTGGCCTGCAAAGTTCCCATCGAAAAGTCAGCAGACATTCTTATGGGGGTCCCCTAGTAAGTAACTAGCTTTCTTTCTCTTGCTGCTTTAAGATTCTCTCTTTGTCTTTGACCTTTGGCATTTTAATTATGGTGTGTCTTGGTGTAGGTCTGTTTGAATTCCTCTTTGAGACTCTTTGTGCTTCCTGAAATTTTATGTCTAATTCCTTTGGCAGGTTAGGGAAGTTTTCTGTCATTATTTCTTCAAATAGATTTTCAACCCCTTGCTCTCTCTCTTCCTCTTCAGGTACTCCTATGATCCAGTTATTTTTATGCTTCATGTTCTCCCAGAGGTCTTTAAACTCTCCTCATTTTTTTTTAAATTATTTTTGTTGTTGTTCCGATCAAGTGTATTCTGCCATCTTGTCTTCCAAATCACTGATTCAGTCTTCTGCTTCATCCAATCTACTGCTGAATCCTTCTAGAATATTCTTCATTTCAGTTATTGTGTTCCTCATTTCTGTCTAGTTTGTTTTTATGATTTCTATGTCCTTTTTTATGCTGTTGAGTTTCTCATTGTGCTCATCCATTCTCCCCATAAGTTCATTGAGCATCCTTATAATCAATATTTTGAACTCTGTCTCTGGAAATTTGCTTTCCTCCATTTCATTTAGCTTATTTTCTGGAGTTTTCGCCTGCTGTTTCATTTGTGGCATGTTTCTTTGTTTTCTCATTTTTATTAGTCTCTCTGTGTTTGTTTTATATGTCAGGGATACAAGTTTCATCTCTCAACCTTGGCCAAATGGCCTAATGTGGAAGGTGTCCTGTGTGGCCCACTGGCACACTCTCCCTGATTCCTTATACCAGGAGCTCTGGATGTGATCTTTGTGCGGGTTGTGTGTGATCTCCCATTGTTTCCAAGCCTTTATTGTCATTAGCAGATCAGCAGGTAAGAGTAACGCTCAGGCTGACCAATTGTGGGAATTGGCTGCACCCACAGGGTAAGAGTTGTTTTGGGGGAGCTGACCCCACTGAGTGGATTTTCCCTAGCAGGCTTGTTTACTTGTTGCAGTCACCTTTTGTGTGTATCACTAATAGAACTAGTCAGGATTTGCTCCATTGTGGTCTGGTGCTGGCCTCCAGATGCATTGGTTTTGTGGCCCCTTGGGAGGGCCTCCTTGTAGGCCAAGGTCAGTCACTGCTCTTGATTGCTCAGGGCTACCCTGTGAGAACTACAAAGTGATCTGCAGATGGTTGTTGCCTATGCTGGATCTATGGGTAAGTGGAAGAGACAACACTGTAGGCAGCTTTCGGGTATCCCCCATCCCTGATTTATCGCAGTTTAACAGAGGGACCAGTGATCCTCAAGGCCTGACACTGCCTATCAGTTGCCTGTAGATCTCTGAAACTGGATGAGCCTCTGAGTGATATACATATTGGGTGGCACATGGACCCTGGGAGTCTCCTGCTGTAGTCACAGATTACAGTGCAACCATATGCTATCTGGGGTGGTCCCATAGACCCCTGCTCTCCCCGGACACAATATTGCAACTCTTGCAGGCAGCAAAAGTCTGCCTGCCGCTGATTTCTTTGCAGTGTCCGCACTGTGATAGCCAAAGCTTGTTGCCTGTGTGGATTAAGAGTTCAGAGGAGGGGGTGGGCTGTGGCAGTTCACTGACAATGGGACTCCTGGAGTAATTTGTAGGCAGGGTGAAGCAGGATCTCAGAGAAAATGCAGTCAGATCAAAACTCAGTCTTCCTGCAACTTTGGTAACTGTTCATTCCTGCAGAAGTCCCACCCAGATCACAGCAAGACCAATTCATGTTGGCAACAGTGATCTGCCTGCTCCTATCTTGGAAATGCCGCTCATAGTGCTGGCTGCTGCTGGGATTGGAAAGGTGGCTCACAGAGCTATCCACCCACTGGGAATGCTTGGCCCTGAATCAGACCAGGGCTTGACAGCCATCCAGCAACAAATACCCTGGATAATCTGCAGGTTGTGTGGGGCAGGCTGATCCCCTCTGACCAGCACTTCCTAATGGCTTTGTGGCAGGGGTCTGCACAATCAAGCTGGTGTGGTTTGTTAATTACCGTGTAGAGGGGCAGGACTAAAGCACAATGGTGGCTGCCTTTCCAGCCCTTGTTCTGATTCTAGGTAATGCAGACTTTCTCAGAATGGATCCCATGCAAGCCTCTGACCCACCACCAGTGTCCTGGGTGAGTGTCCACAGGTCAGAAAGTGGGTGTGTCCTTCAAAGGGGCATCTTGGGATTCAGTCTCTTTCCATCTCACCTAGATGGTTAGAATCCCTCTGGTTTCTTCAATCAGAGTTATTAGAATCTCCTCTTTCCTGGACTGAGACCCTGGTCTAAGGAATGCCCAGATGAGACCAGGACCCCTGCCCTCTCCAAGAGAGCCTCTCCAGCCTTGCTCTCTTCCTGGTGATCCTCCACCACCCACGGGTACAGGCCCCACCTGATTCACAACTTTGCCCCTACTACTGACTTTAGTGTGGCTTTATATTATCAGTATAGGTGTTTTGATCAGCTGGACTTCAGGTGATTCTTCACATTGATTATTTTATAATTTGGTTATAATGTGGACCTAGGAGGAGATGCACCCTCCTTTTACCTAGTTTGCCATCTTCCCAACTCCTCTAATTCTACTTATTTTTATAAAATCAGTAGTAATGTCCTCATTTGCATTTCTGATTTTAGTTATTTGAGTCCTCTTTTTATTTTTTTATTCAATCTAACTTAAGATTTGTCAATTTTGTTAGTCTTTTAAAATAACCAACTACATATTTTTTTAAAAAAAATTTCTATTCTTTTATTTACTTCTCCTTTAATTTTTGTCATTTACTTCCTTCTAGTTTTGAGCTTGGTTTCTTCTTCTTCTTCTTCTTCTTCTTCTTCTTCTTCTTCTTCTTCTTCTTCTTCTTCTTCTTCTTCTTCTTCATCTTCTTCTTCTTCTTCTTCTTCTTCTTCTTCTTCTTCTTCTTCTTCTTCTAGTTTTTGAGGTGTAAAATTGAGTTCTTTATTTGAGATTTTCGTTGTATTTTGATATAAGTGTTTACAGCTACAAATTTTCCTCTTACCACTGCTTTCAATGCATCCCATTAGTTTAGGTATGTTATATTTTTATTTTTATTTGTCTCAAGATTGTCTAATCTACCTTTTTAATTATTCTTTGATATATTGGCTGTTCAAAAGTGTTTTTGATAAATTTCTATATATTTGCAAATTTTCCAGTTTATTTTTTAATTTTTTTATTGAAATAATTTTTTCTCAATTTTTCAATTACTATTGGCATATAATATTATATTAGTTTCAGGTGTGCAACATAGTAATTAGACATTTATATAACTTACAGAGTAATCACCCCAATAAATTTAGTACCCATCTGTTACCATACATACTTATTACAACATTACTGACTGTATTGTTATAGTTTACATCCCCATGATTATGTCATAACTACCAATTTGTACTTCTTAATCCCTTCCCCTTTTTACCAACCTTCTTCCAATATGACAGCCATTAAATGTTCTCTGTATCTATGTGTTTGTTTTTGTTTTGTTTGTTTTATTATTTAGATTCCACATGTAAGTGAAATCATACAACATTTGTCTTTCTCTGTCTTACTCCACTCAGCACAATACCCTCTAGGTCCAGCTATGTTGTTGCAGGTGGTGATATTTTATTATTTTTTATGACTGAGTAATATTACCTTGTATATATGTACTACCTCTTCTTTATCAGTTCATCCATTGATGGACACCCAGGTGGTCCCCATAGCTTAGCTATTATAAATAATGCTGCAATGATCATATGGATTCACATGTTCCTTCGAATTAGTGTTTTGGGTTTCTTTCTATATCCAAAGTGGGATTACTGGGTCCTTCTTTGTCTCTAGTCATAGCTTTTATTTTAAAGTCTATTCTATCTTGTACGGTTGGGTATTGTTACCACAGCTTTTTGTTAGTTTGTTTTTGTTTTCATTTCAATATCATTTTTCATGTCTTTACTTTCAGCCTGTGTGTCTTTCAATCTGAAGTGAGTTTCTTGTAGGCAGCATTAGAAAAGGCCTTGTTTTCTTATCCATTCAACCACCCTATGTTTTCATTTTCTTTTTTTAGGTAAAATTATTGGGGTGAAATTGGTTAATAAAAGCAAATAGGTTTCAAGTGTACAATAGGTTTCAATAATATGTAACATATATATTGCATTGTGTGTCCACCACCCAAAGTTAAATTTCCTTCTGCCACCAAATATTTGGTCCCACCTTACCCCTATCTACCTCCCTCTTATCCCTCTGGTAACCACAAATCCACTGTCAGTGTCCATGAGTCTCTGTTTGTTTATCATGTTTGTTACTTTTAGTTTATGTGAGTGAAATCATATGGTTCACGAATTTTTCTGTCTGATTTATTTTGCTTAGCATGATAATCTCAAAATCCATCCATATTCTTACAAATGGCAGTATTTCATCTTTTCTTATAGCTGAGTAATATTTCATTGTATACATGTACAACATCTGCTTAATCCAATCATTATTGAAGGGCACTTTGGTTTTCATGTTATGGCCTCTGTGAACAATGCTGCTATGAAAATTAGGGCTGCATATATCTTTGCAGATAAATGTTTTCAAGTTTATTGGCTAAATATCCAGAAGAGGGATTACTGGGTCATATAGTAATTCTATTCTTAGTTTTTTGAGAAACTTCCATACTGTTTTCCATAGTGGCTGTACCAATTTACATTCCTACCAATAAAGTATAAGAGGTCCTTTTTACCCACAGCCTCTTCAATAATTAATATTATTCGTTCTGTTGATGATAGCCATTCTCACAGGTGTGAGATAACTCATTGTGGTTTTGATTTGCATTTCCCTAATAGCTAGTGAAGTTGAGCATCTTTTCATATGTCTGTTGGTCATTTGTATGTATTCTTGGGAAAAGTGTCTGCTCAGATCTTCTGCTTATTTTTTAATTGGATTTTTTTTTATTGTTGAGTTCTTTGAGTTCTTTGTATATTTTGAATATTAGGCCCTTATTGGAAGTGTTGTTTGAAAATATATTCTCCTATTCACATAGTTGCCTCTTTGTCTTGGTGATGGTTTCTTTTGCTGTGTGGAAGCTTTTTAGTATGATATAGTATCATTATTTATTTTTCTTTGACTTCCCTTGCCTTTGAGGTCAAATTTATAAAATCCTCTGTAAATCCAAGGTTTATGAGTTAAGTACCTATGTTTTCTTCTATGTATTTTATTGTTTCAGGTGTAATATTCAGCATTTTTATCAATTTTGAGTTAATTTTGGTGTATTGCGATAGAAAGCAGTCTAATTTCATTCTTTTGCATGTGTCTTTCCAATTTTCTCAGCACCATTTATTGAGGAGACTTTTATTTCTCCATTATGTTTTTGGCTCCTTTGTCAAAAATTATTTGCCCATATATATGGGGGTTTAATTCTGGACTGTTTATTCTGTTCCATTGGTCTGTGTATTTGTTTTTCTACCAATACCAGGCTTTTTAAATTATTGAAGTTTTGAAGTATAATTTGAAGTCAGGCAGAGTGATACCACCAGTCTTGTTCTTCTTTCCTCAGGATGGCTTTGTCAATTCACATTCTTTGGTGCTTCCATACAAATCTGATAATTTTTTGTTGTTTCCTTAAAGAATGCCATTGGGATTTTGATGGGGATTACATTAAATTTGTATAATGATTTAGGTAATGAGGTCATTTTAACTATATTGATTTTTCTAACCAATGAACACAGAATATCTTTCCTTTTCTTGTGTGTCTTGTTCAATTTCTTTTAACAATGTCATAATTTTCAGTGTATAGCTTCTTGTCTATGGCCGTGCCACCCTGAACATGCTGGATCTCATCTGATCTTAGAAGCTAAGCAGGGTTGGGCCTCATTAGTACTTGGATGGGAGATCAGCTAGGAAGACCAGGTGCTGTGGGTGTAAAAAAAAAAAAAAGAATGCATTCTCAGTGTATAGTTTCCTCATATGATTTGTTAGGCTTATTCTTAGGTATTTTTCTTTTTGTTGCAGTTGAGAAAGTAATTGCTTTTTTTATTTCTTTTTCTGAAAATTCATTATTAGAGTATAAGAACATTAAGGATTTTGTACATTGCCATTTATCCTGAAACATTACTATATTTGTTTATTATTTCTAATATTTTTTTTCAAATCTTTAGTGTTTTCTATATAGAGAATCACATCTGCAAAAAGTGACAATTTGACTTCCTCATTCCCCATTTAGATGACTTTTCTTCTTTCTCTTACCTGATTGCTCTAGCTAGGAATTCTAATACTATATTGAATAATAGTGTTGATAGTAGACAACCTTGTCTTTTTCCTGATTTCAGAGGAAAAGTTTTTGGTTTTTATCCATTAAGTATGGAATTAGCTGAGGGTTTGTCATATATAGCCTTTACTATGCTGAGGTATTTTCCTTCTATACCCATTTCATTAAGTGCTCGAATCATAAATGGATGTTTTAAATTGTCAAAGGCTTTTTTAGCATCTGTTGATAAGATCTTCTTTTTCTTCTTCTTCCTCCTCCTCCTTCTTCTTCTTCTTCTTCTTCTTCTTCTTCTTCTTCTTCTTCTTCTTCTTCTTCTTCTTCTTCTTCTTCTTCTTCTTCTTCTTTATCTGGCCTTCAATTCTAAATGACAATTTTGTCTGTCCTTCGATTCTAAATGACAGTTTTATCTGTCCTTCAATTCTAAATGACAGTTTTGCTAGGTAATGTAATCTTAGTTGTAGGCCCTTGCTTTTCATCACTTTGAATATTTTATGTCAATTTCTTCAGGCCTGCAAAGTTTCTGTTGAGAAATCAGCTGAAAGTCTTATAAAAGGTCACTTGTAAGTAACTAATTGCATTTCTCTTGCTACTTTTCAGATTTTCTCTTTGTCTTTAACCTTTGGCATTTTACTTGTGATGTGTCTTGCTGTGATCTTTTTTAGGTTCATTTGCTTGTTACTCTCTGTGCTTTATGGATTTGTATGTCACTCCCTTCATTGGGTTAGATAACTTTTCAGTGATTATTTCTTCAAATAGGTTTTCAATTCCTTGCTCTCTCTCTTCTCCTTCTGGTACACTTATGATGTGAATGTTGGTATCCTTGATGATGTCTCAGAGGCCACTTAAACTATCCTCATTTTTTTTTAGATTGTTTTTTCTTGTTGCTGTTCTGATTGAGTGTTTTCTGTTACCTTATCTTCTGAATTGGTAATTCAATCCTCTGCTTCATCTAATCTACTGCTGATTCCCTCTAGTGTATTCTTCATTTCAGTTATTGTCTTCTTCATTTCTGATTGGTCCTGCTTTATGTTTTCTATCTCTGTTAAATTTCTCATTGAGTTCATCTACTCTTTCCCTATGTTCATTGAGCATCCTAAAAACCAGTGTTTCGAACTCTGCATCTGGTAGATTACTTGTCTCCATTTTGTTTAGTTTTATTTTTTCTGGAGTTTTTCTGTTTTTTTTTTTTTTTTTTCATTTAGAACATATTTCTTTGTCTTCCCAGTTTGGCTTCCTACTTGCATTAGTTTCTATATATTAGGTAGGGCTGTTATGTGTCCTGGTCTTAGCAGAGTGGCTTTATGTAGTAGGTGTCTTGTGGGGACCATTGGCATAGTCTCCCTTGTCACCTGAGTTGGATGCTCCTGGTATGTCCCTTTTGTAGGTTGTATGTGTCCTCCTATCATAGTTGAGACTTGGTTGGTGTTTTCATGTCAATGGGAAGAAATGACCCTCCAGATGATTTGTTGTGAAGACTGGTTGTATCAACAGTGGAGGCGCTCATGTGCAGGGGCTGACCCTACAAAGCAGGACTCACATTGGCAGGGCTCTGGTAACTACCTAGTCTGTCCTTTCAGTGTGTCATCCTCAACTGTCAGCTCTAGTTGCTGCTCCATCTTGATAGGAAGATGGCCACTGGTTCTGCCAGACTTGAGTCCTCCTGGGAGGGTCTCTGCCACAGGACAAGTTTAGCTGCAGCCTGTGTATGGCCCAGGGCCACCTGGCATAAGTCACCAAGCAATGTACACAGAACTGCCATCCATACTTGGCTGATAGGTCGTGGAGAGGCCAAGCCAAGAGCCAAGACTGCCTGCTGCTAATGCCAGGCTTGGGGCCACTCAGTAAGAGATACAGGACACACTGAGGCCAGATGATGCTTGCTTGGAGTAGTAAACCTTTGAGAGATTTAAGGAAAGACTGTAGCATGAGCTGTGATAGGCTATTTAAACAGAAAAGCCATTGGAACCGGCTTGGGTGGGCCTGTAACTTGGCTGGGACAGGGCTCCAGGGAATTGCCAAGGCAGGACAAAAGGTGTTAACCAGGTTTTTAGAGACTCAGATTCACCTGTGTCTTCACGCTGGGAGTGGGGAGTGCTCAACAAAGAAATAGTGGCTTCTGCCAGCCCTTCTGTCTGGGTGAAAGCTGCCCCTCCAGCCCATACCCAAAAGCCAGATCATTCAGTTTTTTCCTGTTTGTCCCTGGTGCCTTTTGAGCTGCTGCTCCAGCACCTGAGCTCAGAGCCAGTGAGTCATTACTGAGTTCTTGCACAGCCCCTTTAAGATGGGCATCTCAAGTTCCTACAACTTTCCATCTCACTCAACCACAATCTCCACTATTTTTCATAGCCAGAAATTGTGGGAACTTCTTTTTCTGGCACTAAACTCCTTGGCTGGGGAGTCTGGTGTTGGGATGGAGCACTTTGCTTTTCAAGGGGGACCTTTCCAATTTTTAACTGCCACAAACAAGTATGGTGACTAGCCTCTTCCATGTCTCCACCCCTCCTACCAGGCTTGATGTGGCTTCTTCTGTATGTCCTTAGTTGTAAGACTTCTGTTCAGCTAGACTTCAGACAAATCTCAATAATGGTTGTTTTGTAGTTTAGTTGTAATTTGGGTGTGGTCATGAGAGGAAACAAGCACAGCATTTACCTACTCTATCATCTTGACTGGGAAATAAATGTTGAATTTTCTCACTTAACTTCTTCTGTTTTTTTTTTTTTTTTCCTAGTTTCATTCTGAATGATCAGATAAGAAAATTTTTTATTTTAGTTTTTTTTTAATTTATTAATATCTATTTTGTAACCTAATAAATAGTTCATCCTAAAGAATATTAATTGTGCACTGAGAAAATATGCATTTTGCTGTTGTTGTGTGGAATGTTTTTTATGTATGTTGGATCCAGTTGAACAACAATGTGGTTCAAAACTCTTTTTCTCTATTGATCTTCTGTCTGGTTGCTCTATGAATTATTGAAAGGGGGAAATTAAAGACATCAACTATTGTTTTAGAGCTGTTTCTTTCTACCTTCAGTTTTGTCAATGTTTGCCTCTTGTATTTTAGAGCTCTGATGTTTAGTACATATATGTTTATAACTGTTATGTCTTCTTGGTGAATCAACCTTTATATTAATAGATCTTGTCCCTATTTGCCTCTTGTAACAGTTTTTAACTTAAAGTCCATTTTATCTGATATTAGTAAAGTCTCTCCTGCTTTTATTTTTAATTTTTATTTGCGTGGAATGCCTTTTTTCACCCTTTAATTTTCCACATATGTGTCCTAAGATCTAAAGTGAGTCACTTATACACATATAGTTGGATCCTGTTTTTATATCTATTCTGCCAATTTATGTCTTTTGATTTGGCTATTTAATTTATTTACATATAAAGTAATTTCTTATAAAGAAGAATTTATTATTGCTATTTTAAAATATATCTTAAAGCTTTTTTCTTAATTTCTTCCATTACTATCTTTTTTCTTGGTTAGTTGATCTTTTTGTAATGACATATTTTGATTCCATTCTCATTTATTTTTGTGTGTAGTCTATAAATATTTTCTTTGTGGTTACCATGGAGATTACATATAACATCCTAAAGTTATAACAATATATTTTAAGTGATTCTAACTTTAATGGTGTGTAAAATAATTCCCAGTTAAGATGGCAACTAAACTACAATTCAGAATCCCTGAAGTCTAGCTGAACAGAAGTCTTACAACTAAGGACATACATAAGAAGCCACCTCAAGCCTGGTAGGAGGGGTAGAGACACAGAATTGGTTGTTCACCATACTTGCTTGTGGCAGTTAAGAATCAGGATAGATATCCTGAGTTTCCCTTTGAAGAATGAGGTATTCCAGCCTCTCACCAGGCTGTTGAGCCCAGGGTTCCAGTGCCAAGAAGAGAGGACCCCACAAGATGTGGCTGTGAAAAACAGTGGAGATTGTGGTTAAATGAGATGGAACCCAAAGAAGCCCACACCAAGATACATCATCATTAAAATGACAACGGTTAAAGTAAATAATCTTAAAATCAGCAAGTGGAAAGCAATTAGTTACCTACAAGGGAGCTCCCATAAGACTGTCAGCCGATTTATTAACAGAAGCTTTGCAGGCCAGAAGGAATTGGCATGAAGTATTTCAAGTGATTAAAAGCAAGAACCTATAACCAAGTTTATTCTACTAAGCAAAGCTATTACTTAGAATTGAAGGACAGATAAAGAGCTTCCCAGAGAAGAAAAAGCTAAAGGAATTCATCAACATCATACCAGTATTGCAGGAAATATTAGAGAAATGGAACAGGAGGTGGAGGAAGAGGGGGAAGTCAGAGGGGAGATGAGGGGAGAGGAGCGGAGTAGAAGGATGTGAGTAATAAAATGGCAATAACTACATAGATATTAACAATTACTTTAAATGTAAATGTATTAAATGTTCCAATCAAAACATAGGATGGCTGAATGGATAAAGTAAAAAAACAAATCCCCAACATATGTTGTCTACAAGGGACTTACTTCAGACTGAAAGACACACACACTGGCTGAAAGTAAAGGAATGAAAAAAGATGTTTAATAAAAACAGAAATAAAAAAAAGCTGGGGTAACAATACTTACACCAGACAAAATAGACTTTATCACAAAAGCTATAACAAAAGACAAAGAAGGACCCAGTAATCCCACTTCTGAGTATTTATCTGAACAAACCCAAAGCACTATTTTGAAGGAACATTTGAATTCATGCAGTCATTGCAGCATTATTTACAATAGCCAAGATATTGAGGCAACCTGAGTGTCCATCAAATAGATGAATGGATAGAGATTTGGTGTGTACATAAAATGGAATATTACTCAGCCATAAAAAAATAATGAAATCTTACCTTCTGTCAAGAATATGGATGGACCTAGAGTGTATTGTGCTGAATCGAGTAAGTCAGACAGAGAAAGAAAAATACCATATGATTTCACTTATGATTCCCAATAATGGTTCTCAAGAACAAAATAAACAAATAAACAAAATAAAAACAAACCCATAGATACAGAGAACTTTTTGATGGTTGCCAAATGAGAGGGAGGTTGGTGCATGAGTGATAAGGGAGAAGGGATTAAAAGTACAAATTAGTAGTTACAAAATAATCATGGAAGTTTCAAGTATAGCATAAGGAATATAGTCAAAATATTGTAATAAGTATGTGTGGTGTATGGGTACTAGATTTATTGGGTGATTACTTTGTAATTTACATAAATGTCTAATCAGTATGTTGTACAAGTGAAACTGATATAATATTGTTGGCCTACTATAATTGAGAGAATTTTTAAATTATTTTTAAAAATAGAATATAAAACTACTCTTTTATAGCTCCACTTCCCACTTTATGTTCTTGATGTATACCTATTAATATAGATGATTTATTATTATTTATGTGTAAATCTTTTTAAACCTGTAGGAAATAATGGAATTACAAACCAAAACTGAAAATGCTGATTTTTATATTTCTCCATATGTTTACTTTTGTTGAAGATCTTAATTTATTTTTATGATATCGTTTTTAAATTACTGTTGACAGTCAATATTATTTTATATTAATTTCAGGTATACAGTATAGCAATTAGACATTTATATAATTTACAAAGTGGTCAGCCCAATTAGTCCAGTACCCACCTGGCACTATACAAAATTATTTCATTATTATGGACTATATTCCCTATGCCAAGGATCCCCAACTCCTGTGCCATGAACCAGTACCAGTCTGTGATCTGTTAGGAACCCGGCTGCACAGCAGGTAGTGAACAGCAGGTGAGCGAGTTAAGCCTCATCTGAATTTGCAGCCACTCCCCAGTGCTAGTATCACCACCTCAGCTCCACCTCAGATCATCAGGCATTCAATTTTCATAGGAGCACTGGTCTCTGGTGCCAAAATGTTTGGGGATCGCTGCCCTATGCTGTATTTTACATCCCCATGACTATTTTATAACTACCAATTTGAAGATATTTATTTTTTATATGACTTTTTCTCTCTTTTAATTTAGTATTTGGAAATTGACCATGCGAAAGGCAACTCTAGTTTTGGTTCTAAGGTTTGGATTTATAAATTCAAAAATAAAAAAATTTCTATTGTCATCACTGGTCATTTTTTGGAAAATGAAGGATAGAGTGTTTACTCCTCTGAAAGCTTGGGAATATTCACTTTTAAACTTATGATTATTTCTTTAGCTTGTTGATAAAGCAATTTTTGGATTACTTTTCCTAAATTAAAAAATATTTCCCCTAAGTCTACCACTGATAGAAATCAAAATAGAAGAAGATTCCCAACTATGACGGTAAAATCCACACAAATGTCTGTACTGTCCTGCAAGTCACATTTTTCATTACTCTTAAGACTTTGAGGTCATCCTTTCATGTCACTTCTTATAGATTCACTTTATTCACTCTAGGTGCTATACAGTTTTTACATAAAAATTGTAAATTAGAATAATTGTGGGTATATGTTAAAAGAGGCTTGGAAGGATACACACAAATGTATTGATTATATGGGAGAGGAAAAATATTCACTATTTACTGCTTATAATTTTATTTTATTTGAATATTTTTGCTTAAATATTTTACCATGGGCCTGTGTTTTTTATATAATTTACAATAAAATAAAGGAAATTTTTTAAAAGATAGCCTGTAAATACAAATACATTGGGTAAGCTGAAACCTCAGTTAGCTACTTTAGCATATGTTTCTATAAAGTCTAGTAAGACAAACCAACTATATTTTTCTTATTTTTCTAAGAAAAAGTTAATGCTTTAAATAAATGTTATATTCACAAAGCATGGTTGGATAAAAATTGATGTCTGAATTTACCTTATTTACCTTAACCACTTTTTGGTGTCATATTAGCATAGAAGAGTCTGGGGAATGCTTCTTACCTGCATGAAATCATGGATAACTCGAATAGTTCAAACAGGAATAAATTGTTCAAATGTGAAACTACAATAATTGCCTGGTTCACAATAGGCAACCAATACATGTGTGTTAAATGAAAGAACACAAAAAAATTACTTTCATTACCAAGATATTTAGAAATGTTAGATTTTTCATCAGAGTTTGAGGAAAATATTTTATTTTCACAATATTTTTTGCCGTTACCATCTCATGAGAATTTGTTTCCTTTTTTTCCTATGGATGACTGCTAATTTTCTCTGGTTATATTTCTGCACAGAGCAACATTTCTAATCTGCTACCATTAAACTAAACATATCTACCCACTCATTACATGTTTTCTCTGAGCTAAAAACAATGTTAATGATAAAAAAATGATAAGGATTTGATTAGGTAAGGTTTACAAGCACAACTCATTTCAGAAACATCTAATCCAATTCCTTCCTTCATAAAACATTCATTTTACTATTGAATAAAGACATTCTTAGTGTTAAAAATAGGATATATGCAAGGATAAAGGTAAACTTTTAAATAATGGATATATTTTGTTTCTGATATGAACTTGAGTCACTGAGTAGCACTAAGCATATAATTAATTAAAAGTCAGATTGCATTAATCTCTGAAAACTCATTGAATCAATGTAATACCTGGAGGCTCCAACTTTAAATAGGAATTAATTGTCTTAGAGAAAATAATAAATTTCCCAATATTTCACGATTGAACTTTGCTTAAAATTCAAATCAATGTGAACTTTCTCTAATGAAGTCTGAGGGCTTGAGGGAAGAGGTGTGTAGGAGGAAAGGAATAAGATGTGTGTCCAGTTAATTGAAAATGTAGGAAGCTAACACAACATAGCTGGCAACTTAGATACAGAACTCAATACTGCCCATCCCATGAGCTTATCTTCACTTTTTGTTTCACTACTAAAAGTAGTGAATCATGGAAGCTAATCACAGAAAAAGGAAATATTCTTCACTACATTCTAGGCCTCCCACATTAAGACTGGGAGACTACCTTTCCCACTCTCTGCACCTAAATCATATTCCCTTTATATGATTAGGTGGTGATTAGTTACAATTTACTTGTTATTAATGGTATATATTTTGCTAGGATTACAAAAATTTGAAAGAACATAGTCCTTGTCTCATGTCTTATATATTGTAATCAATGAAACACATATTGATTTGTTAATTAAACATATAAATGTGTGTAATTACCAACTGAGATAAGCACTATAAAAATTACTCAATTCTATAAACACATATAACAATAAACCTGACCTAGAATTGTGTATGTGTGTCAGAGGTGATGAGAGCAGGGAAGATGTCAGGGAAGATATCCTTAAGGAAATAATAGACCTGAAAGTAAAGAAAAGCAGAGCCAAACGAGGTAAAGAAGCCGGATATGTAGATAGAAGGGCATAGATGGAGTATTTAAGATGGAGGGAACAGTATGTACATATGTCCTGTAGCAGGAGGTAGCATAGCATATCAGAGTAACTGCAAAACAGCTAGAAGCACTGAAATACAGAAATAAATACTATGAACAATTCTACACACTTAATTTTGACAAACTAGATGATGTAGATCAATTGCTCAAGAAGCACAAAACACCATAACTCACAAAAAAATAGATAATTTGAGTGTCACACACCTATTAATAAAAATTTAATTTGTAATTTAAAAAACATACAAAAAGAGTATTTAGTCCCAGTTCATTTTATTGGAAAATTCTACCAAACATTTAAAGAGAAATTTTTTGGAGAAAGACTTACAGCTGTTATCAGTATGTATCAAACCCATAGAGAGGTATGTGAGTCCAGAAAAATCAGGAAATTTTTTTATAATAGAAAATAATGTGTTTAAAATCAGTTAGGAAGATCCAGTTGAGAGAGAGAAAAATAAATGAGAGAGAGAGAGAGAGAGAGAGAGAGAGAGAGAGAGAGAGAGAGAGAGAGAGAATATAAATGGGAGAGAACATTTACTAATAGTTGAAAGATATTATCTTCATTTATTGAAATGAAGAATTAGACTCAGATTGAATAATAATCAGTTACCAGATAGAAAACAAAAGATCCTAGATTGAAAATCATGTCTATCTAACTTTTGAGCTATTAATCACACCGATTTCCCATGAATTATCTTCTGACAAAACTAACATCCATGATCTAACTCATATATTGGATTTTAAGAATGGCTCCTTCATTAACATAGCAAAGAAATTAGGAGATACTCTTATTAAGTGATATTGGACATTTATTTCCTTAAAATCATGAGTTGAGAAATGATTCTTTCACACCAAAATAAGTATTTTACATTTTGAGAGAACTGATTCACCAGAATCAAGTAGATTCTCACATTTATCCTTAATACTATTTTTAACTCTGTGAACAAATTAAACAGAGGTGTTTGAGTTAGGACTTGATGAGTTAACACCAAAATGAAATGTAGAAACATTGCATTGAACTGAGCTTCTTCTTTTAATAGAATAATAAATAACCATTTTCATTTATTGTTATTATCAATATGTTTGGGCTTATTTGTGCTATTTTATTTTGTTTTATTTTTGGCTTACAATGTTTGTATTTCTTTTTCTTGGACTGACAAAATCTGTTTTTTTTTTTCTTATTGCTTTGGAAGGTATACAAATTATTTCTATTCTTCTAATGGTCACCTTAAAATTTTTAAATGATATATTTAAACCTGTAGTTTTCTATTAACATGTAGCTATACCAATATTCCCTTCCTATAAACATACTTTTACTGTTCTATTCACTCTAGCTACCTCTCACATTTTATTGAAATCATTGGAATTTTATTTCTAATTTGTTACTATAATCTGTCCATTATTTTGTTACTTTAAAAATATTATTTAACAATTATATTAAGCTTCCAGTCCATATTATCAATATTTATTTGAACTGTATGATTTGGTATTTTGTTTTATTTTATGTTTATTTCCTTAGCATGCCTTCTCATGTTCCACATCAACCTTCCTTTATATTTTGTGTTTCTTTGTACTGGACTATTACTACATAAGTAATCTGTTCACAGATCTCTGGGTAATAAATGTTCTACATTACATATTCCCAGATATTTTTATTTTTATCTCACATAAATGACAATTTGTCTGGTTATAAAATTCTAAGTTCAAAATTATTTTCTAGAGAAATTTATAGATACTGATTATTTGTCTCCAAGTATCGAGTGCTAAATGTCAAAAATCTAAGGATAATCATTCTCATTTCTCTAGAAGTAGCTTATTATTACTTTCTGGAAGTTTTTTCACAGTTTCCTTTTATGTTTAGCCCCGTGGATCCATCCATGTCTCTTAATATTTTTCCCTTAGCTTTTTTCTGGGTTGAGATAATTGGGTGTTCCATTGACTTCTTGAATTCCAAGCAATAGCTCATTCCTTAGATTTGGAAAATTTTCATCAACTATTTGTCTGAAAATGCTTTCTAAAGCTGCTCCTTTTCCTCCCCTTCAAGAATGCCCATTATTCTTGTTTCCTCTCCTGATGATATCAGCTTGTTCTTGTATTTCTCTTTCATTACTGTTCATTCTTTGGTTTCTCTCTTCTTCCTTCTGATTTATTTCTAGATTTCTATCTTCGATATAACTGATTCTTTCCTCCATTTGGTCAACTCTATTTCTTAAGTTTGCCATTTCATTTTTCATCTCTTTCATTGTGTTCTTCATCTCCAAAAGTTCTCTTTGGTTCTTTTTGAGGGTTTCAATCTCCTTGCTAATGAACTCATTTTGCTCATGTAGTTGTTTTTTTCAGTTCCTGAAATTGTTGATATGAATTGTTTTGGATCTCATTGAGTTTTTTCAGAAGTACCATTCTGAATTCTCTGTCATTTAAGTCACATTTGTCTATGTCTATAAGACTATTTTCTGGAGATTTTTCTCTTTTTTATGAGATGCCTTGTTGCCTTGGTTGTTCATGGTGCTTAATAAACTGTTTCTCTTCCTGGGCAGTAATGGAAGTGTATTTTGCTTTTTTTTTTTTTTTTTTTTTTTTTTTACAGAAAGAAGATTTATTATATAAAGGGCTCTCTTTTGCTGTTGCAAAGAAGGCATTTTTCTTTTGGTTTCCAGTAGGTGGCATCTAAGTTTCTTGGATCCTTGCTTTATATAAAGTCTTAATAATGCCTTTTTTCTCTTATAGATATTCAATCTCTCTCGCTATCCTCATTCTCAGTCCCTGTCAGTGTTAGTGACATTTTCAGTAGTGTTTGCTTAGATTTCCCTGGAGCTTCATGATATTCAGTTTCAGAACACATGTGGGAATGGGCCCTCTGGGTTGGGGGATGAGGGCTGTGGCTCAACCTTGCATTTTACAACTGTAACTGGTAATAATCAACTGGTGTTTCTCTGCCATCCCTGCTTCTCTGCTTTCTTCCCTGATGCCTAGACACTGCTGCCAGCCACGTGGAGCTCACAGCTCTCTCAGGCAGGACTGTTCAGGGAACTCGCCTCACCTTCTCCCCTCTCCCTTCCTAGTCCTACAGGGAGCTCTGGCTGTGAGAGGCAGCTTCTTTGTTTCTCCCAATCTACCGCCTGACTCCTGGGGTTCTGACCTGTGGTAGCTCTTATACACAGATCCCACACTCAGACATGTTGGTATGCATTTGGGTGTTTTTGTTAAGTTTTAGATGTTCAGCTTATTGTTGTTTCAAGGGGAGAGATCTGGGGACTTCCTCACGCCACCATGTTTCTGATGTCACTTAATTCCCTTAGCTTTTTCTTTTGGGAAAATCCTTTGGCTTGAACTTCTACCACACTAATTTGATTATCTAATCTACACATTTTGCTATTTATATCCCACCTATATAAATTTTCATTTTAATGATCAAATTTTTAATTTTCAAGTACAATTTCGTAGCATTCTGGACTTTGATGGTCAGGAAAAGACAGAATTTAATAGATACAAAATTCTCTTAAATCTCTCTGAGAACATTAATTAAATTAATTTTGAACTAGTTTTTCTTTTACTTTATACATTATTTTTTCTTTTAGGAATTACTTCTGGATTTTGGTGTTGGTTTTCCTTGATTTTTTGATGCTTGTACCTACTTATGGACATTTTCATTTATAAGTGTTTAGGTTAATGTTAGCATACTAGTAGCTCAGCTCAAGAGCCACTAATCTTGTTTGACCAGCACAATGTAGGACACTTAAACTAGCGTGTTTCCCAGGTAACTTATCTTCTGGATATTTGGATTCCTTCCTTCTGATGGCCTTAAGACATCTGGACATATCTTCACTTCTGGAACATATGGGATTCATGTGCCTAATAAGCCATTCAGAACTTTTAGTGCAAATAATCAAGTCAAAGTAAATGAAAGCCTACCTGGAACATAATTATGTTCTTTTAAAAAGTTAACACTTATTTATATTTCATTTAAATTATAAAAAGTAGAGCACTCCATTTTTACAATATATTTATGTGAACTCATACTCAATATTTAGGTTATCATTAGTGGTAGAGAATAATTAAATACCAAACTCTCAATGCTTCAATTCAATTCATTCTTCAATGATACAGTTTCATACTGGGTCCTAAAATGTGCATTACTTTTTCAATGTTTTATCCCCTGCAACTTAGTTAAGTTAGTTGAAAATATTTTTCTTCAGTAATTTTTTTGAAGCAATGAACTGTGCTTGAATATACACAAAGTACTGACCTTACCTCTGCAACCAATTAAAGTCCAGATGTTAACATGCATAATGACATGATGATAATCACATGCTTCAGAAGCAGTGACCACTTTACCATTCTGATTTCTCACTACTGGGTCATATAACGTTTCACATTTCCAATCTGTACTACATGCCTCAAGTAAAGAAATAAATTTTCTTAGGAACATTGTTTTTCGGAATTGCAAATTTTAGTAATTTACAAAATTGAGATGAAAGACAGGTGTGATTTATTTCAGTTCTGTCTGGGATATGAAATGACATGTGAAAGGTGATACTAGGTCTACACTGAGACTGGACAACTTGGACAACATTGCCTTTCACTAATAAGTTCAAACGGGTTCTGCATGATCATGTTTTCAGATCAGCTTATTGTGACTAAATTCATTTAAAATCACTGTGATATGAATAAAAGTGAATGAATGAAACAAGGTAGTATAGATTCACAAATGTTTTCCAGCAGCTTAAAAGAACAAAAATTTTATTTTGAAAACAGGAGCAAGCCCCTTATACCTAGAAAACAAACATATAGATGGTCTGAAAGAGTGAGCCTGCAAAGAAATATTCAGGCAAATTTCTAAAGATAAATATATTGAGCTCAAAATTAACTTTTAATATTTATTTTTCAAGCTTGCTGTTTGTCACACAGATCTTCCTTAAGGGATTACTAAGGATTAATGTCTCTATTTTTATCAGACTGAATCATTCAACATTAACTTCAGCTCAATATATTCAGTATATTTCTTGTTCAAGGGGTACTCAATAAATATAATCTATTGGCAAAACATTTAAAGTATTTTATCTTTGGTGGCCATTTGCACTATAATATATAATCCTAATGCAATCTACCACATCAAGTTCTAGCTTAATAAAAAGTTTGTTCTTGACTTCAATGAGAATAAATAGATGTAAATTTGGACATGTAGAATAAAATCTATCAGAAATATGAAAATATTTTAATAGCTAAAATATGAACTAAAAAGATAAGGATCTTTAAACTCTAGGAATCTTGGCGTCCAAATTCAGGCTATACATATAAGCATTAAAATATTAATAGACAAATCAACATTTTGTCAGATTGCTCTAATATTGAATATCATGGTCCAGTCCTTTGAAAATCAATTTCCAACATATCAGCTGAATATGAGCTGAAGAGAGCCTTGAGTGAATTTTTGTTATTGTGTTTTAAAATAGACACATAAGTGTTGAAACTACTAGATATGAGAGAAAAGAAGGCAATATTTGCAAGGCCAGAAGTATTCAGAGAAAGGTTAAAACTTCCCTAGTATTTCTGTACATCCCTAAATCATGTTGGGGTTTGTTTATTAACTCTACCTGCCCCCAAATAGTGTACTAAGTTAGTATTCAGACTGTATTCACAAAGAATATTCTGTCCATTTGTTTTCAGAAATATAAGAAACTTGGTTAAACAGTGATTATTTGAATTTTGATCTGTAATTATTACTCTTAATCTTATTTTTATCAAGAGATGAGAGTTTTTCATTAGTTTGTTTTTCAGAAAGCAAAACAAAAGAATGTGAGAAATTATATAAATATATATATGAATGTATACATGTAGATATATGTATATAGATACATATACATGTGTGTATACTGAAAACACAAAAGAAAACTACATGGAAGGAATAATTTGTCTCGTAAAATGATTCTGTGATGTATACTATGTGCAATCATTGACCAAGTCAACCATTCTGTGCCAATTGCTCAGAGATTGTAGTTTGGCTTCCTGGACTAGTTGCTGCAGAGGTTGTGGATCGAAGTTCTGTTTTTATATATAGCCTTTGCCAGTGTCCATTGATATATTCAGTCTCTACAGATTCTAAAGTAAAAAGAACTGACTTTATATACTGGTCCTCCCAAATACTTTCCCTAATGGTTTCTTGATACTAACCTTTTGATTTCTAATTCAAATTCTCTCCTTAAGTTTGAGGTTTCCTCTTTCAAGAAAAATGCAAATAAACCCACTAAATGGTAAATTAAACTTCTTCCAGTTGTACTTATGTGTGGTGAACCTATCAGATCTTTTCCTGAGATTAAGTTTTAATTAGAATAAGATGATATCATGACTACTCTAAGAATACCTGAAGGGAGTGGGAAGATGATTTTTAACCAAGGAGTAAAATGTTCTAATGCTTACATACTAAATATACAATCACCAACTTTTCATTTTACTAAAAAATATCTATATTAGGAAAGTTAATTTAAAAAATTTTCTTAATATAACTTTAATTTTGACTTCGGTGATTTCTCATTCTAATATTCTTTCACAAGTTTTTCAACTATTTCCAACAGATGGCTCAAATTCTTCTTTCATTTTAATCTTTTTCAGGAAAGGATTTTCACAAATAATTAATGTTTTTTGGATTCATTTAATATGAAAAAATGTTCAACCTAATTCATTCAGTATTAGCAACAATCTTTAGATAACTCACTTTTTAAATTAAAGGAGCACAGCATTAAAACAAATGTTGTCACTTTGAAGTCAGTTGTTTTAGATATATTTGGCTGTGAATAAACATTCTTCAAGTTAACTTATTCACTTTTATATCTCAACAATGAATATGCCAAGGAAGTTAGGCCAAAAAAGCCTAGCTAAAAATGAACCTGTTCAACACTTAAAGATCTTAAAGACTGCATTTCCAAAACCAGCAATGGAGTTATAAACTGAAAAAGTATATATTTGCTATTTTCTACTTGAGTGTATATAAATATACCTATTTATCATGCAGAATCTTACTGATGTCTCTGGAAAATTTAACCTTATTTTAACTAAAGTAAATGGTCTAACTTTTAATTTTTCTTAAAACTAATTTAATTTGTAACTCCCTAATGCAACAAAAATAAACTACACTACACATAACACTATTGTGAGTTAAGAAATATTTGTTCTTTTTTTTAAATTACATATCATCCTGGTACCAAGATAACTAAAAATATATTAGTCAACAAGCAAATATTGATAAAGGATAGAACTTCTATGTAAGATATTTCAGCAAAGTATACTTGCATGAGAGACTGACAAACTTTCTGGATCACATTCTATCAGTCTCATATAGTGAGAACTGAATAATAATTTGAAGAAATATGAAAGATAGAAATCAGTAATAACAGGTTAGTTATACTTTTATCCTTCATTGTATGAGGCTGGTCTTCAATAAATGTTTTTTAAGGTGAGCTCAAAGGAAAGAATAAGAAGAGAGAAAAAAAGAGAGAGGTATGGGGAAAGAGGAAAGCACCTGAAACCTTTATTCACTGGGGTTAAGACACTAGACACATTAACTAAACTTTAGAAAGGGTAACATACACATCCATTATCTGACATCAACAGATATGAATTAGTTGATCATACTTTATTTAGTGGGGAATTCTGAAAACAGAATTTGGGGCACTGACTGGACATGGTACTTCTGATGGAACATCATTCTGGGTATTGGTTATCAATAAGGTGAAGGAATCCTGAATAGTTTAATGAGATGATTTCTTTCCAATGGAAGTGTTCAATTTGAAGACTACTAGCACCAGAGTATCTAATTTAGGAAGAAAAGCACCAGATAAAAAGTCAATATTTGTCATGACCTGAAATCATACATATTTACTTTTTTATTGTCTCTTTCC
Source organism: Eidolon dupreanum (assembly GCA_028627145.1). Classification (NCBI taxonomy): domain Eukaryota; kingdom Metazoa; phylum Chordata; class Mammalia; order Chiroptera; family Pteropodidae; genus Eidolon; species Eidolon dupreanum. Next base: position 45,057,778 of record CM053505.1, read on the forward strand.
TCTTAAACTTAAAAGCATGAGAGCAGAAGCATTGTCTTGTTTGTCACTGTCTCCAGCAGTTCACATAGTGTCTGGCACATTTAGACATTGAAAAATATTTGTTCGATCAATTAATAAAGACAAACTATGTCTCCAATTCTCTTTTAACTTAATGTAACTTTTTGTATGTGATTTGAAAACCTTTTAGATCTCTCTTTTATGTATATCTTATATGTCTAAATAAATTTCTACATCTCAGTCTTTGTTTTAGTGAAACCATGACCTTCTGTCTTTAAACATCTCTGCCTGCTGGTGTAGTTCTTATTGTAGATTAGTTAGAGAGAGGAGAGTATTAGGGCTTTAAAAAATAATAATTCAGCTAGTAGAAAATATTTATCAATTTACTTTACCTAATATTTAGGAACTGTATTTATAAAACAGGAACACAAAAAGTATTTTCTTAAATTTAAACTCCAGAGAGTTAACTAAAAACATATTTGTTTCTATGTAATTAATAAGTCAGAAATGTAAGATACTAGAGACTTACATAGTTAATCCAATTTTGCATGTGTAAAATATGGTATTAAAATAATAAAGCAATGAAAATTAAATATATAGTCATCTCAAATTTTTCTCAAAACACACAGCAACACAAATGGAGAGAGATAAAGAAAATCCAAATAACTGTTTTTAGCCAAGATCACATTTAGGAGTTCTAAGAATTTTTACTGTTTAATGAAACTCACTCTGCCCATCCAAAAGATGCATTGCATTTTGTTTTTGTGATATATGGAAGGTATAATCTGATACTTTAAAGGAGGCTTCATTTTAGTTCTCTCAACAGTACCAATAAATTTTGTTTAATATTCAATGAATTCAGTAAGTGTTCTTCTAGTCCTCTTGGGTAAGTAGTGATCTTAGTGATAATATTCCTAATGATATATTCACTATGCTCTATCCAACACCATTGAACATACTGTTTCCTATTAAGTTTGTAAACATATCTTTGATGAAGAGGTACAGAAGAGATGAAAACAGGATAACTGCATATTCTCTTATGAATATGGTGTGAAGTATTAAAGTATTTTTTGACTTTTGTTTTAAATTATTAAACTGAGAAGACATCTTCCTCTTGCTGAGATATATTTTCCACAGATTATATGAGAGGAGGTAGAACATCATGTGTGAGGTCACACACATTCATACATTTTACACAGACAATTCCCCTTTATCCTGTAGAAACCCTCCTTATACACATTTCATCCCAAGTAAGTCTTGATATTTAGCCTCTACATAAGTCTTTAGCTAAGCCTCAAAACAACGAGGGAAAATATGTCAGAGATAAATATTTGTCTTTGTCACATCTAAGCCTAATATCAAGCAATAGCATGGTACAGGAGAAAGAATACTGGCCTGGATTCAGGGGACAAAGGTTCTAGAGCTGATTTTGTTGCCAATAAGGTATGTTACCTTAGACAAAGCTATCGATCTCTCCAAACCTTAGTCTCTACATATGCAATGAGGTGATTGAACTAGTCTCAGACATCCAAATAGATCTCAGATTTGATGGATCAAAATATAGATATTGGCAAGATAAATAAACATTATTGATCTTTATAACCACCGCATTGCTTGTCCATAGGCATTCAATAAATATTTATTAACATCAATTGAAGTTTCTCAAACTGAAAAATTAATAATATCAACTTTTCTAAACACAGAAGGATGGCAATTCTATAGATATTCTTTTATGAATATACAAAACTCATCTTGTGGAATAAATTCAATGCAAGAAACATTGAGTACCACTATGTGCTAAGCATTAAGAAAAAAATATGTTTACTATACTCTCTATGGTAGAGCCATTAATATTAGACAGGAATGGAGATTGTAAAGAAACTACCTTAAAAGCATGCTAATCTATGTTTATATGTTAGCCATGCCTATTAAAAGTCTATTTATTTGCATAACAGCCATAGCCTACTACTCTCATGCACTTATTGGCATAACAAAAAAGAAAATATCTTCTTCAGGAGTCCTAACTTTAGAAATCCAAACCTAGAGTTAAAGTGGATATTACAGAGATTAAAGGATCCAATTTGATACAGGCCTGAGGCTGAAAAGCACCAAAAAAAAAAAACTTTGACAGAATTTGGGGGGAAGGACAATGGCTATAATGGATCTCAGGAGGCAGAGAATTAGAAATGAGCATGCTATAGAAGGGTTAGTGGATGGGATGACAATAAGAAAACTGTCCTAACAAGAATGCCACTTTTCCACTGGTATGTAAAGGGAACCAGGATTGGCTGGAGAAGGTTTATGTTATAGAAGCCTAAATATGACAGGCTCAGGAACATGGTCATGATACAAATTTGGGGTTATTATAGTATTTAATTTTTCAAAGCACTTTCAAATCCACTGAATTTCATTCTCATTGACATATCAGGTCCATGAAGTAAAAGAGGATTATCCTTAAAGCAAGCACCTGTTTTACATAGTAAAATTGTTGGGGTGCCAAGAAGTCAGCATACTCTGTTCTTAAAATGCTGCCACCAGAATTTAGAGGAGACTTAAATTTGACACTTGGAGTTTTCAAAGAATGTCCCCAGCCCTACACTCAAATCAAGATTAAAGTTAAGAAAAGAGGTGACTTTTCAGTTGAACTTAATTGAGTTATGTTAGCTTTTGAAAAATGTCAGGGGATACTATTGTCCTATGAGAAAGAACATTTTATAAAGGTACAGTGTTAGAACAGACCTGGTGTGTGTTTAAGCAGAGAAGGAAAAATAAAGAAGTAGGATCATGAATACTAGAGATGGAGAGAAAGGTGATTTATAGTGAGTGAAAGGAAGGCAAAGAATGGAAAAGTTCCTTCACATTTTTATCTAAAACTAACCCAAGAGATAAGTGAAGCTATTTTTCAGTCCTGTTTTAGTAACTGTTCTGCAACATTGCTTAAACAAAAATCTACTTCACCTAAGATTATATTCTTGGTCCTTAATATTATAATTAAAACTCACTCTCTACAGAGTGAGTATGGACCAAGAAAGTTATGAGCTATATGGAAGCTCACACGGCAAGTTAGAAATAATGCTAGTACTAAAACCAGAATCTTTTAATTCCAGATGATGCACTTTTCTTGAACCACTGTTCATGCTATTATCATATTAGCAAAATTCAACATGATGCTTCTAACTACTTAAAGCCTGACCTCTTATAATATGGATACTTTTTAGTCTCAGGACTCATAAATTTTCATTAAATCATTTGTTTTTTAATATTAATTGAGACTGCTATAGAAATGTATTACATCTAATGAAAGATCAACATCAGATGTGAAAATTTCATTGAAACTCTTTGAATCGGTCAGTTTAAAATGTATATATAGTACTTTAGGTTGTCCCTGACTTGGTATAATATTTTCAATTATATTATACTTTTAAAAATTAAAGAGAAATAGTAAATCTAGCTCCTAAAATAATTTATTTAAGTCATGTTTCCATTAAAAATTTTAATAGATTTAATTCCTAAAATTTAAGTGGTTTCCACTTTAATTTTATAATTGCAAATTAAACCTTTCTGGGTGTCTTCTAGGTAAATTATTTTAAAATAAATTAAATATTTTGATAAAATAAGTGACTCAAATCTCCAAATGAGATATCTTCATTTTTTTCTTTAATATTTCAAAAGGAAAGTTTTTTACTCTAAATGTAGAAACTATATTTTGTTTTTTCATTGTTCGTTTTTTTTTTTTATTAAATCTATCAGGGTGACATTAGTTAATAAAATTATATAGGTTTAAAGTACAATTTGGTAATACATCAACAAATATTGCATTGTGTTCATCATCCAAAGTTAAATCTTCTGTCACCATATATTTGACCCCCTTTACCCTAATCTACCTCTCCCTCTCCCTTTTCACTCTGGCAACCACTAAACTGTTGTCTCTGTCTATGAGTTTTCCTTTGTTTCCATGAATAATAATGCTGCAATGAATATCGGAGTGCATAGACCTTTACACATAAATGTTTTCAAGTCTTTTGGGGGGTAAATACCTAGAAGAGGGATTTCTGGGTCATATGGTAATTCTATTTTTAGATTTATGAGGAACTTCCATACTGTTTTCCATGATGGGTGTACCAATTTACATTTCCACCAGTGATATGTGAGGGTTCCTTTACCCCCACAACCTTTCCAACACTTATTACTTGTACTGTTGATAATAGCCATTCTAACAGGTGTGAGGTAATATCTCATTATGGTTTTGATTTGCCTTTCTCTAATAGCTAATGAAGTTGAGCATCTTTTCATTTGTCCATTGGCCATTTGTGTATTTTTTTTTGGCAGAACTGTCTGTTTAGATCCTCTGCTCATTTTTTTAATTGGATTTTTTTTAAAATTGTTGAGTTGTATGAGTTCTTTATATATTTTGGATATTAACTTCTTATTGGAGATTTTTTCATTTGTTTAAGCTTTTGTTTATTTATTAATTTATAAATGTATTTATTTAAATTAGATTCAAGTATACAGTACATCGGTTAGACATTTATAATGTTCATAAAATGATCCCCCCAATTCCTTATCATAGGTTTAGTTGCAAATACCTTCTTTTATTCAGTTGGCTCCCTTTTTGTTTTGTTGATAGTTTCTTTTGCTGTGCAGAAGCTTTGTAGTTTGATATAGTCTCATTCATTTATTTTGCTTTTACTTCCCCTGCCTTTGGAGTCAAATACATAAAATCCTCTCTAAGACTAAGGTCCATAAATTCAGTAACTATGTTTTCTTCTATGAGTTTAATTGTTTCAGGTCTTATTTTTGGGTCAGACAAACCTCATAGACACAGACAACAGTATAATTGCTACCAAAAGGAAAATGTGGAGGGGGTCAAATATATAGTCATAGAAGAGATTTGACTTTGGGTAGTGAACACACAATGCAACATACAGATGATGTATTATAGCATCATACATTTGAAACATATAATATTATTAACTAATGTTACCCCAATAAATTTAATAAAAAATAAATAAAAGTAGAAACTAAAATCAATATTTCATTTTGCTTCTGAAGTCTTTTGTCACATTCTCAGTTTATCCTTTTCTCTATAGAATGTCAAAACAGTCTACCCATATAATGAAAAATCCAATCAACCAATTTCTTTGGTATCTCATAGACAGCCTGTAAAATTGGGGGTGATAAACATCCATGATATTTTTAAATCTCTCATAGAAGTAATTATGTACAGTCTACAACATTAAAAATAAATTATAGAATTTCTCACAGAATCAGAACCAGAAATAGATGTCTCTATTTTATTCTAATTACAAAATGAAAAATGGCTGATATTGAGGGCTTGAATGTACTTGTGCAATTCTATCATTCTCTCCTCACCTTTATAGTCCTCAACTGAAGTGAGATTTCTCAACCTTGGCACTATTGACATTTTAGGCCAAATAATTATTTGTTGTGAGGGGCTGTCCTGTGCATTGTGAAATGTTTTAGCAACATCTTTGTCCTCTACCTAAGTGCCACTCAAGTTATGATGACCAAACATGTCTCCAGATATTGCCAAATGTCCCTGGAGGGGAAAAAAATCGCTCCTGACTGAGAACCATGGGACTAAAGAAGCTCGATGTACAGAAGAAAAAAAAACTGAAGTGGGAAAAAAGCACTACTTTATTAATAATGGGCAAGTCCCCAGTATATCTCCAACTTCATACATTTATTCACACTGGTAAACTGTGCTAGAGTACTTGACTTAGCACTGGAGGCCTATATGAGACTTTCCACTCCCACCTTATGAGATGCTTACCACACTGGAACCAAATAATTTATACTAATAACTACTTCAAATTTACAGTAATTACTAGACTTGCTTCTATTTTATTTAATTGTAAATTATTTTTCATTATTCTGAAAACTGTATTTCAATATAACTGAATTCCTTTGTAGTCCTATGTATTTTATTTTATGCATTTTAAAAATAATTATTCTGAAAATGAGTTCACAAACTTGAATAGACTTTGAATAGTTCCATGACACAAACATCCTGATTTAGACATTTCAGAAGGGACAAGGAACAGCCACTTAGTCTGAGAGCCCTCAAAATGTCAGAATAATGGTATACTGAAATCTATGCATATATGTTGTTTAAAGATTTGATAATCACTTAAAATATCAATTCCATATTTGGGCTTTCTAACTTGATACATGGAGACATGTTTTGACTTTATTTTTTATCATTATTATTGACTGCTATAGTTTTATATAATAATAACTATAATTGCTATCATTTATTGAGCATCAATTCTGAGTTAGGCATAATACCAGATGCATTATGAATATTGTTTCCTATAGTATGTTAAACTGGAAAGATCACTGAACTAAGGACAAAGAAATATTGATCTAAGACATAGCTCTCTTTTCTTTGCCATCTTGGACAAATCACTACATCATTCGGAAGTTATTTTCTCATCTATAAAGTGGGATTAATTGTCTGTTATACATACTTTGTAAGATTTTTGGATGATCAGATAAGACAATGAATATGAAAGTGTAATGTATGACAAACTATGAAAACTTTACAAGTATTGTTAATAATTGATCATTTAAATTTTATATCAATACATTTTATCTTTCCAAAAATAAATAAAATGGGACTGCTAACATTGACATGCAGAAATATCTGTAAAAATGAAAGTAGATATCATAATGCAAAAATTACTTCCATTTCATTTTTAAAAATTCTACTTTCTTATAGTTATTTAAAAATAGTAAAACCTTAAATTCAAATATGAAATTTATTTTAGCCACCAAAAGTTTATGTGATATTAAGAGCTTTATAGCTAAATATCCTATTAATCTATTTAAATACAAGTAGATCTAACTTCATATACACAAACAAGATTTTCACTTTATCCAGTAAACTACATGTGTAACTTGACATGTGGCTCAGATTAATAACATGAGTTATTAAGCTATATATAAGTATTTTGGTGAAATGTTACAAGTCAAATATATCCTCTCACTAATCTGGATAAATAAGTATGATGATGATGATGATGATGATGATGATGAAATTTAAACTATAGTTTTATTTTTTATTATTTTAACATTAATGGTTAAATTGCTAGTTCAATGTATATCCTGAATATACCAAAAGTTTACAAAACTTCAAGGTAGGAATAGATGACTGTCTAAAAAACATGTATTTAGGAGAAAAAGTAACTTCTAACAAAAATTGGGAGAAGTGATAAAGGGAGAGAAAGTAATGCAAATGTTATGATCTTCTTTTAGCAAAATTAAAAATCAATTGTTCATGTATGAAGCTGATAGATAAAGGCTAGAGACAAAGCATATTAGAATATGAAGACAACCACGAAAAGAGCTAAAAGCAGAAACAGTTGATAATGGTTAGTTATGTGTAATGTGGCTACTGGTGATGGGTATATGGCAGAAAAATTTTAGGTTTTATTGCTAGCATGTTTTTTGTTGTTGTTGTTATTAATAAAAATTTCAAATACAATAAAATAGAAAGTTTCCATGAAAAATATAAAAGACCAAAAATTCTTCCTAAAAAAAAGGCTGGCACAAAGTTTTTATGAACCATATTTTCTTGCATTTTAATATGTTATTCTAATGCTGTATAACCTTTTTTTTTGAACTAGCACAACCTTGTGACCAAAAACAAAACAAGAAAGAAACTACCAGCATGGTCAGTTATGAATATAAATGTAAAATTTTGAAATACGTCATAGCAAATTGATTCCAGTAGTATATTAAATGAACACAGCATACCAAAGTAAGGTTTAGTGCAGATATTCAAAAATTTAATAGATTTAAGCCTATTAATCTAATTCATTATATTAAGATTAAAGAAGAAAATTCATATATTTACAACTCTATAGATACAGAAAATTTGACACATTAGTAACTCCTGATTTAAATAAAAAACTTCTGTATTCTTTTTAGTTTTATTATACTATAAATTACCTCTATTGCTTTAAATGAAGTTAAAATATTATTGTTGCCTGGTCTATCAGAGATAGCAACATAATCATGATAAACACACTCAACCTGATGGACTAATTAGTTAATTTGCATGTCCTTTTTTTTATAGGCTTTTATAAATTTTTTCATGGAGGCAAAAGCCCCAAACAGGCTAAATTGTAAGTTTCTGTTGTTGGCTTTGTTTCCCTCTGTATAAATCTGTTTTTCTCAATTGCTGCTTATATTGGGAAGCTAAAGCATAACATTATTTGATTTTATATCTCAGAGATGTTTTAGAATTTGTTAAATTGTTGCATTAGCAGATGTTTATTCATACATGTACACGCCATGTAAAACTTTCCTGTTAACAATGATTAATCCAAAGGAATGCACACACCTGGGGTCTAAAAATTAGACATGACTCCAACTTTAGTCTAGTGTATATATTTTCCTCTTGTCGGTCATTTTTCAAATTATCCCAGTTTCATAATATAATTTTACTGGAATTAAGGTTGAACATTTAAAATTGTATAAGAATTACTATCACAGCCATGCCACCCTGAACAAGCCTGATCCCTTCTGATCTTGGAAGCTAAGCAGGGTCGGGCCTGGTTAGTACTTGGATGGAAAACCACCTAGGAAGACCAGGTGCTATAGGCATAAAAAATAAAAAATAAGGGATTGTAAGCTGACAAGATCCTTGCAATTTGTGAGGTCAACCAAGGGTTGCCTCACCTAAAAATATAAATAAATAAAAATTAAAAAAAAAATAATTACTATCAACTACAACTATCCACTTATCCATACCTGCTATTATGTTTTCTGCCTGGCCTTACTCATCTATAGTGATAGCATCAGATAAATGATTTGGCCTTACTGATTTATTTTTGCCAACTAATTAGATTATAAATCTGAGTAAATTATGTGGTCCAATAAATTAGGTTTAAAAAATAAAGATAAATAAAATAATTTCACCACTATTAAGTTTTTTTAAAAAAATAGGGAGAAAATAAAAGATCTAACAGGACTACATGTTAGGTGCCTATGTATTTTTTTCATAATCCATTAATTTTCATCTTCCGTAAAACAGAGAGCAATCATCACACATAGAAAACCCACTGTGTTTTCTCTTATTCCATTGAAGACCTCTTTTTCAGAGTTTTTTTTTTTAACATTGTGATTAGATCATTCTTATAAAAAGCCTACTTTCAGATAATTCTTATTTTTTAAACATATTTTTACTTTCATGATAATTTTAAGCAACATGCATTGAGTGAACAAGACCTGGATTTTAAATGTGGCATTTTAATAAACCATTAGAAAGATCATCTTTAATTTGAAACCAATACTGATTCTTAAAGAGAATTCTAAGCAATCTCACTGGTAATAGGCAGTTAATATAATGGGAGAGCTAAATTCTCTGTCAAGCTCTATCACCAACTAAGGATGACATTCACATGTCACTTGACTTTCCACTGGCTTTATTTTTTCTATAAGTAATTCAAAGAATGGAGCTAAATGACCTCTAAAATCACTTCTAGCTTAAAATTTCTGTAGTTCTAACTACAGAAGAAGGATTTATATGTAAAATTCTTTTTTCTACAGTAGAAAGAAGTGATAGTGACCATAATTTAAGGAAGTAATTTTGCAAAATTACTACAATCATAGAGGCCATACCCTGTTCACATATTTATATTCGCGTGAACTCACACAAGGAAAGAGTGATCTATGTGCAAGTAATACCATGGTTTTAGAATTCTAAGAAGAAAATATTTGCTTTTGTGATACATTCTTAAGAAGTAGCTTACTATAGAAAAAAATGTATACTTTTATTTGGCTTTGTTAAGAGGCGTACTTTGAGCATAAACTCTTCAAATAAAAATGACTTGAGGGAAAATTCAGCTAAGGCTTCCATAGAACTTACTCATATGCATAGAACCCTGTGAAAGTACAGAATATTATAAAATTGACCAGAGTAAAGCAATAGTAATTTGGTAATTAGTGTAACCACTACAAGCTGGATCCTGGAGTGATGATTTTTTAAAAATTCAACTATAAATTTATAATGCTCTATAGCTATAAGGTAATTATAATTGCTACAATAATATAAACTGACTTTTAAAGGAAAATGTTTAATATTGTGAATAAATTTACCTTAAAATTTTGAGGAAAAAGTAATATATGCATTGGGGAGCAACTCAGTACATATAAGTACTTTGGGACCAAATTTTCATGTTTATTATATTCAGATGTTTTGAAAGGATGAAAAAGGAGCCTAACTATGCTCTCAACATGTTCTTAAAATCTTGTTTACTTCTCGTTCACAGATAAAGGTTGATTTGTGTCCAATAGCTATTATTTTCACTTAAATCATAACATTTAAATTTTAGGTAGAGCTTTGTGTTTTTAAGCTATTCACCTACACATACAATAAGAGACCTCAAAGTATTTGGATTAAAACCACTTATGGTATTCATTATATAATAATAAAATAATAGCCAGGAAATATAAAAATTTTTCTAAAATACCAATAATTATAAAATACATAAGAATAAACTTAATATCAATTGTGTAAGTCATACCTGGGGCAAATGTAAAGTTTTTCAGAGAGAACAAAGGAAGCCTGTGAAATGTTGCATGGCCATTTGCTTGCCTTAGCATACTCTATATCGTAAATATGACAAACTTCCTCAAATTAATGTAAAATATAATGATATGTCAATCAAAAGTTTAATAAGATTTGTTTGGAAGTTGACTCTAACTCTAAAGGTTTGTTTGGAATTGCGGGGGAAAGCATCAGAAACTTCTATAAAAAATTCTAAAGTTATTTAGAAGGGAATCTAACCTAATAAATTCTGAAATATACTTTAAATGTATAATAATTAGTATATTATTGTATACTAGCAAAAACAAAAATATATGAACATTTAAATGATACGAATTAGAAAATCCATAAACAAACTACTATAAAAATAATTTAGCATGTAATAAAGGTTATATTAAAAATTAACAGGGAAAATATAGATTATTTAATAGGTAGTTTGAGGCAACCATCAAAAAATTTAGAAAAGAGAAATATGCCTACATCACCATATTATATCTCATCACCATATTATATCTTATGTTATATCTCATAATTCCAGATGTATTAATGATTCAAATGAAAAAAATAAACACTTCTAAGTATGATGCTGCTAAAAGCAGAAAACATAAAATAGTAATGCTTGTAACTAAATAGTTAAAACTAATGTATGTACAAAATACCATCAATAAAAGTAAAAGAGAAGGTATTTGGGGGAAAGTATCTGCAATATATATGACAGACAAAAGGTTAATATCCTTAATATATCAGTTAGAGAAAGATTAAAAGACAAATAGGAAATAAATGACTAAAAGATTGTTAAAATAAACAATACAAATGGCTGCAGTAAATAATAGGTAAAGATATTGCCATTTGTAGTGAGAAGAAAAAATTTTTTAGAATATTGAGGGATTGTTGAATTATTGTAAACTTGTGAAATGTTATGATAATTTAAAACCTGAATTGCTATGGTATCCAAATTAACTTTTTATTTCTATGTTTGTTTTCGCAGTGCCTATGTTTAGAAGGGTCTTGCCCTCATTTTTCTCTAAGGAAAACCAATTTATTTGGTCTAGAATTCAATTTTGTGCAATGGCCTATACTGAATTGAGCCATGGGAAATGTGAGGAATGGCTGTGGAATAAAAAGACACTCTAGAGGACTCTCCTTTTTTAGTTGGAAAAGATACTGGTTTGTTTTGAAACCGTCAACTCTCTACTAGTTCCCACACCTGAATGTAAGTGTAGCAGGAAGGAAAGAATATCAATCTATTATCATTAAGTTAAAATAGTCCTTAATCTTCGTATTAGTATTAGGGAATGAATTTCTGACAAATAAAGGGATGTTCACAATATCTAATGTTAGGAAATAGACCACTGGATGTTATTTTTTTTGCTAGAAAATAATTTACAGAAATGGCATTGTAATTAATGGTTTTGAAATCAAAAATACCTGGTTTGTAATCCAGGATCTTTTAAGTTATTAGCTTCAAGAGACTGGGCAAATTACTTAATTTCTCTGAGACTCATTTTCTTCATTTTCTCAAGGCAGGTAATAATATTTGCCAAGTGTTTTCATCCTTCTCTCTCTTATATACTGATCCTCTCCCTCTCAACCAGATTCATTTCATAGACTTAAATGTGCTGAAATCTTTCCATTTAAATAAAAGGCAGATAAATGAGGCACCTTTAAGTGATTTTGAAAGCACTCTAAGACTAGTAGTTGTTCATGTTGTTGTTGTTTGTTGTTCTTTGTTGTTGTTTAGGGGTGTTTGGGGGGGTGTTTGGTTTTGGTTTGTTTTGTTTTTGTGGAGAAGGGACAAAACCACGAGTTTGTTGTTGGATATGTTGAATGTAAGTGTCAATTTATCCCAGTGGAGAGAGCAAGTCTGGAGCTCAAAAGAAATCTTCAGCTTTGACAGCCAAAATTCTTGATAGTGTTCATTATACTTGTTATCTTCATTATCTCACTCCTGTGTGTCTCCAAACTCTCTCCCACCTTCCTTTCTCCATTGAAAAAAAACTTTGATAAGGTTACCATGAGCTTCCATGTGACTAAGTCCAACAGATATTTTCAAACCTTATCTTATTTGACCTCTCCTGGTTGCCCTCTCACATGTCCTACCACTCATGCCACTCCTGCTTTTTTTTTGCAAGATTTTCCTACTCTCCTAGATCATTACAAGTTGGAGTTCTTTAGGAATCAGCTCTAGGCTTTCTTCTCATTCTATACTCTTATTCTAGATTGTTTTACCCATGTCAATGGTTTAAAGTAACACACACATCACATATTTATGTCTACATCCCCAAATTCTCTTCTGAGTTGGAAGACCCATAAATTCAATTGATCTCTCTACTGGGATATCTCAAAAGCACTTCTCATTCAATGTGTACAAAACAAAAATTATGATCTTGCCATCCTGAAAACTGTATCTCCTTCCAGTGATTTCCCTCTAAGGAGTCATCCTTAAACTTTCACTCTCTCAACTCCTATAGTTACTCATATCAAGTCTGGCCAATATTATCTCCTAAATACCTCTTAAATTCATTAATTTCTTGGACATGGTTCCATAGTGTAGTGGTTAGCACATCTGTTTTACATGCAGAAGGTCCTGGGTTCACGCCCCACTGGAGCCATGGTCCATGGTCTACACTCATGCCACCTTGAAACAAGCCCGATGTCTGCTCTCAGAAGCTAAGCAGGGTCGGGCCTGATTAGTACTTGGGTGGGAGAACACCTAGGAATACCAGGTGCTATGGGCATAAATCATAATAATAATAATAATAATAATAATAATAATAAATTTATTAATTTCTCTCCATTACCACTGCCTCCACCCAAGTCTAAGCTATTATTGATTTCCACCTGAACAATTTTAATAACCTTTTAACCTGTCTTTCCACATTCACTTTTGTTTCCTTTTAATCTGTCTACCACTCTGATAAGAGTGATCTTTTATTAAAAATGAAAATTTGATCATATCACCACTACTTCACTTCACTCTATTCTCCCATCTCTCTCACTTGCTAAAAATCATCAATAACTTCCCATTACTCTTAAAATAAATTCCTTAATATGGACTACCATGCCCCATGTGGGTCTCATACCTCTCAAGTCACATCTTATACCATACACCCTTGTGGTTTTTACACTCCAGCCACACTGACCTTCTTTTAGTTTCTATAATGTACTATGTTTCATCCATCTACAGGACCTCTGCATATGCCCTTCCTTCTTCCTATCTCCCTTACCTGGTTAACTCCTGGTCTCCCTTCAGATCTCACTACAGTACATCACTACTTTAGGAGAGCCTTCACTGATCTCCTCACCCTAATTTAATCAATTCTTATCAGCTCTCATAGCATCATGTATTCCTTCAGAGTATTTGTTACACTTGTAATTTTACATTTTTGTTTGTGATTATTGTAATAATGTCTGTATGTATCCCCATGGATCATAAGTTTTCACAAGTTCTCTCTCTCTCTCTTTCTCTCTCTCTCTCTCACCCTCTCATCCCCTTCCCCAATAGATCAGCAATGTATCCAGCACATGGCACAATGTATGTGCTCAATAGATATTAGTTGAATTAAGGAACAGTTGTGAAGATTAAATGAATTAATGTATATAAAGTACATTTGCACAGTGCCTATTGCATAAAAGGTCCTCAATAAATATTACTTCACATCATATTTTTCTATTCCCTCTTCCCCAAGCAATGTTCTATTTCAAGTATGAAAAATTTTAAGAGCAATTTTGAAACATCAAATCACTTTATCTTATCCTTGTCCAAATTAAACATAAAAACATAAAAATTAAACATAAAAAAACAGTAAATTCTATCCAGCATGTTTTTATTTCATTGACAGAATATTCTTACAATTAACTAGCTTAATACAAGCTGAATCAAAGTTCCAGTGCCTTTTGTAATGGATCCACTTTTGTGAATATTTTTTCAAGTAACTTTTTGTCAGGATGCTATTAAATGTACATAAGCTTTTGATTTTTTGAATTCAGTGATTGCTAACTATATTTGCATATAACTTGAATACTACTATAGAACTTTTCCCTTAGGGATTTCAGTGCATGTTATAATCATTACAACATACCAATACTTTGTTCTTTCTTATCCTTGAAGAAATTGTGACTCAGAAAAAATAAATGATTTGGTAGGCATTGGTAAAATTACAACGACCGGACCTTATGAAGCTCTATAAATAAGTTGGAAGATGTTACTAACCTTTGTGTCATTTCATGACAATTTCTTAGAAATTTAATGGGTTGATTGTAATAGCAGAGACAGGGAGAGGAAAAAAATAGGATAAGAAAGATATGAGTGTAATGTCCATATTCTAAATACTGGTCTCTGATGCCCATATGCTGAACAATTTAATGCTTAAAAATTTATTATTAGATATTTTTGAAGAGCTTTGAAAGTGAAAATAATAGGTATGTGTGATTGTTGTTCATATTAAATAACTTAAGGTTTAGAAATATATTAAATGTTGCTATAACCATTGCCTTTGCTGGTCTTTGTTGATACATTGTTTGTCTGCTTTGAATACCCTAATGATGTTGAAAGCTATTTGCATATTTTGAAGTAACTCTATATAATCATTAACAGAAGAGTTTGTTGTTACCATCACTGGTTTAATAAAGGCACTGGTCCATTTGCTCTCCAGAGAGCTATTTAGGTGCATACTAAGCAAACTACATTCTTGAGTAAGCAGTCTAGAAAATTGTTTTCATTACCACCCCAGTGAGCTGGTCTTTGGCTTTTTATTTCAAGGTCTAATTGTCTCTGTTAAGTAATTTTGTTTTACATTCTCTTATTCTTTCCTTTTTTTCAATTTTTTTTTGTAGGATACCAAGGCTGATTGTTTTATATATCTACCTGAATTCCGAATTGACTTGGCTCCATATTGTAGAAGAAACAAGTAGTAGTAGATCCTTAAGTCCAAGGTCTGGATCAGCATTATACAATAGAAATATAATGTGAGCCACACGTATAATTTAAAATTTTCTAGTAATCATATCCCTGGTCCTTCAGAACACTGGTATCCCAGCATTATGCTGTGATTATAATTTATGGTCAGCAGATTCCATAAGATTAACACATTGGCTCTATTACCTCAAATTTGCATACTAGTCTAGTTTATTTTTTCACCTTCTTTTACTTTATTTTCAAAATATCTAAAATATCTGCTACTTTCCTTTGGAGAAAGAATCATATACTTATAAAGTTTTCATTTAGTCTTTCTCTCTCTAACTTACTATATTACAATACCTACTATTTTGCAATGTTCTTCAAGAGGTACATTGTCTTTCCTATAGTCTGATTTCTATAATTAAAAATATATACATAAAATCATTATCAGGCTTGAGAGGAGGTGAGTCAATCAGCATCAAGTTGATCTCTTTCTTTTTGTTTATTTTTTATGGCTTAATAAATTCACCTACATGCACTTACTTCTATCAATCATGGGCTTACAGAAATTCAGGCAAAGGATAAAAAAGAAATATAATGACTCCAGCTTCTGTTCTGGCTGATATCCTAGAAGACATTCAATAATTCAGTTAATGCTTCAAATTTTCTACCAAATTTTGAAGAAATTTGGCCTATTTAAGAATTTAAGGACAAAACCACCTCCATTAAAATAATGGAAAAACTTCTGGAAGCCAAAGTTGTCCATTTAGGCTGTCTTATTAGTGCTGTAAAATTAAGATGTTCGGGGAATGCCAGTATAAAACTAGGATATATTGAAAAGATATGTATATATAAGTTACTGAATGTTATGCTTCCTCTATTGTGTTAATCAGTCTCTTATTATTACATATCTCTTTTATTACATTTCAGAAAACATATAATGAAACAAGAAGATGCAGGGAAGATAAAAAAGAATACAATCTATAATAATAGATTTCATGAAGAAAGGTTAAATAAATTGGTACAGTTTTGTGGTAGAGTGATAAAATTATATAATGTAGAAGTTTTAAAATTTATATGAAATGACAATCGAACAGTTGAAAAGAAAAATACAAACAAATGGGTTTAAGTTGAAGCAGGAAAGCTTGACTTATCTATAAAGTGGAATATGATCAGAATTGGCTATTGAGGAAGGTGATATAGTTTCCACTTTTTAATATCTTAAACTCTCTCTTGGAGCCTTTAAACATTCAAGCCTGAAAGTAAAAAGTAGAAACAAATTGTTCTCTTAAGTAGCTTATGCTACTATAAGGTAACATTATTTTTTTTTTTAGCGTGGACTTGAAAATCATCTAGGTGGTTTTCATCTGAGTGTCAGATATTGCTGTGGAAGAAAGTATAACTTTTCCACATCTAGCCTGTGATGTAGAGGAGTGATTTATATAACAGTGGCAGGGACAAGGACAGAAAACTAGTCTTACTTTCAAAGTGGAAGAGAGTTAAGCTACTCAAAAGCCCAAGTCACTTGTCATTAGGGGTAGTTTACTAATTGATAAAAGAATAAACAGTCATAGAGATCACATTTCTTAAACCCCCTATATATTAATTAAAAGCTCCCTGAACTGGAAACTTTTGGTTCTATTCCTAGTTATAAAAGTTGGCTCTGCCATCTAATGTATACCACAAATTATTTTTAATGTATTTTTTACTTGCTTTTTTGGTTTTGGAAAACATAAATCAAAATATTATCAGAACTTGGTAAATCACTTGTAGTACTATATTTATTTATATTGATCAGAATTATGTCCTTTTAAATGAGGGTTTCTTCTTATTTTGCTCACCCCATAAGACAGGGTGAGTTCCCGTCCCCTCTTCCGAATTTGGTTCTGATATCAAGACTGATAACACCACACACATGCGCAAATGTGCACACACACACTCAGAGAATATGTACAGGTTTATTATTTGCATAATGAGATTTTCTAGGGAGATCAGGACAGGCACTCTAAGCTGATCTAAAAATAGCTTGAGAGAGAAGGAAAAAGGAGATTAGCTTGGCTTTTCTGGTGGTTAGAGACTGAGGTTGGGGTGGAGATTCCAGCAGATGGAGAAGAGAGAGAATAGGACTTGAAAGCAGTCAAGTGACAGACTCTTTATTACCTTTCTCAAGGGATATCTTGTTTTATTTGACTGTATTTAAATATATAAAAGGGAATAGAATTACATAATTTACATTGGCAATACTAATAGACAAGGTCTTTGCAAATATTCCCTAAGGGTTAGACTCATATGACCCACACAAACACAGATAGAGGTGACCTCTTACCCCATTGTATCCTCCAACTTTGATTTGCTTTTTTCCATTTTTATGCCATCGGTAGTATTAAGTGAGAACATGTACCTAAAAATATAACAAACTTATTCTTTCTATGCTAGACACATATTATAATACCAAAGATTAGAAACAATTTACAGTTGAAAAGATCTCTTGGCTCAGTTATTTAAGGAAACTTCAAACTCTAAATCAAGTTCAACTAGAGTGAGGTCCAACTTGATCAAATATTTACAAATGGGTAAATAATCAATTAAGGAAGAAGATGTGGAACCTCTGTACAAAAGTTTTATTTATAACCCAAACATCAACAAAATCATTCCTTATTTATTCCAACAAGGTATGCTTGCTTATAAAGTAAAATTTTTGTTATTTATGAATATTGATATTTACACCTTAATCATCCAATACAATAGAAAAGTTAAAAAGAAATATTAGTAAGAAAATATGAGTCAGGGTAGCCCAGCAGTTTTCATACATTTACAACTGTTGAGAATAAAATGTGAATGTCAAAACCATTATATATTCACTTTAGTGAAAACAAAAGAGTTATAGCACTGAATTTCCATGGTATTAAAATCACCAAATTTCTAATTCTAAAATTATTATGCCAATTTTTTTTCATCTACTACTAACTCTGGTTAAGTGCTCTGAATTTCTCTTTAATCTCTTATGTAAACTAGTTATTAAATTATTTAAACTGGGTTATTTTGCTGGACTATATAAGATATTAATTCTGGTTCTGCAATAACAAAATTCTGCAACTGCAGAGAAGAAAATATTTCTAGTCAGATTTACAATGTCTACCAATGTATGAATACTTAATACATTGAACTTTCAAATTTTAAAATGGTTGAAATAAGAATGAATAATTCACATTATAAAAATATCAAATTACAAAATTATTTTTACTTCATAAAAAATAATAACTGAGCTTTATTTAGGTACTAAGCTTTCTTGCACAAAGTATTTCTAAAGTAATAATTTTCAGTCAGACTATGTGACTTAAAAACAAATAGAAAGGTCATGTATCTTTTACAAAACATATTTTTAATTGAACTTGCATAAACAGTAAGGAATAGCCCCGATTTTTATTGTCATTTTGTTTTTCTATAATTCTTTTCTTTTAGATAAACCATGCCTTCAGCCTAGAACATGCATGTCTAATTTTTAACATCATAACTCCCTTTGTCTTTCAGAAATAGCCTGAATGCCTTAAATTCTAAATATTGCTTTGAATTCCCATTGAGGGATTATCACCTAATTGTTGATTTTTTCAACGTTAATAGGTAAAATTCAGATAAACCCTTCATCAATTGCAGCATATTTATACTTATTACAGGCATATTTCAAAGATATTGAACATTCTGTTCCAGACGACGTCAGTAAAGCAAATATCAACATAAAGCGAGTCACGTGATTTTTTTGGTTTTCCAGTGCATATAAGTTATGCTTATTCTATACTGTAGTATGTTAAGTATACAATAGCATTATATCTAAAAATAAAACAATGTTCATACCTTAATTAAAAATATTTTATTGCTAAAAATTACTAACCATTATCTGAGCCTTCGCTAAATTGTAATATTTTGGCTAATGGAGGGTCTTGCATTGATGTTAACGGCTGCTTATTAATCAGGGTGGTGATTGCTGAAGGTTAAGATGCCTGTGGCAATTTCTTAAAATAAGACAACAATGAAGTTTGACACATTTATTGAGTTTTACTTTCACCAACAATTTTTCTGTAGAACAAGATGCCATTTGATATAATTTTGCCAAGAGTAGAACTTCTTTAAAAATTGCAGTCAATTCTCTCAAACCCTGCCACTGCTTTACCAACTAAGTTTATATTATTTATAGTCTAAATTCTTGTTGTAGTTTTAACAATATTCACAACATCTTTACCAGGAGTAGTTTCCAGCTCAAGAAACCACTTTCTTCAGTTATCCATAAGAAACAATTCCTCATCCATTATAGTTTTATCCTGAGATTGCAGAAATTCAGTAGAGCATCTTTAGGCTCTACTTCTAATTCTAGTTTTCTTGCTATTTCCATCACATCCACAGTTATTTCCTCCACTGAAGTCTTGAACCTTTCAAAGTCATCCATGAGAGCTAAAATAAACTTATTTCAAACTCCTATTAACATTGATATTTTGACCTCTTCTGTGAATCACAAATGATCTTAATAGCATCTAGATTAGTAAATCCTCTCCAGAAGGTTTCAATTTGTTTTGTCCCGATCCCTCAGAGGAATCACTCACAATCTATGGCATCTATAACCTTACAAAAATGTATTTCTTAAATAATAAGACTTAAATGTCAAAATTACTCCTTGATCCATGGGCTTCAGAATGGGTATTATGTTAACAGGCATGAAAGCAACATTAATCTTTTGTACACCTCTATCAGAGCTTTTGGGTGCCTAGGTGCATTATAAATCAGCAGTAGTATTTTGAAGGAAATCTTTTTCTATCTGAACAGTAATTCTCAACAGGGAGCTATAAATATTCAGTAAGTCATGTTGTAACCAGATGTGCTGTCATTCAGGCTTTGCTGTTCCATTTATAGAGCACAGGCAGAGTAGATTTAGCATAGTTTTTAAGGGTCCAAGGATTTTCTGAAAAGTAGATGAGCATTAGCTTCAACTTAGAGTCACCAGCTGTATTAGGCTCTAACAAAAATCAGCCTGTCCTTTGAAGCTTTGAGGCCAGGCATTGACTTCTATTCTATAGCTATGTTTTCCTACCTAGATGGTTTATTCTTCCAATGTAAAGCTTAGCTAGATCTTCTGGATAACTTGCTGCAGCTTCTACATAAGCACTTCCAGCTTCTCCTTACACCTTTATGTTATGGAGACAGCTTCCTTCCTTAAATCTCATGAACTAACCTCTATTAGCTTCAAACTTTTCTTCTGCAGCTTCTTCACCTCTCTCTGCCTTCATAGAAATGAAGAGAGTTAGGGCCTTACTCTGGATTAGGCTTTGGTTTAAGGGACTTTTAGGGCTGGTTTCATCTTCTATTTAGACCACTAAAACTTTCTCGGTATCAGCAATAAGACTGTTTCACTTATCATTCATGTGTTCACTGCAGTAGCAGTTTTAATTTCCTTGAAGGACTTTTCCTTTGCATTCACAACTTGGCTAACTGTTTGGCACAAAAGCCCTAGATTTCAGCCTATCTCAGCTTTCAACATGCCTTCCTCACTAAGTTTTATCATTTCTAACTTTTGATTTAAAGTGAGAGATATGTTAATCTTCCTTTCGTTTTAACAGCTAGAGGCCATTGTAAGGTTATTTGTTGGCCTAATTTCAGGATTGTTGTGCCTTAGGGAATAAAGAGAGAGAGATAGGGGAACTCTCAGTTGGTGGAGCAATCAGAACAACACAACATTTATTTATTAAGTCCATGGGACCCTAAAACAATTACTATGACATCATCAAGATCACTAATCACAGATCACTGTAACAAATATTAGAAGAATTCAAACATTTTAAATACTGCAAAAAATACTAAAACGTGACACAGAGACACAAAGTGAGCAAATGCTACTGGAAAAATGGCACCAATAGACTTGCTCAAGGGTTGCCAGAAACCTTCCATTTGTAAAAAAAATGCAAAATCTAGAAGCACAATAAAGTGAAGTGCAGTAAAACAATGTATGCCTGTATTAATAAAAAAAAAAAAGCATAGGAACATCACTCTTTAAAACACCAAAAACTAGGGAACGCTGAAACATTGAAGGATTTGATTATGGTAGAAATTATTTAAATACAGAATAAAAACAAAAATCTTGAAGGCTGAACAAGATCTATTCTTATATGAGTTACTGAGTATTTTAGTTTTAGTAGTAATGAAGTCAAACAAGTTCCTGCCAAGAATAGTGAATATACTATGCATCAGATTTTTAATATAATGGCATAGAATACACAAGGAAAATTGCTGAATAATAATTATTGCTGTTATTGAAGCAGCAAAAGTCTTTAAATTAACATTTCCAAAAATAGATAATTCGTGGGAGAATTTGTTTATGTTGTAAGACAATGCACTAGAAGCAGAATTGTTGAGGACAGTATTGTTTAATTGCACATTGGCACATAATTTAGTCTGTTAGATAAGTGAAAGCAACAGAAGTATTTATATAATACTATTTTGCACTATATAAATATGTTATGCTTTAAGATATTTTTTAATGCTGTGAGGAATTATTCTACCAAAAGCTAGTCTTCAAAGATACTAGCAAGAAATTAGATTAACAAGTGATGCCTGCCACCCGTAGTCTTTGTCTAATCTCAGTAAGTCATCTCACTAGAAATGGTTAAATACCTTCCTTCTGATTTGGCCTGTGAAAACCACAAACAAGATAAAATCATGTTCTATCCCCATTTCTTAATCACGAAAAACTTCAATAAAAGAAGTAATTTGAAGAAATTTCAGCATAAGTTGTGTTCATAGTGTATTTGTATTAAGTTTATTGGGTTAATAAAATAAAATTATATATGTTTCATGTGTACAATTCATAATATGGCACATATGTCTCCAATGACAACTTTATTTTATTTCCTAAATAGTTACAAGTGGAATTATATTATCAGAAACTCTGTAGTGATCCCTTTAAACAAATTCAGAGAGAGATGCTACTTGTAGGTCTTCCAGTCTTTCAATAAAAGAAGGTAACTCAGATGTTTCTACAGATATTCCATATGAACAACAATCTGTAACTGAATTTAAAGTTGAAGAAATAGCCACTTATCTAGACAAATGCCTTCAGCCCAGAAGGTTCATAGCAGGAAAGTAGGTATGTGTATAAAACCTCTATCATTGGGCTCATTGGAGAGTGACAGAAATTAAAAAGGCAGCAATAAAAGGAAATTTAAGCTATGAACCATAAGCAATTTGAAACTCTACATAGTTAGGTAAATGACAGAAAAAAAAAGTTATTGGTATTTCCTCATTGTCTTTTCTTCCTTTCTGTAAAGGTCATATTCCAATTTGAATACATGTCACTTATTCTAGAAATAAGATTTTCAAAGAATTATAAACTGAAATATATACACTCAAAAATTGTTAGAATTAGTGAATAACAGACCAGCATTGATTAGATAAGAGAAATTTATGTTTCATTGCAGATTTCTATCTATTTAAAGCAGTATTGTAAAAAAAAAGAAAGGAAGGAAGGAAGGAAGGAAGGAAGGAAGGAAGGAAGGAAGGAAGGAAGGAA